>OY744527.1:26935764-27170764 GCA_963556195.1 Sepiola atlantica | reverse complement strand
ATTAAAAGTCTGGGTCAGAGAGACGGATGTGTAAATTCAGGTCAAACCTCCAGACCCCCTCGCTTCTAAACTTACTATTTGATCGTCTAATTTAGGTATATAAACTTACAGATACGATAATCTATCAAATTCACATATCTAGCATAATCAAGTAATTTAGAAAATTTAGGAAATTAATAATTAAAAAATTCTTAAAACATTTAGAATTTAATAATTTAAAAATTTAGAATGTTGAAACTTACATAATTTTAAAGAGACATTTAGGCATTTTCAATGTCTAAACATTTTAGGCAGGGAAGATTAAACAAACACAACCTCCAAAACTGGATCCTCCGAAGCTTGTCCCGATACTCCCGCAATCAGCTACGGTGGGTTTGGTGGTGGGCTGAATTGGTCATACTTGAATTTCCTCCAATGGCGACATTTGGAAACTAATTCATTTCTAGAGTTGATCAAATTTAAACGTTTGGTTGCTGTGGCAATCATCACGGCCTCTGAGTTGCATATACCGCAAGATCTAGATCCTGTGTTTTCGGAGTTTTATTTTCTCAGGATGGACCATGTTATACTGTGTGGAACATTTTTGGATCTTAGATTTTATACTAAAGTAGTCAGTGATGTCTTGTTGGAGTAATTATGCGTAGCTATGCGGGGTGTAATTAGATTTGCTATGACCCCAATATAAGTGTGTATCTTAGGGTTTGCTATTCTTCCTAAACCAGTTTTATTCCTATTCACGGGTCTACTCTGGTTTACTGCAGATATGGATTAGGTTGGTCAATTAATTGTATATTATCGTTACCGTTAGCGTTAACTACTATTATGGGATAGTTTTCGGTTTGCTGAGGTGGAGGATGGATAGTAGAATTATTAGGTGTAGAATTATGGTGCACATTAGTCATTAGGCTCAGCTGTGGAGTTTGGTTTGGAGCTATATGTCTGTGATCTCTAGGGTTTATTGTAGAATTATTTAGTTCAGTTACAGTACAAGCATACACAATGTCAGTGTATGTGCATCTATTATCCAATGGACATTCACTGATACGCCTGCAGTTGCATGCATTTAATGGGTTGGAACAACTAGCATTAGATTGGATAGATTTTATTTTTTTGCTATTTGCTGAAATTATTGTTTGGGCTATGTTAGGCATAGTTGAGTAGGACATTTTGATTGAGTTTTTTTATTAAGTATGGAGTTATATTTATGTGGGTATTTAAAGGAGTTTTCTAATTTTTTAAAAGAATTCCTTGGGAATAATTGTTTTAACGTTGTTATTAAAAGGTGGGTTAAACCAGATGTTGTATTTCCTTCTAAAGCGTTTACGTGAAGTAGGTATGGGACAATCTATATGTTGATCATTCACATCAGGTCTGATGGAGTGCCTCTGTTGTCTACGGTCATTTGTATTTTTTTGGTCCCGCTCCTATTGCTAATTGTCATATCATGTGTAACAATATTTACACTTGTATCTTCCTGTTGATTCTGGTTATAAGTTATTTTTTTAAATATCCTGAGTTAAGTAAGATATTATTATAAAATTGTGCGTTTTGGTTAAAAAAAAATTATTAGCGAAAGCCTAGATATTCTATTGGAAATCGAAGGGGCTATTGAATTGATTATAGCTTTCGGGTAGTTAGATAGTTTGTGTACATAAAACAGAGTTAGATTAGGTTCATGACAGGGGCTGTATAGTCCGTCATTGAGGTTAAGAGTGATATGTAGGAAGTTAGAGGTTTTCCTCTCAGGATCAACAGTAATGGATAGGCCGAAAACTCTGAAAAAATCATGCAAGGCTTCAATTGTTTTGCTATAGCTTCTCGGCCTCTCATTAGAGACAAATAAGGCATCGTCTCTATATAAGCCCCCTTTTATATTTTAAAAATTATGTTTGATTTCATTTAAGAGGAAGATACCCACTAGGTCAGTTACTTGAGAAGAATCCTTAATTAGACATTATAATATTCAACACCGCGTGAGTTTTTTGTACTTTTCATATGATTTGGTTTTTTCTATAGTTTTATTGATTTGCATACACCCTGAACACACTTTTCACTGTCATCTACTGTATTGGTAGTAAACAAATTTCCCGCCTGGATAACCTTTTCGTTTTTGGACTACCATTCACCACCTGAATTGTGTTTTAATCGACTTATTTGACATCTTTCTTGAAATTGGTTTAAACTTCATGACTTGGATGAACTGTATAAGTTTAACAAACACGTGTGTTTTGGGCCGATATATTTGATGTTTTAATACTTTTATGTATTTTATATATATTTTTATATCTTTTCAAAGTGTAATTTTATTACCTGCAGTAATGTCATTGCGGCAATGGTCCTCTGAAGAGAAGGTTTTCTTTGAGAACTCATGAGTTAAGGACTTTCAATTACTTTGCTTGAACTTTGAATTGAAATAAAATTTTATTCGCACCTTATTTTATTCTTTCACTTAATCTAATGCCATATATATATATATATATATATATATATATATGAAATTTAAAATGGTACAGTGGAAGACCCATAAGCTCAACGATTCGCCCGATGTGATGTGGGATTTTTTAAAAGCGGATGAAAAGTGTGCTAAAAATGATAAAAGACGAGAAGGTCATATAGTTGGGGAATATATATATAGTGGTAGGGTTTGAATGGAGTGAAATATATGCAAATATGTAAAGTGTCAGAAATAAGTGTGCAAAATGTCAAAATATAATTATATATATATATATATTTAAATACATATATGTATGCATAAATAAACCTGTAATTTCAAATGTACATAGTAATATAAAAAAGAAAGAAGAAACTAGAGAGAATATAGGGGGTAAAAGAAAAAAAGAAAAAGAAAAAAGAAAAAAGACGAAAGAAAAAAACAAAATAATATTCAGGGAATCATTCAGTGTCTAGACATATCTTATTTTCGTTTAAGATTGTTTTAGAGAGATTGGGGGAGATACAGTAGAAACCCATTCTTTGTCGGATTTTGTTTGTAGAGAGGGCTATTACTGCAGATTCTATTATACAGCGTATCGACTTTTTATGTACCATCCTGATCAGAGTAGATTTGTTAAAGTCAAAGCTGCACCCATACTCCATAGTATGAGCACATAAGGCGTTAAGCGTGTTGTTTATTTTAATTGCTCTCTTATGTTCATAAATACGCTTGTCAAGGTTACGTTGCGTTTCTCCAAGGTAGAACTTATTACAGTCTTGACAACGGATAGAGTATATGCCAGCTTTGATGTTAGGCATGATGCTGAATTGAGGTGATTGGATTAAATTATTAATAGTAGCTGACGTTATTTGAGCTATGTTTATTCCTAGTTTGTTAAGTTTAGTATAAATGATGTTGTTATTATAGTTAGTAGGTAAAGCTAGGTGTCCGTTTATTAATGTTTGGTTGCAGTTTCTTAATGTATAGCGCATCGAGGATTGACGTAAGACGTCGGGAGAGGGTTGTTTTCGTGTGGCGAATATAGATCTGTTGGATTATTTGGAAACTATTCCTTGAATGGGCATTAGAACAGCAACCCTCTCACAATGTCTTTCGTACCATCTAAACAATACAAGCACTATTCTAGAGCATATCATCCCCCCCCCAAAAAAACAATACAATCAGCCGAAATAAGGAAAGTATAAACAACTAACACTAAAATCATCGATTAAAATAATTGCACACGCAGACTTAAATTCCTCAAACGCCTATATATTAAAAGACTGCAACCCAACACTAACAACATATCATTAAATAGTGCCACTAATGCCCTATCCGTTTTCTATAATTAACAGTCTGCTCAAAAATTTAAATAAAAGAAAGAAAAAACGGTAAAAAATAACAGCACGAAGAGGAAAAATTAGATACAGCTCCCGATAACGATCGCTAAGTCGAACGCGCTTGAGTGATGGCCGACGAAACAACGCTCGCAGTCATGGTCTTATAACTACCACTCGAAACCAGAAAACAAGCTCGTCGTGTCGAGAAAATAACAAGGAAGATAACAAAAGCAGCAAACTCCGTCGTATTCAATGACGCCGGCATAAATAATGATTCCCAGCCTAACTATACATATACATCTCCCTCCCTCTCTCTCTCTCTCTCTGTCTCTGTCTCTCCCTCTATCTATCTCTCTTTATATATATATATATATATATATATATATATATAGGTTTATAATGTAGCATGGGTTCGAACCGTGCGATCAACTGAAATGTTCTCTCCCTACACTGATGAGAGCGACAGCTTGAAACGCTAGCGTATGTAGGTTAAAAAAATAATATTATTTACTTAAAATTAATATTGTTATTAGCCCCTTTAATAATATTGATATTTTATCCTGTCCGGGGAAGTTAAAAATAGACTGACAGATAGCTATAAGGCATATTACGACACCATTCGTAGAATCTCTCGTAAGTCTTTCTTGATATGCCGCCCTTCGCATGAATAGAAGTTAAACTCCCTACTGGTTGTGGTGGTTGTCTGCGTCCTAATGATAATGAAGCTTGCTTCCGGAGTCCAGGTTGATACTGTTGCAGGGGTTCGAACCATGCGACCATCTGAAATTATCATTTCTTGCACTGATGATAGCGTATGTAGGTAATATTGTTTTACCAACAACATTTTTAATATTATTTACATAACATTATATATATATATATATATATATATATATATATATATATATATATATATATATGTATAAATATGATCTGAGGTTAAGATCGGATTCAAACTCTGCTTGATGAGATCTCAGTTTATAATAGCTGTTGATCGATAACATTTGACATGCCAGTGCCACAGATGATGTACAGTGTGTGTAAATAAAAATATTCAAATATAAAAGCTCTATGAGATATTGAGCACTTTTTATAAACCCAGATGAAATTATTTGGATAACTACCCTGTGGATGTGTTACCTGGATTATATATATATATATATATATATATATATATATATATATATATATATATATATATATATTAAAAATCGCTGAATATTTTTTGAAACGAATGTTCTGTAGCGTGATTAATATATTGGCAAATTATTGGAGCACTATATTACTATCTCAATGATGATTAGGCGAGCGACCAAATTGATTGTTCTGCTTAGGATTAAAAAATGTCGCTAATGTATTTTATAAACGCCTGAAGGTTAATATTTTTAACTGCTTTTATTCCGTTAAAAATATACACTTTTTTCAAACAAAGAAAATGGAAGTCGTTCTTTAGGAAAACAACGGTTTTGTTATAAATAGGTGCATAATGCATCAATTATTGCATTGCTTAGATATAAAAAAACTAAAGTGTAAAGCTTCAACAAAATGGAAGTATAGTCTCAAAAGAGGGAGAATATACGGAAGTACGTACTTTCCTTTCGTAATCTGCCATATGGTTTTATGTGAGGCGCAGTTGATTAGGTCCAGGTGTGATTACTTAAGGCAATCGGCCACAATAGAGCTCTTTGTTGATGTTCTCTTGGCCAAGTGTTGCTTTCAGGCGTCTTATTAGATTATAAAATCGTTTGAATGTGCGCGAAAAACTGTATGCTATAAAGATACAAGTTTATTTCAAATTATGCTAGAGAGAAATAAAATCATACTCACATGTGAGAGCTTCTTAATGAAAAGAAATAAAATTATATATATATATATATATATATATATATATATATATATATATATGTGTGTGTGTGAGTGTGTGTGTATGTATAAACTAGTTGGCTTGCTGGCTTGCTTTTGTTTTCGCATGTACGCTATTTAAAGTAATGGCAAGGTTCAATTAAACAATTAAACATGTAATTCATAAATTTGTTGTAAACACGACATTAACACTTTCTCATTTATTCATGTACTATTTTGGCAATTCTAAAACAATTTTATTTAATATTTATATGTAAACAAATCTGTTTTTTTTACTTGAAATTTAGAAATAGATCGTGACTTGTTGAAAATAAAGTTAGTCTTTATAAAAATAGACTATCAGAACATAAATGCTAACTATTTTTCCATGAAATGACAAATCAAAACAACCATATTTTTTTTTAAATAATAAACAAACTTAATAAAATGTTATTTCTCAAGACCAATATACAAATTAGTAAACCTCCCAAATAAGATTGCATCAGTATATAAGAAACATGGTGCGTGTATTGTATGAAGTTGAATTAACTTTAAACAGGGCGTTTTCACTTTACTTTTAGTGCAAGAAATGGGCCCAACTTCGCATTTATCAAGTTAGATTATTTAACATCCTCACGTGGCTGGAGATAAGCAATATATTTGATCGTGACATAAATGCCCTCTAAAAATATCGAATTCAGATTGGTTATATTAGGTGTTATTATAATCCACTGTTTCCAAATGGAATTCATATATATGCCCTATTGATTGATGGTGTTCGAACAAAATAGCAACATGGCGATCCCCTTAAAAAGTACTTTTAGCCAGCGTGTCTCCGTATCATTTATTGATGATTTCTTCACAATCATATGAACATATGAGAGAATAACAGAGGCCCTGCAGAATACTGAGGGAAAAACATAAGCAAACCTTGAGGAAACATTGCTAGTTTTTCTCCACTCTATATGTATTTCTATGGAAAGTTCTCGGCTAAGATTCAATCTACCATTTTGTAAACTTTCAAAGCAAGAAGTGTTTTTTATACCACAACTGCAAAGAACTGTTCTTTCATACTCCGTTAGCTTTACATTATTTTCAAGTACTTCCCATCGATGAATACATTGCCACTTAAAATCAGCTCAGTCGAAATAAAGTTATCTCCCTAATGAAGCACTCTTCTTTAATAAGCTTCTAGAAATGCCCTTCACCCCAGACTTGAAATGGAAGACTTACACCAAAGCTGCTGGAAAATGAGTTGGATCATTCTACATTTCCCAGAAGTCCATCTACCCTGACGCAACACTCTACTTGTACATAATCCATGTACGTCCGTAGATGCTGTAAAGTTGTTATATGTGGGTTGATGCCGCTCAAAACATTTTTTCCTGTCTTGACATAGTAAAAAAACGGACTTCCGAATCCCGTGAGAGATGATATTTTCTTGTCTTTACAGCCTCTTTCATACAATGTTTGTTGTAAGTAGTCGGCTGAGCTTAAATCCCTTGTCCCCTAACTCGGCTAGCTACAACAACACCAACATTACTTACTCTCTTTCTCTCTCTGTACGAAAAACTAAACATAACTTCGATGAACAAAGTTTCTTTCCGAGAACGTAAAATCTGTTGATATCACGAATCTGATACCTGACCCATTTCAGCATAGTTGACTTCAAGTATAATGTAAACAGATTCTTGTTCGGCTGTCTTCTTTAAAAATCAATTTCTCTCAAGTGATCTGCCTTTTTAATGTAATTAAACCCTCTTTATTTGTCTTATTAACACGTATTTTCTTGCAGCTTTGCTAATTGTTGACATATGAGTATACATTTGCGACAAAAAGAAAAAAATAGACAAGAAACCTGAAAAAACATAAAAAACAAATAATTCACAAAAAGCATCAGAAAACATCAATATTGGTGCCAAATAGCAAACAATGAAAACATTAAAAAAACTGAAAAAACCTGAAGAAACAAATGCAAACACAAAAAAATTCAAAATTAATGCCAAAGAGCAAAAATAGATTGACAAAAAACATCTAAAAACATAAAAAAACAAATAAAAAACAAACATTTTTTTAAAACTTCAAACTTTGCGTTAAAATATACAAAAATAGGTAAAAACATCAAAAAGCATTTAAAAACAAATAAATAATATACAAACATAAAAAACATAAAAATTGGTTCAAAAGAGCTAAAAACATTGACAAATAACATGAAAAAACATTAAACTTAAATACCAAACAACAGTTAATAAATCAACATAAAAATTAGCGCGAAAGAGCATAGAAAAATAACACTTACAAAAAACATTAAAAACATTACAAAAACAGAAATGAAAAAAAACAAAAACATTAAAACAAAAAAGTGGCGCTAAAGTACAAAAATGAAAAAAACGTGAACAAATATTAAAAAAACAAAACTAACAAATATAAAAAAACAGCAAAAGTGTCACCACAAAGCAAACAAATAAAAAAATCACTAAAAAAACAAGTAAAACACATAAAAATTTGCGCCAAAAATATTAACAAAAACATAACAAAAATGTAAAACAAAAAACTATCAAACAAATTTATAATTATCGCAAAAAAGTAAAAAGTAAACAAAACACATAGAAAATCATTAAAAAAATTTTTTTTTTAAAAGAGACCATTTAAAAAAACATGAATATATGTGCTAAAAAGCAAACAATAACGAAAAAATGTGAAAAAAAAAACAATCCTGAAAAAAAACAAATACAAACAATAAAACATGAAAAACAACAAAATTAATGTCAAAGAGCAAAATACAAAAAAACACAACAGGAAGAAAACATCAATATTTGAGCCAAAACAAGGTTAAAAATTAAACAACATTTAAAAAACAAATATGAATTATTAAAATTCGCATCAAAGAGAAACAACAACAAAATTAAACATTGAAAATAACATTTAAAAAATTTAATGAACACATGGTAAAGTAAGTTTAGAAAAAATCAGAATTGGCGCCAAAGAGCAAAGAAAAAAATTATAAAAACATGGAAAACAAAACAAATGTAAAAAAGCAATACATTCGAATACCTGAAAATTGGAGTTAAATAACATTGACAAACAGGAACAAAACAGGAAACAACGAATAAAATACAACAAAAATAAATATTGGGGCCAAAAAGTTAAACAAATTTAAAAAAAAAACATGAAAGAAATGCAAAAAGCTAATTATTAATAAAGGAAACAATAAAAACACTAAAATCGGCGCCAAAGACAAAAAACAATGACAAAAACATGAAAAAAACTCCAAAAAAGAAATGAAAACAAAAATATCAAAAAAGAAAAAAAATTGCGCCAAAAAGAAAAAAACATTGACAAAACACAGTACAAATATCAAACTTGGCGCCAAAAAGCTAAAAAAAATGACAAAACATAAAAATCAAACCAAAACCAAAGGACTATCAAAAACATTTTTATCGGTGCAGAAGAAAAAACAGTGACAAAAAAACGTAAAATAAATATAAAAACAAATAACAACAAAAAATACAAAAAAACATCAACATTGGCGAAAAAATGACTACATGACAAACAAACATGAAAACATATAAAAACTAATAAAAACACATTAAAAAACATTAAAATTAACGGCAAAAAGGAAAGAAAAGTATTTTTAAAAACATATAAAAAATCAAGAAACATTAGAATTGGCGCCAAAGAGCAAAAAAAATTAACTAAAATAATTCACAAAAACATGAAAAAACATAAATAAACCATACAAAATGAAAAACATAAAAATTGGTGCAAAGAAAAAATTAAGAAAAACAAATTATAAAAAACCAAATAAAGACAAAAAATAATCAAAACACATAAAAATTAGCGCTAAATGACAAAAAAAATCATTGAGAAAATATATCGAAACAAAATAAGAAACAAAAGATAACAACCCGGTTAACATCAAAATTGGCAGAAGAAATTACTAAAACAGGTGAAAAGGTAATAAAACAAATAAAAAACAAAATGCATGAAAAAACATAACAATTGCTGTTAAAGAGAAAAAAAAGCACTGACAAAATATCTTTTAATATGTAAAAACAGCTAACAAGCTAAAAACATAAAAACTATTCAAATATAGTACCACATATAAGAAAAACGTTTAGTAAAACCATAAATTAAAATAAAAACAAATAAAAACAACGCAGAACTTCAACAACATTAAACTTAGCGCCAAAAAGCAAACATAAAAAACAAATTAAAATAAATTAAACAATAAAAAACGTCAAAATTGGCGGCAAAAAGCAAAAAACATTGTCAAAAACATGGAAAAACATAACAAACTTTTTAAACAACTTCAAGAAAACATCCAAATTATGGAAACGATGGACCCAAACCGTTTAAAACATTAAAAAAACAAATGAAAAACAAAAACACATAAAACACATCAACATTCGCGCCAAAAACATAAAAAAACTTCAAGAAAACAATAAAAAACAACAAAAAAATCAAAACAAATCAAAATTGGGTCCAAAGAGCAAGAAAAACTCATTGACAAAAACACACACAATTTTTTTAAATAAGAAACAAAAACCATAAAAATACATCAAAATCGACGCTAAAATACCTCTCAAAAAACATGAAGAAACAATAAAAAACAAATTAAAAAAACAGTAAAACACATAAAAAGCGACGCTAAAAAGCAGAAAAAACATTAACAAAAACATGAATAATACATTTAAAAACAGATAGAAAACAATTAAATGTAAAAAAAACATCAAAATTTGAAAGAAGAAAAAAAGAAAAAACATATACATAACATATTATAAAACATTAATAAAACATAAAGAAACATGAACAATTATGCCAAAAAGCCACAACAATGGGCAAAACCATTTTTAAAAAACATCAAAAAAAGAAATAAAAATTAACGAAAAAATCATCAAACATAAAAATCGACGCTAAAGCCAAAAAAAACCCATTGAAACAAAACATGAAGAAACATAAAAAAATACAGATGAAAACAAAAAGATATTGAAGGATCGTGTCATTATAACAGAACATATAATACACTACCTCCACCCCTCTTAAAAAAGAGGAAGTAATGCCTGGAAGAGGGCATCATGACAACAGAATAAATACTACACTACCTCCGCACTTCTCAATAAAGGATGAGGTAATGCCTATGAGGATGGTATCATGACAACAGAGCAGATACTACACTACACTATGCCTTTGAATTTAGCATTTAAAGATAGTACGATAGTTTGAATTAGTATATACTATACTATTTTATAATAAGTACAATGTTCTTAAATAGTATAGTTTTGGCTTCAGACAGACAGACATAACGATAGACACATAATCTCTATTATTATTATTATTATTATTATAAGTATTATTATTGATATTATTATTAGCTTTCAATGACTATTGCACTCGTGGTAAACACTTTTTAAAAATAAGCACATGTTTTATCTTGTCTATATTCCATTTGTCAGAATCCGTAATAAGTTTAAATAAAGATAAGATGTAAATGATGAAAATACCCCCAAAAAGGGAATAAAATAATTGACTTATTTTAATGAAGGTACACTCGTTCAATTTAATCTCAACATTGCTGGACAATGTGCGCACTGTTCTGAATAAATAAAGGGGAAACGCCGTTTGTCAGTTTCATTCATTCAAAGCGCGTCTTCAATCTGTTCTGAAGTCTAACGCAATTTAAATACGCCTGCTATTCCTCTTTTGAAATTGTTCAATCGTATATAATAGAATAAAAGTGAAGCCATAGCGAATGATGTTAAGCCCTTAAGGAGAAGGAAATTAATGTAATTTTCGAATTTATTGGATTATTGGGGTTGTTTCTTTCTTATACACGTTTCGCAGTAAAAATAGTTATTTTGAAATCGGCCATATATATATATATATATATATATATATATATATACGTATAAATATATGTATATAGTAAGATATATATATATATATATATATATATATATATAGTAAGATATATATATATATATATATATATATGTTTTAACGATTCAGAATCTATTTTAAAATGAAGTTCTAAGTAAAAAGCATATGCAAATGCATTATGGTTGTGTACAGCTATTTAAAAGCAGTGTTTATGTAAGTAATATAATGAGTCATACACATAATAAACACTATCTTCAGAACATAACTTTTCGAATCAGATTTTACATAATTGCTTAGTGAAAAGACCTTCCATATATATGTCCTAAAAGTCTCAAATTCCATCCCAAATATAACTTAATCACAAAAATATGTCATCTTGAATACTACCGAAGTGCATACCCTATATATATATATATATATATATATATATATATATAAACATTCAATGAATTAAAACATTACAATTGTTCCAAGAATTAGAACATCAAATCCAGTATGACGTACGATCGTTTTCAAAACAGTTTGGAATTACTTTATCTTATTTAATAAATGAATAAAGCTAATCCAAAACGTTTCTTCATCAGCGCCTTTAGCAACACGTCTACAGAAATTCAGATAAAACATTACAAAGCTCGTTGTAGAGAAACATCCACGGACAGAAAGATTCACCGTTTGATATGTTGGTAGTATAGGGAGAAATAACACAATGGTACCTATAAACCAAAACACTGGTACATATAGAAGAAATAACCCAATATTTTCCATGGATTTACGCTTTCAAATTATGAAATCAATCGATTAAAGTTACAAATTCTTTTGTCAGTGAAAAAAAATACAATAATAGTAATAAAATAATAGAAGAAAGAATAAGATGAAAAAATATAAAATAAAAAATAATAATGAAAACAATAAAAAATAATGAAAAAAATAAAAAATAAGAAAAATAATAAAATATTAAAAAAATAATAAAATAATGAAATACAAAATAAAAATAAAAATAAAAATAAAAATAAAAATGAAAATAACAGAATAAAAATAAAGAAATGAAATAATTTAAATTAAAATAAAATAAGAATTAAAAATAGAAATAAAAATAAAAATAGAAATAAAAATAAAATCAGAAAATAAAGGTTTAATAGTATCAAGGTTTTTTTTACAAAGGTTATTTAGGAAAACATCTTTCAAAAGGGTGTGTAGGGTTATGGGGTAGGAGCAAGTGTATAGCGATGTATAGGGGAAGATATGGACAAAGATAATTTTTAAAAAAATAACTATTATGGGGAAAGAGACAGGAATTATAAGGAAATAGGGGGTGTAATAAAATTATGCGTTTAGTTATGACTATACCAATAGCACTGGACATATAAGTGTATGAATATATATGAGATATGAGGGAGGGGAAAAAGTTTCTTTTACTGATGTCTAAGGAATAGAGGACCAGCTTTACAGGAAATAAATATAACTATTTCCTATTGTGCTCCCATACCAATTCCGCATTCAAATCAAAAAGTGAAACTGGAATGATATTAGATGGTGGAGGGTGGAGTATTTCAGGGAATATTGTAATTATAGTCCGGCCGTTAAGGACGTGTTTGGAGAAAATCGAAGCAAACAGAATCTGTGTTTTGATAAGCAAGAAATATTTCCTGGATGAATCGGAGGAGATCTGTTAGGGCCCGAGGAGATAAGAATATTGTTTATAACCTACATTCTATTGGTGAAAGTTCGTATTCATACCTCCGAGGCTAGAGTCCTTTCAACATTTTGATTCCTTTTATATATGTCTTTTGTATATAATCCAGTAGGTGAGGAGAGTCTGAACGGCAACAAAAAGTTCTTATTCCCCAGTAGATTTTCTCTTGGAAATCAACAGAATACGACTCTTTAAGTGATAAAAGGAGAATGGCTAGCGTTCGTAGCAGTGGCAATTATCCCGGGTGGACGATTAAGTTAGCAGGGCTGGGTTAGAGGTGGGAAGTAAATATGGACAGTTGGACGTTTAATCTAAGGGTGTGGGAGACAATAAAACTAAGGGTGTAGTAGGCAATAAGAGACCTACTGAATCAAATCATAGGATGAGAAATTCTAGAGTTAAGATGACTCATATTTGTAAAACTGTTTATTGAAAATTAAAGGTATTGGGTATTATATTTCACTGTTGAATAGAGAGAATGATTTTGGCTAGATTAGTTCCTTACAGTAAGACATACACTCACACACAGATTCACACACACAGACCTACACACATATACACGTACATTCCTAGTATATTGGTAAATTAATTTAGGGAATTGGCAATAGGCAAATGCCACATTTGGGGTTATTATGAAGTACTCACTAGGATCGACCAAATAGGACAATATAATAGAAAGGGGGATTTTATTTACTATATTTTAACAAGTAATGCGCCTCCGAAAATAAACTATGAAGCAATGGTTATAATTGTGGTAGTAATTACCGCCTTCGTTTTGTAGTAATGATAATGGAGGGAAGGGGTTAGGTGTCAGTCATAAACTATTTAAGGGAGAAGGTAATGCCAATGACAACAAAGAAGCTGAATGAGATACTAATATCAATAAAGATAATTTCAGTAATAATAATAGGAATAATATTAGTAATACTGCTACTACTACTGCTTCTACTACTACTACTAATAATAATGATCATGGTTCTAATATTAATAATAATTGGAGTAGTAAAGATGAAGAGCACAATCGTACCAGTCGTAATAATAATAATAATAATAATAATAATAATAATAATAATAATAATAATAATAATAATAATAATAATTATTATAATAATAGACAACAGAACCGGGGAAAATACAACCGCCGATAGAGGCGCAAGCATAGACTGACACCACAAACATTATGGACAGAGGGTCGAGGAGGGAAAGCGCAAACCAGATCTCCACTGGAAGAGCGCGGACAGCTCTGGGACCTTAGGGAGGCTTGTTGCCACTCGGGTCCCAGAGGGGACCAACGGCCCTTATCAGCGGGAAATCGGTGGTAGGTGACTGTTGCGATACCGCAAGTTCATCAGCGATGATGAACGAAAAGAGGTGGAGCATACTGGAAGTCTGAGGAGACTTGTTGTCACTCAGACTCCAGGGAATACCACAGGTTGTTGGCAGTGGGCGATCACTGACGATGACCAGTGTGATAACTCCTAGTAAGTAAATAATAATAATAATAATAATAATAATAATAATAATAATAATAATAATAATAATAATAATAATAATAATAATAATACTTGTAATAATGATAATGAAAAATAAATTCTATCACTAGAATAGACTTAGCCTGATATAGGTCCTCCATTTTTACATTATTTATAGACTTTAACATAGGAACACATATTTCATATAAAGGTGAATGGACCGAATTATGACCCCAGCGCAGCCCCTCAGATCAGTGGTAAAATTTAATTAAATTAGTTCTCTTTAGGATAGGAGAAATTGGAGTTGGTTAAACTGAAAAGACTATATCTTTTTTATGTTGGGAGTAATATATATATATATATATATATATATATATATATATATATATATATGTATATATATATATATATAATATAATATATTATTATTACCCCTTATCTTCTACAAGCTCCTCACCTTGATAAGTCGTGACCAATTAGTAATAAAACCCTTATTAAACACTGAATATTTTGTGACATGATTTGATAGCAAATACATTGCTGTGTATGGGCGTCGAAATACAAAACTCGAAAATTTCAGCTTTGAAGACACGGACAGATAAATAATTGACCTGTAACTACATCATTTATTAATAAAAATTAAACTATTTATTATTTTGAAAATTACCCTTGGCATTTAGTGTGTTACTTAATATCACAATTAAATAAAAGTCGACAACTCTTCAAGATAGTATATCGTAACTTTAATTTCTAACCTATTTCTCTTTTATTTCGGAATATATTTAGATGAACCTTGTAGCTTTGGGATAATTCGAACTATCATTCTCATTGTGGTTGTTTTTTAACAACGTTTTAGTCGATGCGACTTCCGACCTTTTTCAGCTGTGTTTGCTCGAAGTCAAACTTTGTTGTATTATTGTAATCCCCTTTCTCTATAAAGTTTGGACTGATGTAATTTCAGACCATCTTCGGATGAGTCTTATAGATTTCGATAATCTGTACGGAATTTTTAGTTGAACATTTTATTTAATCCAGGGAGTTTGATTGCCTATGCTCCTTCAGCAATAATACAAGTCAAACAAAGCGTAATACTTCAAATATGGCTGACAGAACGAGGACAATCGACAGCAGTTGATTCAATAAACGGTTAATTTACAAATTCGGTACAAATTCCCGGGTTTGACAAGACGCACCTGATCAAAATCGGAAGTTAAATCAACTGAAACGTTGCAAAGATCAGATGCAAGATAAAAAATAACTGAAATAATGAAACTATTTTCTGTTTACATTACTAATTGTATCAACATTATCGAGATCTTTTAAAACAAATCAAATAAAAATATAACGCGCATACACCTGACAGTTAAAATAAACATTGTAAAATTAATATAATGACATTAACAAAAAATACTGAAATAACATTAAAGAAAACGTATTTAATTAAACAATTCTTAAATTAAAATACATTAAGAATAACAATAATTATTTTTTTTCTATCGGTTCTCTGCTTGTAGAAGATTTTTTTTCTATTCTAAGATGGTGGGAAACAATAGTTTCATTAAAAAATATTTAATTTATGACGTTTCTACTCAGTGTTATATTTTTTATTAGAGAAAAAATTGCGAATACAAAACTAATTAGTAAGAGACATTTAAAATTTAAAGAAAAACGCTTGTAATCTTACATTAGAGGAATACGAACACTTGCCGGATTATTATTTAGTATTGACTAAATTAATGTACATGACAATATCTGTGTGTGAGTCAGTTGATTTTTTCTTTTAGCATAGGTTATCCCAAACAAGGCAGGCCGCCACTTTAGACGTAAGGGGCTACAGAGAAAAAGGGTGAAAGTTTGGGGGAGAGGGTAAACCTAAATTAAGAGATGTGCAGCGAGATTTCTGTTTACATTGGTTTTACATTTCTGCATGTCAGTACTGTCAGGAAAACAGGGAGCAAGAAGTGAGTTCCAGAGTTCAGCAGCACGAGGAAAATAAGCTTTTGAAGTAGAAAGCCTTTCGGCATCTGGGGACCTCCACGGTGGATGGATGGGATTTGACAGATTGTCGTACATATGTTTATCAAAGTCATCACTGTAGAGTGGAAGGCAATCAGTCATGTCAAAGTGGTGAGAGGAGATTCAGGAGTGAAGGTTCGTTTCACTTAGTGCTAGGATATTCGGGGAGTTTGTCAGGAGATAATTTTCTACGCCGTTAATGTTGGTTGTAAGTCCCCGGATATTTGTGAATGCGAGCCTCAAAGACGGAGGCGAACATGTGTTTTTTGGGTGTCTGGTTTAGTTTTTTTTTATTTTGTAAATTCATGTTTGTTTTGAGGTAGAGTGGGCAGGGCAAAGTGGGTGCTTGTTTGGTGCCAATAAGCTCACACAACCAGACTATTAGTCCTGACTAGGTCAATGGAGTTGTGGCCTCGGGAAAGCCCACCGGGGATAAAGGTAGGGTCTCTTTCCATGCGCAACATAGCACGTACAGTTACCCATGATTAACAAATTTGTTGCATAATCCCGGTCTAGTTTTATGCAATTAACATTGCTTGCAGGTAATCTTTTGATACCGCTTTTGTTCAATAAACTTTGAAGTTATTTAATCACTACTATCACGTGCCGTCTTTAGAACAATGATCCGCCACAATTTTTTACCAACCTCTTCTGTTTTCAGCAGGGGTGTTGTCTTCCAAATAGTTGAAATTAAATGTCAGTCTTTGCGATATTAAATGCACTTGATTATCCGGCTTTACCTTTGAACATATGATGCTGTCGCTTTGGCTTGTTATCTACGTATCTTGAATCTACTTTGGTATAATATCTACATTTTGTTATGCGATCTACACTTTATATTTTAATCAACACGATACAAGAGCTAGGAAAACACGTCTCTTATTTGGTTTCGAAAGAATGTCGGGTTACCGAGCCTCGAATCTTAACCCTGAGCCTAAAATAACCCTACGCCATAACTCTCAAGCCTAGCCCTTAACCCTAAACTTAACCTTAACGTTCAGAAAAGATAGCGTGTGACACTGCAGCCAATTATTGAATGAGCGCTTAGTAATCTCTTCCGCCAAATAGAGAAATTACGCTGATTTTAACCAAATTAATTTTCGTCATTCCGCCGTTTACCATGAACAATGTCGTCGATCTTAATGACGGAGCAGATATACAACGAATTGAAAGGTTACTGCCTGACGTGATGTGTGAGCAGATACATAAGGAATTGATAAATCATGGTCTGACGTGATGATTCTATATATTGAGGAAAAAATGAGAGACGTACATATTTTCATATGTACGGCTCTCATTCTTTTCCTCAATATAAGAATCATCACGTCATACAATAACCTTTCAATTCTTTTTGTATTTCCTCAGCATCACTTGCAGATAACAACCCAAAGCGGCACTTATATAAGTTATATTCTTTTCTTTAATAGTATCTTCATGTTAGAAGGTTGAAATAAAGCAAATCATGAATAGTAATACACCGCCATAAAAGAAGTCATGACGTGAATAACCTTTCCCCATTCCAAATAGTCTGAAGTCACAATTTACCTAGAAAATTGGTATTCCACCATATTGACTCGTACTTAGTTTTCTGTTTCATTGGTTCACTGAGTGATGCCACAGAAACAATAATAAGCGCCTGAACGCAATTTTCTTACATTATGTTCAGGACTCGAAACACCACTTTAACCGATATATATATATATATATACATATATATATATATATATATATATATATATATATATATATATATATATATATATAATTCCCGAAACAGTTTTTCATGGTAAACAACTGATGATCCCTTAAAATAGTGTTAGAAACAAACTAATATAATAACTGTAAAAAATAAATTGACTTACATGAGTGATTTTCCACTGGACGACTTGGGACTATACGTTTTTTGTTTGTTTTGTTTTTTAATATAGGTTTAATAGTTGAGAAACTTCCGAGACGATATACATATATATATATATATATATATATATATATATATATATATATATGTATATACATGTAATGATTCATTAAAAATGATGAGTGAGACTACTAAACACAATGAAAAACTGTTAGTAAGACTCTTCCTACCCTTTCATAAAGAATAGTAAGCTCAAAGTTATTAAATAATGTTAAAAAAACAACAAACGAGAAATAATATGAACGGTGAAACGAGAAAAAATAAAAAATATATTTACTAATGAATTTTGTAAGTGTTATAAACAATATAAAACTATCTTGACATGTATAAACTTTTAATTCTATTTTTATTTCAGGACAATAAATATAATTTAAAACAAGTAAAACTGACAATAAAATAACGTGTTCTTTATATCCAATTCAATGTCACCTTCAAGCACAACACATATTTGAACTTTTGACAGACAAAAAGTATTTTTATACAAAAAGAAACAATTTTGAACAAAATATTATTTTACAACAGTCGACTTTTCTATCAAAACAGGTTTGTCAACCATCGTGAATTTTAGTCTATGAGCCTTTTAAAAATGTTTTACCTTCAAATCTCTATGATATTACCAACAATGAAAACTAATAAAATCATCCATATCCTTTTTTAAAATAAGAAACAATTACTAGATTAAAGAGGAAATCATTTCAGACATAAATTACCACAGCCATATGTCAATGTGTTTACGTATAATATCTATTCCCTTCCAAGCGTCTTGTTTATTAGCTTAGCAATACTACTAAGCGCAGTGACGTTAGCAGATAAACCCGACTAAGTTATCAAGCCTTCGTAACGTAGGTCGTGTTCATAGCAATCTTCTCCCACTTATAACCGTACATATCAAAGGTGTTCATGTAGTTTTTCATTAAATCTTTAAAATGTCCCTTAGGTTTGTGTATCGGATGTTTTCCATGCATTAAACTCGCATATTACAGTTATTAAAAGAGCCTGTAATCTCTCACCCTAACTAAGTAGTTCCCAGAGAATCTGGCTACGTATAATACGTACTTCTATGCTTGGCACTACAGCTTCATCGAGAACATTGGTGTCTGGTGTATATGATTTCCACTTAATATTAAGGACTCTCCTGAGACACGTTTGGTAAAGCTTCTCTAGAACTTTGATATGTCTGCGATACGTTTTCACGTCTCTGAAGAATACTTATATATATATATATATATATATATATATATATATATATATATACACTGGGAAGTAATAAACAACTGATACTTTAGAAAGACGTGACTGTTATAATTTTCTATTCATCCTCTATTAATTTAATACATATTACATTACATTCCCCACACATTTAATAGACGGTCCATCATATTCCACTGATTTTCGAGATTATCGGATTACGTTATTTCTGACTCTAACGCATAGATATCATCTCATTCCTGAATTTACGGAATACATTTAACGAACTTATTTATTTATACTATACTACTGTGCATTGATTCAAAATGGCGGCTACAATCTCTTAATTGAAACGATTTTAGAAATTTACTGTAGCAATCTTCGTTTACTTCAGGTATAATTTCATTTACTTAAACGCTTAGAGAGTTAAATACATACCCACTTCAGTGCTTCAAATTGTTTTTCCTTTTTTTTTCAAAATACAAACACCGTAAAATAAACTGCACTGTTCATTTTGACAACATTTACATTAACACCTATAATATTAGTTTATCAACGATCCTTCCACTACATACTAACAGACAACACACGTTCATTGTTTCACTTTTTACCATCCATGCATATCTAACATTCATCTAACATTCGTGTTTTTATCTTCACGTTAAGTAATCTTTTTTTCTATTTCGGGCTTATTTAACGTAAGACGTTTCCTGTTCTTCTTTCTCTGTTATTACCGCCCATTCTTTCTGTCTCTTTCTCTCTGTGACTATTATTCCTTCTCTCTCTCTATTCATTCGCAACAGTTACTAATAAAAATCGCATCACACAGCAGTACCTTTGAGGCAATACACATTAAAAAAAATACGTACATTTTTCATGCTCACATTTGATGTAAATTAGCATTCGTCGGTTTCCTTAAGTACAATTTTTTATTATGATTATACGTCAGTTACGAATAACGTCTTTATGTTTAATTCACGACAATTAAAAGGCTTCGAAATCAATTTAATATTAAAAATCATTATTTTCATCAACACTTTCTTATTCATCGAACATTATTCGATATTAATTCATACCGAACATTATTCAAATTTATGTCATCACTTTTTTACATACTATTGTCGACGCTAAAACTGCTACTGATACTACAAAAACTATTGATTTCTACTTTTCTAAATATACTTCAACTTAAAGCGCAGTATCCGTTACTTTGTATTTTGCTCTTCTCGGTCAGTTAAGTAGAAATCTTTCTAGACTGCGACAATTTGTGTTTTTTTATTACTTTCCCTCTATTTCACTATTTGTCAATTTTATAAGAAATGCTCATAGACTGCGGCAACATTTTCCCCAGGAGAAAGAAGTTCAAAACATTAAACATAACCATTGTATAACGCTCCCCTCGTAGAGAGGGAACGAAATAGCAACATCATAGTCAATGGTAAAATTCCAGATTAGTTAACAGTCGATAAATCGAAAACAACATAACCACAACAAATTAGCCATGTATTTAAATGTATTTAAATCAAACCCAGAGTTAGACCAATGATCGATTTTCAATGTTGATAAATCCTATCACCACCCAAAATGCACGCTCCGGATTGAGATAAACATTGACTCAATCTAGAGGGTTTTTCACTTGACTAACCTTGTAAAACTTTGCCCAAGAACAAGGTGTGATATTGCGTTTTTAACTCATGAGTTTTCAAAGAGAATCTTCTTTTCAGAAGACCATTACCGCTATGACATTACTGCAAGTAATAAAAATTAGATTTGAAAATATATGAAAATATATAACAAATACATAAAATGATATAAAACATCAAATATATTAGACGAAAACACGCTTTTTGTTAAACTTATACAGTTCATCTAGTTTAAAACAATTTCAAGAAGGATTTCAAAGAAACGAAAAACGAAAAAGGTATCCAGTCGGGAATTTTGTTTGCTATCGATGCACTAGATGACAGTGAAAAGTGTATTCAGAGTGTATGCCTATTAATAAAACGATAGAAAAAACAAAATCAAATAAAAAGTTCAGAAGACTCAATCGGTTTTGAATATTATAATGTCCAATTAAGATTAAAAATTAGACTTAAATTTTAAATCAGCAGGAGCCACCTTAAAACGAAAACTTATATGCATTAAAGGTAATGGGGTTAGAGGAAAATCACAATATACGACGAAAAAGGGTATCAAATATAAGACAGTGTCAAAAGAAGAAGAGGTTGGGATATTGAAGAAAAATAGAAATATATTATTAAATAAATAGAGAGAGGAAAAAGAAAGAGACAATAATATATTGAGGGAAACAGGCCGGAAGCATAAAGATGCAGAATAGGGTGGAACTAATGTCTGGCTATGTGGCATCAGCCAGACATGAAAATTAAACGACTACAGTGAGAAGTCTTTAAAGTTAAAGCTGAATGACATATAATCCATAGATTTACAGACATATCTACACAGACAGATACGTGCAATCATCCTCATCGACGAACAAAAACACACACTTACATCCACTCTTTTACATGCGCACATACATGCATATATACACAGATGCATGCCAAAAGTACACACATTTTTTATAGACACACTTAAATACATATACATACATACAAACATGCACAGCAACATACATATACTTAAATACACATATGTATACATATATATATATATATATATATATATATATATATATATATATATCTATATATATACAAACACACACGCGCATGTACACATATACACATAAAAATATATAAATATATACACATATATATATAAACATACACACACATACACATATGCACACATAAATATATATATATATACATACATATACACACACACATACACACATACACACACATATATATATACATACCCAAGCATATATATAGTACCACATAGGTACCTATACGTACACAACGCCTGATAATGAATAGAACAACAAAATATAGCCATAGATAAATTTACTTATGGTTGGAAAGTAAAAGGCAAAACAGTATTTAATTGAAATGTCATTGAAAGTTGGTGTGGGAGGAGGAGGTAAACACAATCGTAGTGGGGAGCGGTCATTAGAGTGGGTTAAGGCAATATGAGTCAAAATTTCCAATAGGTTAAGTTATGGGTTTAATAAGTCTACAAATTATGGATTTTAATTTTGCATGTCTTAAAATTGAAGATGATATGGAGATGTAAGGAGCATTTGCATGAAAAAGAAATAAAGATACAGCATCTATTAATAATTGAGATGATGTATATGTCTGTCTGTATGTCTGTTTGTCTGAAGCCGAAACTCCATCAGAGTAATATTACTATTTACTTAGTCTGCCAGCTTCTTTATACACTACTACAAACACCGCCGTAAACACTATGCGCATTTCTTAATTTACATAATCATTTGCTTTTAACCTTCTAATAAATTATCATTCGCAAATATACACTCATGATGGTTTTCTTCAGATTTCCACATGTATTTTAGCTATTTTGTTCGCTAACAATATTACTTATAAATTATAATTATTTATTTTATTATATATATATATATATATATATATACATATATATATATATATATATTTATATATATATATATATATATATATATATATGAAATGAGTTAGGTAGTTAATCTATTTACTGCGAAACTGATTGACCAGCCACCGTTACTCCATTGAATCGGTTACCTCCCTCTGATTATTCAGTATGGGCGCAAGACGGGCCCGTTATTTAAAATGTAACCAAAACGCTGACATTTACCGTCTTACGTCTACTCTGTTTTTTTTTTTAAATTAAAACGTTCTGAGTTTGTTTATTTTCTTAATCTTATTATCCATTATGTTTTAAAACACAAATTTATTGACTCAAATTGTTTAATTAAAATAATAATTGATTTGCAAATTACTATTGAAACACACACACATTATAATGAATTCAGTTAAGGTAAACCTTTTTTTCGAGAGAGCATTTTAAAAAACTATTCGTGTTTACTGTATTTGATTTTTTAATACTTTCATTATACATTAATACGAACTCCGTCTTGAAGGAGGTAGATATGCCTGTAAGAATGGTCTCCTAAAACACAAAGGAACCATAGAGTATGAATGGTTTTCATTACGTAATATACATCAAACTTTGTTCTGCTATTTTTTGTATCTTTTTATAAAAAAAATGGGATGTATGTCTGTGTTTTCGGACCCCCTACCCCAAGAAAATCTAAAACATTGTAAAGTTTACTGAAAATATTGTACGCTATTGTTTTACTGTCTTCCCTAGAATGTATATTCAATCATTCATAAAAATCGTTTCATTAGTTTAGGCGTGAATCATATACACATACATATGTGTACAAATAAACACACACTTGGCTTTATACAGAAAGCCAACATGTAAATATATATATATATATATATATATATATATATATAGAGAGAGAGAGAGAGAGAGACAGAAAGAGAGAGACAGAGAGATTTATTATATACTGACATTTATGTATATATATATATATATATATATATGTATATTAGTATTTCATGTATCCACATAGAATTTTATAAGGAGATATAATTTTTAATGTATCAATTTTCAGTATTTACTTCAACAGTGCTCGATACGTAAGTAGAGCTAGGTAGTAAGCTATGAACACATATTCATGGCAATTAAGCTACACAGAGGCTCCAGCGTTTCATCCCCGGGGGGAATCTTCAGGCTAAAATTTTAGCCTGAAGATTGCCCCGGGGACGAAACGCGGGAGCCTCTGTGTAGCTTAATTATCATAAATATATTTTCATAGCTTACTATATATATATATATATATATATATATATATATATATATATATATATATATATATATATATATATATATATGTACACATCAATCCCAGTATATAGATATATTCATATTTATAAAATGACAGCAAGACCGACTTGTGTGAATTACGGATCATTTGCAACTATTTCAAATTAGTGTACTGAAGCTGAATTAGTATATGTCACTCATGAATTATTTGAACAACAAACATATCGGTTATAAACTTTAGAACACTGGTTTTATGTTTAACATATTTCACCAAAGGAATATGTTTGTTTATTTTTAATTGAAAATAATATGATGTCATCTTCTATAGCTCCAACTGACTCACTTCCTGCTCTTACTTTATATTAATTTGGCCTCGACACTCTGCAATCATATAAAGGTTACATCTCTATACTAACCGATTGAGGGTTCCTCTTAGATGAGCCTCTTTTACACCCAGTATTAGCGTGACGCAAAATGAAGTAAGGAACGAACGAATTACTAGCATATTATCATTATACTATTTAATTTTTTTTATTTATGAACGCAATGTGAGCAAAATAAGTAACTATGATTTGTATTAACTTTCACTATAAGAAAACACATGGGATTCTGTTTATAGTATACGCGAAGAAAAATATCCTGGTTCAAGAATATAATCACACTATTTATTTACTAGTATACATTTTATCAATATAGTCACTAAGTCCATAAATAGTTAACTAACTATTGGGAAAACGATACTAAAGTTGTCCGCTATAATTTGTCTATACTTTACAATCATTTGAAACTGTTGACCGACTTTTGTAGCAATCATTTTCTTTACAATAACCCACAATTTGTCGATTACGGTGTCCAAATATATTCAGTAATTTGTAGGGCTATCGATTTAATTGTAAAGCTGCCATTCTAGAATGTCTACCTGTAGGCACTTCGTAGTTGTAAGGGAGACATTTTTATCCTAAACAACAATACCACAAAATGGACAAGCACTAACAACAGTAACAGAAGGTGAGTCGGACCTCCATCTCTGACCTACTGCTCACCTTATTATGCCGTCATTTCTCCCTTGCTGATAAATCATATAATAGCCGTTTAGAACTGACTTAAGAGAAACAGACAAAAACATGCGCTTAGTAGCGTTTGACACATTCAAGCTTTATCGATCTAACGTATTTTTGTAACACTAATTGGAAAAAGAAGAAAAATAATATTTCGTGGAGAGTTCTGAATAAGCTATTTAAATTAACCTATTCATGAATCCCAATAGATGGTTTTCCTTGGTTAAAATTGCATTCAATGATTCCTAAGATATACATAAATATGTTTCCTGACATTTTCTCTTGGTCTAAGAAACCCCACTTGAGAACATCTCTTATTTTCCACCAAAAAATAATAATTGCATCAGCAAACGCATCGGTAACTAAGGCATATATTACTAAGATATGTGGTCGTACTCTTTGTCATGTCTTTTCCATCTGTGAAATTCGATGGCCGAACTGATTTCTCGGCCAACGTTAAGCTACTCTTAAAATGACTAACGCACTCTCAAAGGGTCGACTGTTCTTTTTACACGGTATAAAGATTGTGAAGTCGGTGTTGGTGTGAATATTTAAGGTGTCGAGTTCAAACTCTGACGGGTGCGTGATACGATTTTAGTTACAAATGCTGGTAACCTGCATGTGGCCCCACCGGTGATAAGCGTATTCTAAAGAAACAATCAAGGCAAATCAAGACAAATAACAGATCTAGCAAATTAAATAGTCGTAACCCACCGAATCATGCGAATTACGTTTTTATTTCAATTTAAATTAACTCTTGTTTCAAAATGAATTCGACGTTCGTGTTTCAGAAATAGCAGTTAAAAAAAGCATTCTTCTGTAATTCGATTTTACTTATTATAAGTGACTAAATCGTCTTCGAATTAGTCAGAAACGAATTGACGGTTCTTGGTTAGTAGGAGAGTTGTTGTTGTTAAACGAGTCAGACTGATACACAGGATCTACGAAGATCGGGTTTCACGATTTTCTAGTCTGAAAGAATTCCTTCTTGTTGCTATTCGTTACATATGAAAGCTAGCAGGGTGTTGACTCCGAGAACAAGCAAATGACAGCCCAACGAGCGCATATGCACTTGGAAAAGGTTTTGCCCAGATGTTACTTTCATTTGAATTTCGACTTCATTAATGTGCGGCAATAAAGCTCTAGTTCTGTTCATACTTGTGCCCCACGATACCACATAAGAAAACAACGCTTTTATATTCCATATAACTATATCATATGATATATAAGAATAAAATAAACGTGTGTACGTCTTTGCAAAACATGTAACCAGCACGTTACTGGCGATGATTTGTTCTGGATTTTTACATATTTCATGATTTTGAGGGTTCGTTAAAGTGACCCCTTTTTATTATTCAAATTCATAATTATAGATATTAGTGTAGAATTAAATACCAAATTATAACAATTAGGACTAATTCCAAATTATTTTTATTGTTTTTAAATATTTTAAAGTTTGATATCAGGGTAAAAATAGTATGGTAACATACCTAATTTAATGAAATGACGTGAGGTTAATGAAATTTGAAGCATCTATATTAGCGAGCAACTAATAAGATTGCATAACTCTAAATGTTTTGGAAACTTTAGATAAACAAAGGTAGCGCTTAAGGCAAATATATTGACATCGCCACACCTTTTAAATAACTTTTGATACACGGAAAACGTAGTCCAGCATATTTGTTCATAACAAAAATATTGATTGTTTGTTTCTTCTTTTTTGGCATTTGCAGTTATTTTTTGATATTCTAATATTCATAAATACTTCTAAAATATTAAATATATTTTATATTTACTCAAGTGTTTTTAATGGAAACTACTGATACGATTAATGAGTCGCTGACTTTCTTCATTTATAATATCAAAATAAACATGAAATATTATATTGTGTAATATACAGGAGGTCACGCAGTTTAACCGTTAATATAAAATTACATTTGAATTCATAAGAAGGAAGAACGTCTAGAGATTTTAAATGAAATCCATCCAGTTTTTTTTTATTGATACGCAATGATTTGAAAAGAAAAACATAAATACTAGTAACCGAAAGTAAGAAAATGATATCAGTTTTCGCACATTCTTTTTTCAATACTTTTAGTAATAACTCCGTATTCATGAACATTTTTTCTGAAAAACATATACTAGTTTAATAAGGAGATGTAGTTTGTTCGAAGCAGTTTGTGTAATATGTATATGCAGGCACCATAGAAGACTATCACAATTCAAAATGTGGAAATATGCCTGTCTTCAGGGGAAGACCAAAACGAGTTATAAATAAAGCTTACTTGATAAAATCTAAACATTTTCAGAATAATCTAGTATATTGAAGCGGATTCTAAGTTATACATTATGGAACACGATTATACAAACTAGATTCATGTGTAGAAGTTGAAAGAAAACAAATAAGATTCACAAAAAGACAAACCCGTTTTTTACTCATTTCTCAAAACAAATGTATTTCCACCCTCTGAATTGTGATCGCCTTCTATGAATTAAAAAAATACATATAATGTTAAATAAACCTTTTCTGGTCCTCATGTTATCACTATAAAATGAATATTATAGTTTTGTTAAAAGACTAATAAGTGTAATTTTAAATTTTTGTGAAAGGGCAATTTTACGCAACTTTGTATACTGTAATTGTCGGCTGAAAACCATAATTTTAAGTGTGTCATATTCACCGGATTCATGGGAATTGATATTGCAAATAATTTTAACTACTGGTCAAGTTTAGTAAAATTTTAAATGGGAATAGTTAGCTATGTTCTCAAAGAATTACCATGTTTACATATTACATTACGATCACACCAGGCAGTTATGTTGTTAATTTACACGGTGTAAAATCAGTTGTGATAGAGTAGTGGCAATGTATTCTACAACCTCAATTTACGGTATATGAGGCCACTTCCTCCGATACGGTAACTTAATTTCTAGTGGAAATTTGCTGTTCATAAGTATTTTACTTTCTAGTGGAAATTCAATTTTCCGCTTACTAAAACAGGAAAATACTATATAACTACTAACTTATTGAAAAACATACTTAGATTATTGTGAAAAATATGGCTTCGTTAGTTTACTGTCTTCACTGTTATATTACGTTCTAGTTTTAGAGCAATCATATGAAATAAATAAAAAGAAAATCAACAGGAAATGACATCCATTAGTTAAATGGAGTACTGATTGACAGATGAAAGGTAAGAATTGACCTTTATTTTTACGGAAGTTGCCGAAACGACGCGAATTTCGAAAGAATGGAGATGTTTCATATTTTCCGCTGACAGGAGACGGACGCGAACGATGGCAGCTCTTCGAAGAGCCTCAGTGAAGGTGTGGACGGCCGCGCAATATATAGCTAGGTATTACGATGCAATACCTTAATTGTTCTATCCGTATTTCTGTATATCCCCTTCCATTTTTGAAGGGCAGCCAAAACTTGTTAAAGTGCAGAGATTTCTCACCCTTTTTGTGCATTTTCAAGTCTTCTGTATAAATCTCTTATATAAACTAAACATTGGGGTTGTAGGGATTGTATCAACAGAAAAGCAAAAAATGTGATTGCCTACGATGACGACGTGTATATAAGTGTATAGTCATTTCCGTAAGCGAACACATAACGTGGAGGAAGGGCAACGTACTAGTGCAAGAGGAACAAAACATGAAATTACGGTTCATATAATTCCTGGTTTATTAGTTGCAAAGATTTATATGATTTTCGTAAATGTCCATTGCAGTGGGAGATCAAACATGTGTGGCTTAACATTTTTTTGAACCTGTAAATTGACTGTGTTGACGTAGACTTTTGTTTCTTACCATTCCACCCGGATCGCATTAGTCGAAGATTATATTTGCTACCTTAAATGTTGCTTATTAGACCGTTTACTTACGACTTAGTTAGTAATACTGTTTCTTTTATATAACTTTACATGGGCATACACCTGTTTACTAATAGACACTCTTGCACTTTTTCATCAGTGAATAACCAGCTAGTAATATATGGTTGCTTTTTCTCGTCGTTTTTATAATAGTACAATAGACAGTGAGACGAACATGAAATCACACTGAGTTTATATCTCCTAAAGATGTGATGAAACTTATTAACATTCGAGGTTAGACATTTTTTATTAGGAACTTATCACATAAAATCTTCCTATAATTATGACCTAAAAATATACTGTGTAAATCTGAACATTTCATATACGGTAACAATTATCTGTCTGCAATTTGTGGAGTTAGAATATTCGTAAAGGGGTTAAGATTCAACATATTGGGTGTAATATGATGTTGGTAATAATCACATACATATTAAAGGTTTAATGGGCATAGCTTTTTAGCAAGGGTTTCTCGCCTGTGTAATATATTACTGCAAGACAGCTTCCATGCTGATTACGGCTTGGTCGTCTTTAAATCCACTATCAACACGTTTTCATCAAAATCCGCACAACAAGCAATAACCAGTTTATACCCTAGATAAATGTTAGTGCTCCCGTAACCAGTTCATACCCTAGATAAATGTTAGTGCTCCCGTAATCAGTTCATAACCTAGATAAATGTTAGTGCTCCCGTAATCAGTTCATACCCTAGATAAATGTTAGTGCTTCCGTAATCAGTTCATACCCTAGATAAATGTTAGTGCTCCCGTAATCAGTTCATACCCTAGATAAATGTTAGTGCTCCCGTAATCAGTTCATACCCTAGATAAATGTTAGTGCTTCCGTAATCAGTTCATACCCTAGATAAATGTTAGTGCTTCCGTAATCAGTTCATACCCTAGATAAATGTTAGTGCTCCCGTAATCAGTTCATACCCTAGATAAATGTTAGTGCTTCCGTAATCAGTTCATACCCTAGATAAATGTTAGTGCTCCCGTAATCAGTTCATACCCTAGATAAATGTTAGTGCTCCCGTAATCAGTTCATACCCTAGATAAATGTTAGTGCTTCCGTAATCAGTTCATATCTTAGATAAATGTTAGTGCTTCCGTAATCAGTTCATATCTTAGATAAATGTTAGTGCTCCCGTAATCAGTTCATATCTTAGATAAATGTTAGTGCTTCCGTAATCAGTTCATACCCTAGATAAATGTTAGTGCTTCCGTAATCAGTTCATATCTTAGATAAATGTTAGTGCTCCCGTAATCAGTTCATATCTTAGATAAATGTTAGTGCTCCCGTAATCAGTTCATACCCTAGATAAATGTTAGTGCTTCCGTAATCAGTTCATATCTTAGATAAATGTTAGTGCTCCCGTAATCAGTTCATATCTTAGATAAATGTTAGTGCTCCCGTAATCAGTTCATACCCTAGATAAATGTTAGTGCTCCCGCAATCAGTTCATACCGTAGATAAATGTTAGTGCTCCCGTAATCAGTTTATACCCTAGATAAATGTTAGTGCTCCCGTAATCAGTTCATACCCTAGATAAATGTTAGTGCTCCCGTAATCAGTTCATACCCTAGATAAATGTTAGTGCTTCCGTAATCAGTTCATACCCTAGATAAATGTTAGTGCTCCTGTAATCAGTTCATACCCTAGATAAATGTTAGTGCTTCCGTAATCAGTTCATATCTTAGATAAATGTTAGTGCTCCCGTAATCAGTTCATACCCTAGATAAATACTAGTGCTTCCGTAATCAGTTCATACCCTAGATAAATGTTAGTGCTCCCGTAATCAGTTCATACCCTAGATAAATGTTAGTGCTTCCGTAATCAGTTCATACCCTAGATAAATGTTAGTGCTCCCGTAATCAGTTCATACCCTAGATAAATGTTAGTGCTTCCGTAATCAGTTCATATCTTTGATAAATGTTAGTGCTCCCGTAATCAGTTCATACCCTAGATAAATGTTAGTGCTCCCGTAATCAGTTCATACCCTAGATAAATGTTAGTGCTCCCGTAATCAGTTCATACCCTAGATAAATGTTAGTGCTTCTGTAATCAGTTCATACCCTAGATAAATGTTAGTGCTCCCGTAATCAGTTCATACCCTAGATAAATGTTAGTGCTCCCGTAATCAGTTCATACCCTAAATAAATGTTAGTGCTTCCGTAATCAGTTTATACCCTAGATAAATTTTAGTGCTTCCGTAATCAGTTCATACCCTAGATAAATGTTAGTGCTCCCGTAATCAGTTTATACCCTAGATAAATGTTAGTGCTTCCGTAATCAGTTCATACCCTAGATAAATGTTAGTGCACCCGTAATCAGTTTATCCCTAGATAAATGTTAGTGCTTCCGTAATCAGTTCATACCCTAGATAAATGTTAGTGCTTCCGTAATCAGTTCATACCCTAGATAAATGTTAGTGCTCCCGTAATCAGTTTATACCCTAGATAAATGTTAGTGCTTCCGTAACCAGTTTATACCCTAGGTAAATGTTGGTGCTGCCGTAATCAGTTCATACCCTAGATAAATGTTAGTGCTTCCGTAATCAGGTCATATCTTAGATAAATGTTAGTGCTCCCGTAATCAGTTCATACCCTAGATAAATACTAGTGCTCTCGTAATCAGTTCATACCCTAGATAAATGTTAGTGCTCCCGTAATCAGTTCATACCCTAGATAAATGTTAGTGCTTCCGTAATCAGTTCATACCCTAGATAAATGTTAGTGCTCCCGTAATCAGTTCATACCCTAGATAAATGTTAGTGCTCCCGTAATCAGTTCATACCCTAGATAAATGTTAGTGCTTCCGTAATCAGTTCATATCTTAGATAAATGTTAGTGCTTCCGTAATCAGTTCATATCTTAGATAAATGTTAGTGCTCCCGTAATCAGTTCATATCTTAGATAAATGTTAGTGCTTCCGTAATCAGTTCATACCCTAGATAAATGTTAGTGCTTCCGTAATCAGTTCATATCTTAGATAAATGTTAGTGCTCCCGTAATCAGTTCATATCTTAGATAAATGTTAGTGCTCCCGTAATCAGTTCATACCCTAGATAAATGTTAGTGCTTCCGTAATCAGTTCATATCTTAGATAAATGTTAGTGCTCCCGTAATCAGTTCATATCTTAGATAAATGTTAGTGCTCCCGTAATCAGTTCATACCCTAGATAAATGTTAGTGCTCCCGCAATCAGTTCATACCGTAGATAAATGTTAGTGCTCCCGTAATCAGTTTATACCCTAGATAAATGTTAGTGCTCCCGTAATCAGTTCATACCCTAGATAAATGTTAGTGCTCCCGTAATCAGTTCATACCCTAGATAAATGTTAGTGCTTCCGTAATCAGTTCATACCCTAGATAAATGTTAGTGCTCCTGTAATCAGTTCATACCCTAGATAAATGTTAGTGCTTCCGTAATCAGTTCATATCTTAGATAAATGTTAGTGCTCCCGTAATCAGTTCATACCCTAGATAAATACTAGTGCTTCCGTAATCAGTTCATACCCTAGATAAATGTTAGTGCTCCCGTAATCAGTTCATACCCTAGATAAATGTTAGTGCTTCCGTAATAAGTTCATACCCTAGATAAATGTTAGTGCTCCCGTAATCAGTTCATACCCTAGATAAATGTTAGTGCTTCCGTAATCAGTTCATATCTTTGATAAATGTTAGTGCTCCCGTAATCAGTTCATACCCTAGATAAATGTTAGTGCTCCCGTAATCAGTTCATACCCTAGATAAATGTTAGTGCTCCCGTAATCAGTTCATACCCTAGATAAATGTTAGTGCTTCTGTAATCAGTTCATACCCTAGATAAATGTTAGTGCTCCCGTAATCAGTTCATACCCTAGATAAATGTTAGTGCTCCCGTAATCAGTTCATACCCTAAATAAATGTTAGTGCTTCCGTAATCAGTTTATACCCTAGATAAATTTTAGTGCTTCCGTAATCAGTTCATACCCTAGATAAATGTTAGTGCTCCCGTAATCAGTTTATACCCTAGATAAATGTTAGTGCTTCCGTAATCAGTTCATACCCTAGATAAATGTTAGTGCACCCGTAATCAGTTTATCCCTAGATAAATGTTAGTGCTTCCGTAATCAGTTCATACCCTAGATAAATGTTAGTGCTTCCGTAATCAGTTCATACCCTAGATAAATGTTAGTGCTCCCGTAATCAGTTTATACCCTAGATAAATGTTAGTGCTTCCGTAACCAGTTTATACCCTAGGTAAATGTTGGTGCTGCCGTAATCAGTTCATACCCTAGATAAATGTTAGTGCTTCCGTAATCAGGTCATATCTTAGATAAATGTTAGTGCTCCCGTAATCAGTTCATACCCTAGATAAATACTAGTGCTCTCGTAATCAGTTCATACCCTAGATAAATGTTAGTGCTCCCGTAATCAGTTCCTACCCTAGATAAATGTTTGTGCTTCCGTAATCAGTTCATATCTTAGATAAATGTTAGTGCTCCCGTAATCAGTTCATACCCTAGATAAATGTTAGTGCTTCCGTAATCAGTTCATACCCTAGATAAATGTTAGTGCTCCCGTAATCAGTTCATACCCTAGATAAATGTTAGTGCTTCCGTAATCAGTTCATACCCTAGATAAATGTTAGTGCTCCCGTAATCAGTTCATACCCTAGATAAATGTTAGTGCTTCCGTAATCAGTTCATATTTTTGATAAATGTTAGTGCTCCCGTAATCAGTTCATACCCTAGATAAATGTTAGTGCTCCCGTAATCAGTTCATACCCTAGATAAATGTTAGTGCTCCCGTAATCAGTTCATACCCTAGATAAATGTTAGTGCTTCCGTAATCAGTTCATACCCTAGATAAATGTTAGTGCTCCCGTAATCAGTTCATACCCTAGATAAATGTTAGTGCTCCCGTAATCAGTTCATACCCTAGATAAATGTTAGTGCTTCCGTAATCAGTTCATACCCTAGATAAATGTTACTGCTTCCGTAATCAGTTCATACCCTAGATAAATGTTAGTGCTCCCGTAATCAGTTTATACCCTAGATAAATGTTAGTGCTTCCGTAATCAGTTCATACCCTAGATAAATGTTAGTGCTCCCGTAATCAGTTTATACCCTAGATAAATGTTAGTGCTTCCGTAATCAGTACATACCCTAGATAAATGTTAGTGCTTCCGTAATCAGTTCATACCCTAGATAAATGTTAGTGCTCCCGTAATCAGTTTATACCCTAGATAAATGTTAGTGCTTCCGTAACCAGTTTATACCCTAGATAAATGTTAGTGCTCTCATAATACTCGTCATTTTGCAGCTGAAAATCATTTCGATCTCATGAACTCTTATCCCCGAGTGGGCCTTTTCTCTTAATAAGTGGTGGTTTAATAGTAATAAAAAGGTCAAAATTGATTGCTATTGATTCATTGTTTCCAGCACATTTTGTCAAAATGTTGTTTTCATTTTCACTAGTAAGATTGTGTCGTCATTTAAACATATTTTTATGAGAGTTCCACTTTCATTTTATTTCGGATGTATTTGATTGTTACTACTTTCTAGGTTACGTCCTGTGGAATGCTCGTAAAACTTTTATGAGTAGTATTCCTCAAACCAATAATACAACATCAGAATAACATTTTATGAAATATTCATGGAGTTAAACCACCGAACGTATATTTAAAAATAATCAAAATATGGTCAGATTTTTAACAATCCTTATTTTGTACGCTTCTTCTTAATCTTTGTAAGCGTATACATTATTATTATAACTATTATCATTATTATTATTATTAGTAGTAGTAGTAGTAGTAGTAGTAGCAGTATTAGTAGTAGAAGTAGTAGTAGTAGTAGTTGTGGAAGCTGTAGTAATTGCTGTAGTAATAGTAGTAGTAGTAGTAGTAGTAGTAGTGGTGGTGGTGGGGGTGGTGGCAGTAGTTGTAATAGTTCTAGTTTTGTTTTCGATGGTACACCCGGTATCTGAAGGATTTATCATGCAACATTTGAGGGTATTATGTTGTAATGTTCAAGCTTTAAGTAATCAAAACACACACAGAAATAATCATACATGCAAACTGACGTGTAAAATATGAATAATGACCAATTAATGAGAACTTTGTCTGTACCTAAATGAATCACATGCCGTCTAGTAATTAAATAAAATTAGCTATTTATTTTCACCTCAATGATATTAAAGTTTATTCTTTAAACAATTTATTATCAAGAAATCAATACTGATTTAAGCCATGTCTACAGATTAAGAGACATAGACACCAAGAAAGTCATTAGACATTTAGAAATGCCTTACGTTTGAAGAACATGAGTTGATCTTTCCGTAAAGTTGTTTTATATGATTATATTCAATAAAACATGTTTAATCACAAATAAAACAGCAATTTAATTTAGCAGAATTTTTATTAAATTTCAATTATCGGTCTACAAGTTTTGTGCTCATTTGACCTGACTTTTCTTAACATATTTCCATGCAAGTGTCTTCCTTTTTGTTCGGGTAACTTTTTAGACAGGTTTAATGCAAATTGCGTTAAGATATGTTTTCGAACAGTAATGATGATGATGATGATGATGATGATGATGATGATGATGATGATGATGATGATGATGATGATGATGATGACATTTTCAGGTGAAAAATGCATCATTATTAATGATACACGACTCATTTATATAGTCGATTGTTTATATTATATGTTATTGTTTTTCAGGTGTCACTGATTACAATTTGTATTTACTTTCTGTTTTAATAGGCTAACACCTAAATATATATGTATATATATTTGAACATATTTCACCCCAAACAAGGAAAGCCCCCACTATAGACGTAAGGGGTTACTGAGATTTCGGGTGAGAATTGTTTTACTATTTCCCAAATTATTTCTCAAATTCATTACTGAATTCTTGAAACGCAATGTCAAGTTTTGTATTATTTACATTGATGCAATCAACAAATCATAAATAAGACACCTATTTTGCTTAGATTTGTTTTTTCTATCACGGCTTATCAACCGTGATGCAATGTCGAATCAAGACATCTCGTAAAACTTTGTTCTGTTCTTTTTTTTAATATATTCACATCCTTGGACCTCTACTGTTCCGTATTTTCATAAATGACTTCCCTAATGGCATTGGGACTTATATAAGAATATTTGCTGAAAACACCACGCTCTAATCCTTTCATGTAGTCAAAACCGACGCGCACATATCTGAGGCAATGGCTGAATGCTTAGAAAGTGACGTCCACTCTGTGGTGGAATGGAGTCAAAGACAAAGCTACTTTCCTTCAATAACTACAGGAAACCTCTTCACTCACCGATGGTCATAGCAAATAATACTCTACGTGACTTTCACATATAACATGAATTGGAATAAATGCATTGAATACATTGCCAGGGCTGCTGAAATGAAACTGGGTTCCCTTACCGTGCCAGTATACTTCTCACACCTGACATCATCCTATATCTCTACAAAGCCACCATCTGCCCATGTATGGAGCATTGTTGCCACCTCCTGGCTGGGGCATCATCCACTAGTGTCTCTCTTAGATACAGTTCAAAAAAGAGTTGCTAACTTGATAGGTCCCTCATTATTCCCCATCGCTGTAATGTTGCATCCTTGTGCCTGTTTTACAAGTACTTCAATGGATTGTGCACTGATGAGCATGCTTCTCTGGTACCCCCACGACGTAAATATACTAGACGAAACCGACAACCTGCCAAATCCCATCCATTCACTGTGGAACTCCCCAGATGCCGACGAGCTTCTTTTCTCGTACTGCTGGACTCTTGAACTTCCTCCCTGCTCCCTGTTGTCCTGACGGTAATGACATGCAAAAATGTAAAACTAATGTAAACAGACATCTCGCTGCGCAGCTCCCAATTAAAGTTGACCCCCCAAAAAAAACTTTCACTCTTTTTCTCAGTAGCCCTTTACGTCTACAGTAGCGGCCTGCCTTGTTTGGGGTGAACTATGTTAAAATAAATGTATGTATATAACCGTGGGCAATCATGCGGCATACGCACAACTTATTCTGCTTCATTTCTTGATGGAGTCTGGTGTTCAGACTGAACCTGCAAGTAATTGGTACTTAGAGGGGCCGTACACTTCTCAGTCCCATATTGGGTCATATCACCAGATAGATTTTAATTTAATAGTCAGAACATCAACATGAACATTGTAAGGATCTAATATTTATACTACCTACGTAATTACATATTGTGTCACAAAATATAATCATCATTAATAGGTTTTAAAAATGACTAACTTATAGCCATTTTATGAAAAAAGAAGTGATATCCTGAAGTCGAATAAATGAATGGTTTCTCTGACAAATTCATTGATTTTAAAATTCGAAATATTCAGAATTGTCTTCCACACGTTTTTGTTTAAGTAGCGGATGGTTTCCCTGAATGGTTATCAATCATAATCTGTATATAAAAACGTGCTCGACATTAAGAGCATTATAAAATAGTGCGGTGTTTTTTGTCAAATATCAGATTTGCTAAGTTGCGTTCAAAATGAAAATCAGGTGTCTCTATATAATCTAACGATTTCAAAGGTTACAAGTCGATTACAGCATCACTATTCAAAATGTTATCGAACTTACGAAAGTAGCAGAATAGTTTAATCGAGTGTTTTAATCGATACTGACATATATGAATATGGAATTGTTTGGGCCTTGTCTAAGTCCGATCGAATTTGTAGCATTCACTTGAACTGGAATAACACTGGCAACATAATGAAGACTCCTGCAAAATATATGTAAATAACGCATTTTAATGATTTGTGTAAAAATGCTGATGATACCAAAAATCAGAGCCAAACTGCTGAATATTTGTTGATATTGTTCTGTAAATATACTATTCTATTTTTTGCGGTTGAGAAAAGTTAGATGAATTTACACATTTTGCTAGCTTCAGCGTACTCCTTATTCGTCTCGGTTTTCTTAATTATATTTTATCAGAGAAGCAAGTCTGTTTCCCGGCCATAAAAAACACTTTATATTTCATTTTGAATAGCCATTTTTCTTTTTTTCTTCTTTGGACTATTTTCCCTGACAATAACATACTATTTCGCTTCAGTGTCTTTAAAAAATATATATTCGTATTAGGAACATTGTGAAATTGCAACCAATTTCCATTAAATACTCACACATGATCGACTGCTTACATCGTTAATAAGAAAATAAATTTTCATTTGATGATCTTTTCCAGATTTCAGATAACTAATAATACTTTTTAAATACATTTGAGCTTCATTATTTCTCATGATTTGTTGCACAACATACTAATAAATAGAATAATTCGATTTCCAAAATCTATCTACAATGTCAATTGAACGAAATGTTTCAAGCGGCTTTCGGTATTCATGAATTTTGGCTTATTGCCATGGTAATAATAATTCTATAATTAATTTCACCCGCAAACACAATGAACACAGTCATACGTGCAAAATATATATCATTTCTATTCAAGTTTCTATATATTTACACCGGCTTACACGATTATATTTAATATATATATATATATATATATATATATATATATATATATATATATATATAGTTAGTACGTAAAAAATAAGAAGATTAGTGAATTTCTAGGACTACGGAATCGACTATGCTAACTCAGTTGGATGTATTGCAATACCAATAAATAAATACAATACTAATCAATTGCAATACAAATAAATGCAATACAAATCTAGACGGAACTATTGCGATAGTATATGTATTTACCCGAATGATATGAATCATACCCCAAATATAATAGCAAGTTTATTCAATTACTCGTACACAATACAGCATTTACATTGAGTGCTTCCATCTGGTTTGAATTACCTTACAAAGTAGCTGAAAGTAAAAAAAAGAAAGTTTAAAGTAATCCCGTGTAACAGTTTGGACACTCTTATCATGTAACCTTTGCACGAAAAATTCCTTCGTATTCCGTGATACTTTTTGAGTGAGTATTATCCTTATCCTAAAACTCATGCACCCATATCATTCTTATCTTCGTCACGTCTCTTCTGCATCCGGATGGAAAGAGAATCCTTCTCTGTACCGAACCCACTGATTAAGCCCCTACTTATCCCTGATTAATGATGACTGATCTCTAGAGAATTATCGAGATTGCCTCGCCATCGCCGCTGACCTTTTTAGAATGAGATTCAACTATTTATCGCCTTAGGAATGTGATTTAAATCTTCGTGCAAGTAGTGGAATTCACTAGAGAAGAATAAAAGTTTCACTGTTTTCTATAGTTAAAGTTATCTCGACTGAGAAAAACGAGTTTATTCTTTCTGCAAGTGAATATATTGTTTAGATAGAATGGCGGATAGTTCTACTACTACTACTACTACTACTACTACTACTACTACTACTACTACTAATAATAATAATTATAATAATAATACGCTAAATTGCAACAACTTACATTTTCTTCCTAAAACAGAAATACACACACATACACACACACATATATATATGTATGTATATATATATATATATATATATATATATATATATATAGAGAGAGAGAGAGAGAGAGAGAGAGAGAGAGACAGAGAGAGAGAGAGCTTTACGCGCTCCAGTACTTTCGGAGCTGCTCTCGCTCCTGCTCCAACGCCTAAAATTGGAGCTGGCTCCTCTTTTTCAGCGCTCCATAATGAAAATATACCTTCTCTCATAAACGTTCTATTCTGCCAATGAATGGTCGAAGGATAGGGATGAGCGTTAAAGGATCTCGTCAATATGAGTGGGGATCTCACTAATTTGACAAAATCTCGTTAATATTTTGAGAGTTATAGAACATGTCGGACGAAGTATAGATTATACGTAAATTTTCGTTTTCTGAGGTATAAAATAGAAATAGAAAAATCCCTGAAGTATTTTAAAACAATTTTAATTTTCATTACATTAACAACCTATTAACAAATAAAAGGAAAATTTGACTCGATATTTTTTCTATTTTTTGGGGAAGGGAAATTATAATTGTTTTAAGTAAATAAAGTTTTACTTTTAAACATTATTAGTGATTATTTTCTTTTTAAAGAAACCATTTCTCTGGGAAAGGAGAGACAGCCAGGGCAACATTATTCGTCGTGCTATTGTTTAATATTTGTTTGTTTTACGAACGTAACTATATTTATAATGTGTATTATTATTGACTACAGAGAAACGCGCAAGTACTTTCAAACAATTCGATTTATCTATTTTCTTGTTCAATAGTACAATTTGGGGCGAATAAAACCAATGAAGTTCATTTTTTAAAGATTGAATGAAAAATATTTTTCATAAGTCGGACAAAAAATATCAATAAATTGTCAATAAACAATTCAGAGATGCATTTAATGTCTTAACATTTCATGCAAACTATCTGGCCTAGACCTTGGAGTTGAAAAATATCGGGTAAATTTTCCTAGGTCGGACAAAAAAATTTATTAAAATGAAAAATTTGCATCAAAAAGTCAAAACGTCTATATTTGAAATCTCTAACAAAAACAAACTGCTTACAATTTTAATATTCGATTTTTTAAGATAAAGAAAGATATTTAACTTACTTTCAGTTCTAAAAAAGAACAAATTTGCCAGAAAGTCTAATTATTTGCGTTTTTCAATTATAATTGAAGATATTTTCTTTAATTTAATTAAGTTTAAACATCCGTTTAATTGCAGAATAAGGACCGCTGTTTTTTTCGCTTGGTATTTGCCCAAATTTTGGATGAAACTAATTGTTGGTCTTGATTGTATATTTTGTCTAGAAATAAAATTCTCATTTAGTTTTTAAAGTGTTAAGAATCTAACTTTAATTCCAGGTTTTAATCGCTGACGGTCATGTTGGTTTTTATTGTTTTTTTCTTTGATGTAAAGATATTTTTCCTTGGACTAAAGATATTTATACTGTTTCAACATTTTATTACACACAAAAAAAATTTGAACATTCTATTTACAAAAGCAAGTTTTAACGGAATTTAACGAATTTAAAAACAAAAATGAAAAGATTAAAACATACTAGTCGTGAATTGAATAACAAAATGTCGCCGAAAAGACGACGTGTGAAAATGTTCCATAAAAGTTCAATTTGATATGTGCTAAAAATAAATTAGAATTTTTAGTCAGGAAAAAATGTACTTTTTACCGCCAAAATCGATTTTATCGAACATTTGTGTGAATACCGAGCAAAATGAGCGAGGAATATCAATGCACCCTATAGTACAATTGCACTCAGAATTAAAAGAAAAATTAGCTTATTTATTCAACTAGCAATAAACATATTTGCCATAAATACAAAAAATGTTCAAATATTTAAGAAAATAACTTCAAAGACATCTATAGACTCACTGGTGCATTTAAGACATGTGTTGCCAAATTGTCTCCTGACTTAAGAAAACTGTCTCCAACAGAAATGTAACATGTCGATGTGAAAATCACCTCCCCTTTCTCTCTCTCCCGATCTCATATACATTTACCAGAGATATCATTTTTTTTAAATAACTCAGAGTAAACTCTGAGACTATCTTTTTTTATTGCTGAATAAGCAAACTAATGCTTAAAAAAAATCAAATAATTTTGGAGCAAGGAGCGCGGAGTGGGCGATAAAACCGCGTTCTTCAGTCCCAAATTGACTTGCTCCCGCTCCACTCCCGCTCCACTCCCGCTGAATATAAAATGAGCCCCCCTCTCCTTCGCTCCAGCAAAAAGGAGCGTGCTCATAGAGCGCGCTCCTTTATGGAAGGCTCCGTGAAGCTATATATGTATGTATATATATATATATATATATATATATATCGTACATGTATTGTATTAGTTTCTGTAAATGTAAATCTGTAGAACCTCAAGTGTTTATAAAAAGTGCTCAATTACAAGTAGAGCTGTTTATAAGTATACATTTTTATTTATACAAACATTATTGGTACTCTGTTTTCATTATAAACCTCAGAAAATAGTCCTTTTTGTTTGTTGTAGGTATGTTCTTGAGGGATGTTCCAAAGTTAATCTTTTCCATGTTTGTGTTTAATAATCCACTTTGTATAGTGCTCGACAGTAATGGAGCTTTATATCGTACATGTATTGTATTAGTTTCTGTAAATGTAAATCTGTAGAAACTCAAGTGTTTATAAAAAGTGCCCAATAACAAGTAGAGCTGTTTATAAGTATACATTTTTATTATTGGTCCTCTTTTTTCATTATAAACCTCAGAAAATAGTCCTTTTTGTTTGTTGTAGGTATGTTCTTGAGGGATGTTCCAAAGTTAATTATTTCCATGTTTGTGTTTAATAATCCACTTTGTAGGATTTCTCGAAAATTTTGATGAGGTTGACTTTCTGGGAAAAGTGCAACCGAAACATGTATGCACATATGTAACCAATAATGTTTGTATAAATAAACAATTATACTTATATATATATAAATATATATATATATATATATATATATATATATATATATATATATATATATATATATATATATATATATATATATATATATATTAGTAGCACTAGCCTCGGCGGTCATCACATAAATGCACATGAATGGCCAGAAAGGGTGCACAGATCGAGGGGTATGGTAACCATCTCGATCTTTGCTAAAAGTTTGCGGAAAATATTAAGGAATCTTATTATTACTCAATGGCCAGAGAAGAACAATTATCATGCACTTCAATGAATATGTGGTAAATGACGGTTGTAATAACGCAACGAGATAACCAACCATTATCAAAACCTGCAAAGATCACTGAAAAGAAGTGTCACCTTATTATCTGTCAGACTCCACAAAACACACATTGTTGTTCTCATTGAGTAATCACTGGTAATGATATGTGTACAAACACGTAGTAAATTAAATAATAATAAAAATAATAATAATGATAATATCCCATAATGCAATACGAGCACTTAATCACACGTGAAATCGAAGAGATAAGTACACGTATATTTTTAATTCTTTTTTTTTGTTTCTATGTGCATTTTACTTAACAAACAAAAAACAGTGATTTTAATATGTGCGTATCACTTTTAGAAGAAATTTGATGTCGAAACTTTTGGATGAAAATTGGCCCTTAATTAACAAAATTGAGTTTTAATTAATGAAGAATTCGTACAAGCGGAAATCGACTCTATCACATCCCATAATGCAACACGAGCATTTAATCACATTAGGAATCGAAGAGATAAGTCCACATATATTGTTAATTTTTTTTTTTTTCGTTTCTATGTGCATTTTACTTAACAAAAAAACAGTGATTTTAATATGTGCGTATCACTTTTAGAAGAAATTTGTTGTCGAAACGTTTGGATAAAAATTGGCCCTTAATTAACAAAATTAAGTTTTAATTAATGAAGAATTCGTAGAAGCGGAAATCGACTTTATCACAACTGATAATGCAATACGAGCACTTAATCACACGTGGAATCGAAAAGATAAGTACACGTATATTTTTAATTCTTCTCTTTTTTGTTTCTATGTGCATTTTACTTAAGAAAAAAAACAGCGATTTTAATATGTGCGTATCACTTTTAGAAGAAATTTGATGTCGAAACTTTCGGATAAAAATGGGCCCTTAATTAACAAAATTAAGTTTTAATTAATGAAGAATTCGTAGAAGCGGAAATCGACCCCCCCTTCCCTTAGCACTACAATCAAGAATACAAGCAGAAAAGTGGAGGGGAACCTATCGTCTCCCTGTATCTGCTATTATGGAGCGGGCAAGAAAACTTATACTATGTCCTTGTATAACATATATATATATATATATATATATATATATATATATATATATATATATATATATATATATATATATATATGTATTAGTAAGTTTTTGAAAGGCTGTGGGCAATGCAATTCCGGGTAAGATGCAAGTTGAAAGGAAAGGAACAAAAACAATAAAAATAAATCGAATACGATATAAGACTTACTATTTATTTTTCCTTTTTTTTTTCTTCCTTTTTTTTTTTTTTTTTCTTACATAACAGCAAGAGTGTTTTTTAGCTGTCCGGGTGATTAAAAATCACTATTTGATATTTCGGGAAAAGACATCCCTTTTTCAAAAATAATTAGACCAGAAGAAGAATAATATTTTATTCTTCTCCGACTGTGTAGAGAATAATACAAAACAAAATGGCTGCCAGATATAGACCGCAGCAAAAAAAAAAAAAAAAAAAAAAAAAAAAAAAAAAAAAACATATGTATATATATATATACAAAATTTTTTTTTTTTTTTTGCTTTTTTTGTTTGTTTGTTTGTTTGTTTGTTTTTTTGTTGTTCTTTTTTGTGGTAGTGCACAATATCACTCATTAAAATGAATGAGAAAATCACTATCCCTGTGACAGGACCACAGGCAGAATAAGCCTGGGCCTGGTGTGGCCACACACACCAAAATTATGAATAATGCACAATAATATCAATACAAGCCGTGGGACTCAGGAGAAAGACCTGTGTGTGATGATGGGCAGGTACTCCCTCGTTAGTTAACATGGGAGACCCGGTCCGCATCCTGCGAATGTTGGCCCTTCTCATTTCAGAAACAAGACAACGGACAAGAACCAGGTAAGTAACCTCTCTGATTCCAGGTATGACAAGGACACAGACCAAAGACAGGAAAACCAGAACGAAAACAGCAAACTGAAAAGATATAGAAAGAAATAGACCACGAAAGAGAACAGACTGGTGAGGGAGTGCTATTATAAAAGCCGCTACCCTACAGAAAGAGGCTACCGAAAACGAATGAAAAACCCCTTGGGCATTGCTAGTGACTACATACAACGGAACAAAGGATAGCAAATCAAGCAAGACAGATCCTCAAGCGAGGATGGTTCTCGGAGATGGAACTGACGGAAATCAGACAGAAGGTGAATTGCGAAACGGAGCAAGAAACACCACCGAAGGAGAAACCACAGGAAGAGGACGGGCAAAACATACACACTGAAACTGAAGAGAGTGAAGGCTACAGGATAACAGAACCAGATGAGATAGAAGACTGCGGAACCACAGAACCTGCTGAGATAGAACTCAACGAAAAAGAAGAAAGTGATGTGGATAACATTAGACGATACATGTTAGAAAACAAAACAAAACTCCCATCTCTCAGGAATGAAGTAGCGAAGAAGTTAAAAGCAGGAACAGAAAGAGTAAACAGACTCCTCACACACATCCCAACAGAAAGTATTACGGACCTAAACAACCTGATATATGCAGGGGCAAAATCGGTAAGTATGAAACTAAGAAACGAAGAGAATGGACAAAAGAAAGGACCGACAAAACCTGGATGGGAAATCAGACTGGAAACCCAGATCACCAAACTTCGGAAAGAAGCTAAAACCGTGAACAGAAGGAAAGAGGACATGAAACGATTAAGAAGCAAAAATCAGAAACGCAAGGAAAAACTAAATGAGAAACATGAAGAAATAAAACAAAGGATAGCAGCAATAGAAGGAAGACTGAGACGATACAGGTACAAATCAGAACAGAGAAAACAGAACAGGACCTTTGAAAACAATCAAAGCCAGTTTTACAAAAACGTAAATGGGGAAAAAACAACGACAGATGGAGCAAGATATGGGAAGAACCAAAAAAGCACAACAAGAATGCCCAATGGTTGAAAAACATGAAAGATGAATTGCAGGAAATCGAACAAGGAACCGAAACAGAAATCAACAAAGAAACGATCAAGAAAACCCTAAGAAAAATGGCAAACTGGAGAGCACCAGGCTACGATGGAATACATGTATACTGGTTTACAGAATTCACGATCCTGCATGAAAGACTAGCGCAGAAACTGAGTGGATGTATCCGCAAAACAGACGTACCAGAATGAATGACGGAAGGAAGAACAACATTAATACAAAAAGACCCCAAAAAGGGAACGACCCCCAGCAACTACATACCGATAACATGTGTACCAATAATGTGGAAAATTCTCACAGCACAACTGAGAGAACAAATCTACCAATCCCTAGACAAACGTGGATTGCTCCCCGAGGAACAAAAAGGATGCCGGAAAGGACAAAGAGGGGCACATGATCTACTATACATTGATCAAAAGACCCTGAAGGAGGTGAAGAGCAGACAAAAGAACATAACCATGGCATGGATTGACTACAAGAAAGCCTACGACAGACTTCCCCAAACGTGGATAATTGAATGCTTAAAAATATACAAGATACCAGACAGGCTTATTAATCTCATCCGGAAAGCGATGGAAACATGGAGACTAAAACTAGCAGCCGGAGGACAACACCTGTCTGAGATAAAAATACAGAGAGGCATTTTTTAAGGAGACTCTCTATCACCACTATTGTTTATAATAGCTATGATGCCACTCAACTACATACTCAGAAAGTGTGATGCCGGATACAGGTTTACGGATACAGAACAAAGAATAAACCACCTGATGTACATGGATGACCTTAAACTGTTTGCAAAAAAACAAAAAAGAACTGGAAAAGCTGATAAATACAACCAGGATATTCAGCCAGGATATCCAAATGGAGTTTGGAATAGAAAAATGTGCACTACTAGAGATTAAAAGAGGAAAACTGGAGACGACAGAAGGTATAGAACTCCCCAACCAAGAAGAGATGAGGGCGCTAGGAGAACAAGATAGTTATAATACCTGGGAGTTCTGGAAGCAGACACAATCAAATATACAGAAATGAAAGAGAAGATTGGAAAAGAATATCTACGAAGATCAAGGAAACTCTTAGAAACTACACTATATAGCAGAAACCTAGTAAAAGGGATAAACACATGGGCTGTATCACTAATAAGATACTCTGGACCATTCATAGGCTAGACCAAAGAAGAACTGAGGCACCTTGACCAGAGGACTAGAAAACTAATGATTATGCACAATGCATTGCACCCAAAAGACGATACGGACAGACTCTACATGAAAAGAAACGAAGGAGGTAGAGGACTGGTAAGTATAGAAGACTGTGTGGAAGACAGCAAAAAAGAGCTGGAGAAATATGTAACACAGAACAGGGAAAGACTGGTCACCACAGCAAGAGACACCAGCCCAACAAACAACTCCGGAAGCACTGAAACCAGAAACAAAAAAGACAAGAAAAGAAAAGTGGGAAGAAAAACAACTACATAGACGCTTTATAAGACTCATAAGCGATGACACCAATGAAAATAGCTGGGCATGGCTAAGAAAAGGACACTTGAACAGAGAAACGGAATCTCTGCTGACGGCCGCACAGAACAATGCGATTAGGACAAACTTTATTAAAGCAAAGATCGATAAAACCCAGGAAAACAGAAAATGCCGATTATGTGTCAAAGAGACGAAACGATAAATCATATAATAAGTGAATGCAGCAAGCTAGCCCAAAAAGAAATACAAGAACAGACATGACAGCGTGGAGAAAGAAGTACACCGGGAAATGTGCAAACAACTGAATTTCGATGAGGACAAAAAACGGTACAGACACAAACCAGAAACTGTACTAGAAAACGAAAAACACAAAATCATATGGGATATGAATGTACAAACAGACAAACCCATAACAGCAAGGAGACCGGATATAATAATAATCGACAAGAAAGAAAAATCCTGCAAAATCGTAGACTTTGCCGTTCCAACGGACCACAGAGTGAAGATCAAAGAGACGGAAAAAAGAAACAAATATACTGAACTTGCCAGAGAACTGAAAGGAATATGGAACATGAAGAAAGTCAGTATAACACCAATAATTATAGGAGCACTAGGAACAGTCTCCAAAAACATGGAGAAAAGACTAGGAGAAATAGGAATCAAAGGGATAACTGAGACCATACAAAAGACAGTAATGATCAAAACAGCTACAATCCTGAGAAATGTCATCGAATGCGGAAACCAACCCACATAAGCAACGAATGGAGAACAAACACATGGAAGCACAAGAAAACAGAACCGGTGAAAATACAACCGCACGAGAGAGGCGCAAGAATAGGCTGACACCACGAAAATTATGGACAGAGGGTCGAGGAGGGAAAGCGCAAACCAGACCTCACCTGGAAGAGCGCGAACAGCTCTTGGACTTTGGGGAGGCTTGTTGCCACTCCATCCCCAGAGGGGACCAATGGCCCTTATAAGCGGGAAATCGATGGTAGGTGGCTGTTGCGATACCACAAGGTCATTAGCGGTGGTGAGCGAAAAGAAGTGGAGCATACTGGAAATCTGAGGAGACTTGTTGTCACTCAGCCTCCAGGGAATAACACAGGTTGTTGGCAGTGGGCGATCACTGACGATGACTAGTGTGATAACTTCTAGTGAGTAAATAATAATAATAATAATAATAATAATAATAATAATAATAATAATAATAATAATAATAATAATAATAATAATAATAATAATAAATAATAATAATAATAATAATGATGATAATGTTACATAACCACAGGGGTGGCAGCAAAAGGGTATTTGTTGCATAACCCTAAAAACGGGTGGGGCGAGTTTATTATTAACAAAGTGACTAATTCTCCCGACTGAGGCAGTTCTCCGAAACCACTTCAACAGTTCGTATTATATCCTCTCCGGGCCGAAAACAATACGAAAACTTCATGAGAGGATTAATAGTGATTTCAATCTTTTTTTTTATTACTTGTGTAAAATATTTTCTGTAAGGCACTTCTCATAGTCAATTCTAAACACATGTTTTTAAGCTTCATTTTAACACATATTTTAAGAGAGTCACTTCAAATACATTTTCCAGATATTTTACATTATAAGAGAGTTACTTTTGCAGTTCTCGTTCGTCGCTGATTGTGAGTTCGTTGGCACCTCATCCGTGTTGCTGGCTCGTGATCGTCGTGAAAGATCTGTTTTGGGAGCAGATTCTATTTTCAAGCAGAGGACAGAGACACTCGAAGACGGTTTTTCTGAGAGAGATTTCTTTTGTTCTTTTTATTTCACACATCATTCCAGTAGAGGGGGTTTCCCGTCGTCGGTTCATACATTCACATCTTACTGTGGGACGTTAGATGCAGTTAGCTATTTTCTATTAAGTTTAGCCCATCTCTCACGATTCACACAGACCTCGCACTGCAGAGACCAGCTTATACGTCTCTACATTCCGGGCTTCCATCGTTAACTGATCCAAAAACTAATTTCTCACACAAAAAGGATCTCTGACTTCAGAGCCCCCCACCCCCGGCCCCTCAAACGAATGTCACAACAGACTCAAATCGCCCTTGTCTCTGACCTTTGATCTGAGCATTTCCTAACGGTCAAAACATACTTCAAATTTATTTTGGCTTATAAAATGAGTCACCATGAATCATGGTTGTTTGTTCCAAAAATCACAAATGCCCTTAAATTGTACTTAATCCTATTTCAAGTACAACCACAGTAAAATAGTAGCAATAAAAATGATAATAATACACCTAGTAATAATAATGATAATAATAATAAATGATAATAATAATAAAAATAAAAATGATAATGATAATAATAATCAAATGATAATAAAAATATTCAGGATGATGACAATAAAAATAATATTAATAATAAAATAGCAATAATAAAAATAATCATCATCATCATAATAATAATAATAATAATAATAATAATAATAATAATGAAAGTGATTATGATGATAATACTAATACGAATAATAAAATAAGAAAAAATGATGATATTAATAATAACAGTTTCATTACACTAAATTTAAATTCAAACAAACATACATAACACACTGAGCAAATAACGCGTCCCAACGAGAGTGTCATGTGACTTCACATTTCCAAAACAGATGACAACAAAAGCTGAAGAGAGCCGGATGGCTAAGACTTTCCGAGCTTGAAACCGACGGTACGAATGTTGTACTAATTTTTCTGTACCAATATATATATATATATATATATATATATATATATATATATATATATATATATATATATATATATATATATTTATGTGTGTGTGTATACAATTCTTTTTTATTTTTATTTATTCATTTATTTTAATTTTTATTTTATATTTATTTTATTTTATTTATATATTTATTTTTTTACATGCGGGGGCTCGGAAGTACCCGACTAATGCACGCACGCAGGCTATTGTTCCCCTCTCGGTGTGTTGGACTCGTAAAACCTTGCCAGGCTATCAATCTAAGAGAAAGACATCTCTGATAATAACACCTTGCTACCAGCTACTTATGCCGTTACAGCACACTATTGGGAGGGACGCATCCTTAGTCCTGATCGACAATCTTCCTAGAGTTGGAATCTTGAACAAATCAAAATATCCGGTTTGCAAACCTACAATTGTTTCAGGAGAAGATAGGTGATGTCTATCGCCGGCCCTTGCACCCCTTTTTTGTCTATTAGCCAGACGTAGATGTACCAGCACTGGGACGCCTCAAAACACCTAGTGCCTAGCCTTGTTTCCTTACTAGGACAATGAACGCCGTTTCTCTTTCTCTCTATTTGGGCAACTTGGTGAAAGTGTTTTCTGTCACTAAGTCTTACATGACAAATCTGGGTCGCTCTTGTTTTTACAGGTTGAGGGTACAGGTTAGACAGCTTCTCTGGCTTCTGTTTCCGACTGACAGGACAGGAGCCCAAACTCCTGGGTAGCGCATACAACGGCTACTCTATCATCAGTTGCATAATACCGTGGGTAGTTGTATGTGCTATGTCGCACATGGAAAGAAACTCTGCAATTATCTCCGGATGGCTTTCTCGAGGCCACAACCCCCATGGACCAGGTCGCGACTAATGGACTGGTTGTGTGAGCTTATTGGCACCTAACAAGCACCCACCTTGCTCAATCCACTCTAAAACAAAACAAACATGTCATTACAAAAACACAAAATCAAACATAAACCAGACACCCAACAAAAAACACTTTCGATGTCGCTCTTGAGGCTCGCATTCACAAATATCCGGGGACTTAGAACCAACATCAAGGACGTAGAAACCTTTCTCCTCACAAACTCCACGGATATCCTCAGTGAAACAAACCTTCAATCCTCAATCTCCTCTCAGCACTTTTACATGACTGACTACCTCCCACTTTACCGTAAAGACTATGCTAAACATATGCACGGGCTAGGATTTTATGTACGTAACACCCTCCCCCTGACTAGAGAACATAGGTTAGAATCAGATGACCAAGGCTACATGTGCTTTAGAGATACTTTACATCACAGCGTCAGTTACTTATATGTGTTATACCGTTCCCCTTCGACCCAGGACTGTACCTTGCTAAGCTATGTCTCTAAAAGCATATATAGAGCGCTCTGAATGCCCAGATACATATATTTAGGGATTTAAATGCACACCACCGTGACTGGTCGGGATTCTCCAGCCTTACTGACGCAGCCGGCAACGCTACATATACTGTTTCCTTAGCTCTCTCACTCTCTCAGACTGTCGATTTCCCGACATGCATCCCCGATCGAGTAGAACAACAAGCCTCACTTCTAGACCTTTTCTTGGCCTCAATGCCCGAGGCTTGTGTGACGAAAGCTAATAGCCCACTCGGGAATGCTTATAACATTGTGCTAATGATTCATATCACTCTGAAAAGTCGTCCAAAAGCTAATGAGTCGTTGCTCAAAATAACGAGATACAACGAGCAGGTTAATTTTGAGTCAATCAAAGATCACATCAGCAACGCCCTATGGAGGGTAACCTTCTCAATCTCTGCTGAACAGTGTGCAAATGAGTTAACTGAATGGGTCAAAGCAGGCATTGAAGCTTATGTCCTCATGCGAAACATCTTTAGCAGCCCCCACTATCCCCAATGGGTCACCTCAGAGAGACAGCAAACATTACGTAAATGCGGCCGACATAAGTGAGCTACTAATAGAAAAACATTAATATATTTATAGAGTCAAGAAATAATTGTAAAGTCGTGATAGGTGAAACAAAGAGAAGGTATACTGAGTACCCCAGAAAAACGCATTCAGTAACAGAAAAAAGGTACTCGCGATTTCTGGAAAATCTTCAATAGTGTGGTGAACAATGGTCAATCAACGATTCCTCCACTATCAAATCACTATGATGTCGTTTGCAGGACAACACATAAGGCTGCACTACTTGCCCAGCGTTTCGCCTCTAACTCCACTTTGGACACAGAAATCCACCCCTCCACAAAATTCCCATTGCGCACAGAGGTCCTACTTGATAACCTGGTCACCACTTCATCCCATGTCAGACATATAATAAAAAACCTAGACACTTCCAAAGCTAGTGCGCCTGATCTTATATCTGTAATGGTAATGAATAAATTATCTGCTGAACTGGCCCCTGTCTTCTCCAAACTCTAAAATAAATGTCTAGCTGAATCTTGCATCCACGATAGCTGGGAAATTGCCTCTGTGAATCCAGTCTACAAAAATTCTGGGAATAGAACCGCTCCTCAGAGCTACCGCTTAATCAGTCTACTCCCGATATTTGCTAAGATCTTGGAATCCTTAATCAATCTAGCGATAGTCCGGCACTTAGTTAATGCTAAACTCATTTCTGACCGCCAGTATGGATTTAGACAAGCACGATCTACTGCGGACATCCTTACGGGCATCTCTGAACGCATCTATTATATACTCGACAAAGCAGGTGAAGCTAGGGTAGTAGCGCTTGCTATATTCAAGACCTTTAACAAGGTATGGCATTAAAGGCTTCTCCTGAAAATACGCTCATACGGAATTAATAGGCAATTACTTAATATAATTAGACCTTTGTTAACCAAAAAAAAAGTAGATCCATGTTATCCCCGATGACCGTTCATTTAAGCAACCTAACATAAATGCTGGTGTACCCCAGGGATCTATCCTTGGATCTCAATTGTAACTGATCCTCATAAACGATCTCCCTGATGACATAGCTGGAAAAACAGACGCGATCATATCCGAGGCAATGGCTGAATCTTTAGAAAATGACCTCCAGGTTTTGGTGGATTGGGGGCAAAAATGGTGTGTAAATTTTAATGCCGTAAAGACAAAGCTCCTATCCCTCAATAACTACAAGAAACCTCTCTAACTACCGATTGTCATGGCAAATAAAACCTTATCTGAGAGTTCAACATTCACACTCCTCGGCATAACCTTCACAGGTAACATGAGTTGGAACAAATACATTGAAGAAATTGGCAACTGGCTACTCTGGTGCCTCCTCGACGTAAATTGACTAGACCAACTCGACAATCAGCTAAATCCCATCCATTCACTGTGGAAGTTCGCGGATGCCGGATAGCTTTCTATTCTAATAGCTTCGTTTCCTCGTGCTGCTGGCCTTTTAAACTCCCTCCTTGCCCCCTGTTTTCCCGACGGTACTGTCATGCAGAAATTTAAAACTAATGTAAACAGAACTCTCGCTGCGCAGCTCCCAATTTAGGTAGACCCCATAAACCTTCTCCCTTTTTCTCAGTAGTAGGTAGATCGACATTGCAGACGTAAGGGGTTAATGAGAATAAGGATGTAAGTGTTGAGTGCCATCCTAAGTTGGAAGTTGTTCAGCGAGATGTCTTTCTACATAAGTTTTAAACATCTGCATATTGGTACAATCAGGGAAACATGGAGCAGGTAGATAGTTCCAGAAGCCGGCAGCACGACGAAAGAAGTTACTGGTGTAGAAGGCTCCCCGGCATCTAGGGTACTTCACAGCAAGTTAATCAGAGCACAATCCATCGAAGTACTTGTGAAAAAGGCACAATGATACAATATTGCGGCCATGGGATATGGGTTTAAGCTTGGTGGATAGTGAGGGACCTATTAAGTTGGGGACTCTTCTTTAACCTTGCCTAGGAAGGAAGGACAATTGGATGATCCACAATCCCAGATGTGACAGCAATACTCCATGCATGAGCGGATAATGACTTTGTAGAGATCTAGGATAATGTCAGGTATGAGAAGTTTACTAGCATGGTAGATGGAGCCATCTTCTTTGCAGCAGCCTTAGCAATGTCTTCAGTGTATTTTTTCAAATTCTGTTACCTGTGAATATTAGGCCGAGTAGTGTGAATGTTGAACTTTCAGGTAGGGTGTTATTTGAATTGCCAACGGGTTGTTAAAGAGGTTTCTTGTAGTTATTGAAGGAAAGGAGCTTTCTCTTTTGCGGCATTAAAAGTTAGTAAACATTTATTCTCCGAATCCACTACAGCCTAGAGTTCATTTTACAGGATTCAGCCATTGCCTCGGATATGTACGCGTCCGTTTTGTCCATATGACGAGAGTAGAGTGTGGTGTCGTCAGGAAATATACCTTTCTCAAACTCGATGTCATCATTTATGTTCAAAATGTAACCGAATATCAACTGTATAAAGAAAGCAACGCGAAAATTGAAGACAAACGACTGATGTTGATAAGAATATAAAGGCAATTTCTAGGGGGATTCACTATCTGTATTATTTTTAATCACTGAGATGATCCCATTCAATAACATATTCAGACTATTTAATGTTTGATTAAGATTTGGAAACATGAAAAAAATCATACCAGCTTATGTCAATGGATTATTTTAGATTATTGGGAAAAAACAAAAAAAAATAAATGAACATAACCATGGTACACGAATGGTTTTCAGAATGGGGAATTGTCTAGTACTATAAAAAAGAACGGTAGCCATCACACATCGGAACTCAAAGAACTCACATATCGAGTGGGGATGTTGCCACTCAATGAAGCATAAATATAAAGACCTGGGCAGTCTGGAGATAGACAACATAATACATGACAAGAACCAAAAAATACTTCTTGGCATTGTAGAAACCTAATAAAATAAATAACGACGTGGATGTGTAAGAAATTGCGAAAACATGGGATTACCTGGCAAACGGTCTCGGTGCGCGCTTTGCAGGGCTAGACCGCCCAAAAAATGGCAAGATTGCGTCTGTGGCTTAATATTACCAGGTGATCACGTGAAATCTCGTGTTCTCTCGCGCACACGAGAGTCCGGTTTGAAATAAAAGTGGGTCGCTGGAGGCAAGATGGGGAGGAAAAACGTAGTCAACGGAAGACGACGGCGACGCTTTTAAAGAAGAAGAAGACGTGGAAGAACAAGACGTGGAAGAACAAGACGTTGGAGAAGAGGGCGGTGTGCACTAATCCAGAGTCCCTTGCGAGTGTTGTTCCGGTGTCTACTAAAAAGAGTTTCTTGGGTGTTTTCGACCGTCGTTGATATTTTTCTGCTACAAACACTGGCATCTAAACGTACGACAGGGAAAATAACTTTTCCTGCTACAGTGGACAGTATCCCTAATAAGATGCGCTGGCCATTACATAAAATGGACAAGAAAACTCATTAACCTCATTAACCTAGGTCAAAGAACATGGAAAATAATATTATGTAACACCGAATTCAAGCGAATATTTATACTGAACATATCTATGTAAAAATAAAAAATAAAGGAATAGGGCTTATTAGTATTTACAATACGATTATAGTATAACACGCTATCAATACCGAACCCAAAAACAAAATAGTTTATATTAGAAGCTAAAAACAGCGAGAAAGTAAATAATACCACTAATAATGATGTCGATAATGATAACAATGTTATATTTGTATGCATTTAAAAACATCAATGAAGCATCACTTCATTATCTAGACATTGTTTCCCCATTATCATGAAGTGGACGCTGGGGGCGCTCGTTAATCCAATATCCCAGGACATTGTATGTATGGTGACGTTTTTAAGAATTCTGGCAGCAAATGAATTAAACTCAAATAACATATTTTAATCAACCAATTAAGCAGTTACTTTAAGGTCACCCAACGTTCATCATTCAGGATAAACAATTACAAATACGGAATACTTTTTATTAACATTACTTTAAAAGAATATTACTGCCATGGAATATTATATGATTATCTCGATTTATTTTCTATTCAAATATAATCTATTTGTAAAGAGAAAGGGGCGCCCTAATTTATTTTTGTTGATAAACATTTGCCTTATTTCATAATTATGTGCAATCTTTTTTAGCGTACTTGAGAATTACAGTAAAATCGCGGAAAATTATTTGAAACTTTGAAGGAGACAAATGATTTCCCATTTTATTTTGACTAGATCAACATGTAGTATCTGTTTCTATACAACACTTCTTTTGTTTTGCTATGGGTAAGTAAAAAAGAAATCTTTAAAATATACGGATTAAAAAAAAAATTGTTCGAATCCAGAGTGACCCTTTTGGGAAGCTTAATTTTCCCTACATTAAAGACATATCGTATATCTTACTCTTCCCTCGTGTGGAGACAAGTAAATAAGAAGATAATAACCTTTTTCGACCACATAGCCTCTGTGTGTAGCCATTTATATTAAGAAGTAATCTTTTAAATTACTTTCTTTAAGATATGTTATTCAATTAATGTAATGACCAAATAGTTTCACAAACATGTTTACTATAGTATTTCTGGAAATAGCTTTTCGGCCATCAAATTCCTCCTTTCTGATATGTCTATAAAAGTAGTTGTTTAGGAACAGATGTCTGAAGCAATGTATGAACACTGTGTGATGCAAGGATATATTCTAGTCTCAACACTATTTATGGATTTTAATTAAAGATCTTTCTAATCACATTCTGATATTATTTGCCGAAATCTATGCAGAAAACAGTAATGCTTACGGGATCACTTTGACGAGCATTGGTGATCAGTATTTTCCTGGTTCTATTTCTACTGAGCTGGACGATGGGGTTTAATGAGGAGGAATTGACTGTCTAATTTTAACAACTCTAAGACCAAGCTTTTCTTCTGTCACTAGCAACATCAAAGTACTTGTTTTGTTCCCGCTGAAATAGCTCTACTTGAAGAATCGCAGTGTTTTCATAAGCTCGTGTGACGAACTATATCTCCAGATAACAAGTGGGGACTTATATCCAATATGCTGCTAAAGTACATGGAATAATGATTGGTTGATTCTACTACTTAAAAAATGGTATTATTACTAAGTAAATCCTCTATAAATATGATAGTCAAATACGTCATAAGATGAAGAACGTTTGCCACATTTAGGTAGGTTCCGCTCAAAGCTTTATATCATTTTGACAAAGTTCAAAACTGGCTTTCTAATTTTGTCATTAATGATTTTATTTCTTTTTCACTGTCTATTTCTCACAAGAAAAGGCATTGCTAGTATTTGTTTATTCTGTTGTTATTACCATGGAAAGTGATCAGTTGATTTTGAATGTCACGTTCGTTTGAAAAATGCAAATCTTTTGTATTCAGGAAATTAAGAGAAATGAAACACTCTAATCCATAAAACATACAAAAACGCACACAACTGAGCAGGAACGGCAGTTAACTCAGACGTCTGCAAACGTTAGCATTTACATATATCTTGCATTGTGATGGTACACACAGGCAAACCCATCCAACCAAGGAGAACGCTCAAGACAATCCTGGAAAAAGTCTTGGAGAATTGGAATCAGAACGGAGGATTGAAATAATAAAAATCACATCAATCATGAAAACAGCCACAATCTTTTAAAAAATCTTTGACTGCAGAAACGACGAAAGATAAGCAACTGGCGCAGCTTACCACAATTAAGTTGAAATAGAAATAGAGCAAGAATTATAGAAATGCATCACATGATATTAAGAGAACTGAAACTGACAGAATTCCAATAAAATATTTGTCTAAAACACACACAGCAGCACACATATCGTTGCACAACCTTCTGCTGGTAGCCCAGATAAAAAATTCAGCTATGCTCATGCACAAATAGAAAGACGAACGAGACGGATGAAACTGACTGGACATTTACTTGACAGTGCTAAGAGTACTAGCACTCTGGGCAGTCTTATATCTTGTTAACCAAATTACAACAGTTGACTAAAACGATTAAGCAATACTAAACAACTGTTGCCAAATGAGTTGCGACGATGATCGAAAAGATGGAAGGTGGACTCGGACTCAGGAGAGCATACCATGGTAGTGTAGACAACTGATAATGACTTTTGTGAGAATTCTAGTGATTAAACAATGATGATATTAAAAATAATAATGAATAAATAACCCCTAAAACATTTGTGATTATTTAAAGCAAATAATATCTTAAACCATATAGTGTATATACTTATATAGCCGATTGTAACAGCTATTCAGATTTCGAACCAGAAATATCACTTAATATAAACACATATATATATCTGATAAAAGTCGCCAGCAGAGCAATATTATGTTGGCCAATGTAATCGAGTTTTCTAATGACCGTCTGACGAGACTTTTATAATAAAAATATAATGATGTCTATCGAACATCTGTTGTGGATATGCAAATACATTGATAAATGAAACCATTACGTTGAAAGACATATTGAAATAAGTGCTCCTGTACTAATGAAAGTGTTACTTGATTTAGAAGCCGCTGTAAAAATAACTTGAAAAAAAAACACAGATTTGTGGAAGTGTTTATTTCTCAGTCGAAGGCTCTAGGAAAATAATTGAAAAGAAGGAGACAGTGCGGGAAATTCAAAGATGTAATAAAACATTGGATGAGAATAAAGATATCAAAGTAATTATACTAGTTAGTAATAAATCGTATACAAAAACTAGTTATAACTATCTGGTGTTTCTTAGCTGGTGTTATACTTCCATTGTTGCTTCACCTATTGTCACCTTTTTTGTCTTTTTTCTGAAGTAATTTCTTGTAAGAAGATTTATTTGATGTTTTGTGAAAAATTAATTTCATAAATGAATGTAACTCAGTAAAATCGGTTTTGCAATAAAATCACAAAGACATCTTAGGAGATATTGACATCCCAAAAATGTTTTTATTTGCTTTTTTATACGTGTGAGAACATTTTTCAAACCGCTTTCCATATTCAGTTTCCTGAATCAGATTAAAAAATACACTTTTATAATACTACCACTTGGTCATAACATTGAAATGTTTACAATTCAAACATACTTCACAATATTTATTTAGCAGAATACGTTTCAACGGAAATTACTACTATCAGACGATATGTTGTTTGACAATTTTATTACCCAGATTAAGTATAATTTCTATATTATTACTATAATTCATAGATAATAAACAATTAGTTGAATGTTCATTCTCCCCGAACACCGGCTTTAAAAATGCAAAGAGTCAAGCTTGAAAAAGTCTACATAAATTTTAAAAGCACATCGCTGTTTATAATCTAAGTAAAGGTTACACGTTAGTAAAGCTTCTTTTTTTCGAAAATTAAGTTTGCCGGTACTCTTATAGATGACACACCACGTTTCCGTCACTTCGCATCGTCAACGTTCGGGCAGATCTCGGAAGCGCCCGAAAATTGACAAACCTATTCAACAATCAAGTTGCAGTAGGCATTAATCAATCAGGCTACAACAAGCAGCCAATAACTTTTGGAAGAAATTAATCGCGTTCAATAACGAAACTAAATTCCTATCATCGCTTTAAGCTCTTAAAATCTCCCAAAGGACTTATTTCTGCCAGCAACAGGATTAGTACACCAGAAAACTTTTCGACCAGAAACTCTCATAAAAGTGAAAAAAAATAAAAAAATATTTTAAAGATAACCCATTTTCTTTACAACAGTTCGTTCGTTTAGAAAAGAAATGCTTAGAAACAGTTGTTTCAGTGTACATGTTAACGAAAATAACACACTGACCAAAAATGTAATAAAACAGGTTAGAAAAAACATAAAACAAACAGAAACGTTGAAGTATCACACACTCATCTTATATATGTAATAACATTTCATTAACAATGTTTCCTTTGACAAAACATAAACATCTAATTAATAACTGTTGCTCAGCTATAGTTTGTTATTATCGTCAGCCATTCTACAATTTAGCATTTGACGGTCAACTCTCTGGCGCTTCCTAGACCTGCCCGAACGTTGACGACGTGAAGTCACGGAAACATGGTGCGTCTCTATAAGAGTACTAGTTTTCCTCGTGAAATTAATGCTCTAATGTTTACTTAAAAAGTAACATGTTCCTATTTACTATGCTCTCGACTATGGCAGAGTTAAACGCAAGGTCCTTTAGTATGTGATAGAAAATCCAGCTCCTCAGAAAGGGGCATTTTGAATTGGAACAAACATTGAGCCTGAAGCTTGAAGGATGTATCCGTCACTGACCAGCACAGAAAAATATATTTTGTAATATCAAAAGTGATACTACACTTTACTCCTGGTCCCAAAACTTGTGAATCAAGCGAAAAGAATAATTATTTTATTTCATGGTGTTTTCTCGTCTATTTTACTTCTACTATTTTCTTTAAATATTTGCATCAGTTCATCACATATCATGGCCAAGAGCCACTCAAGGAAAAGGGTTTCTGAAACTGGATAATTGTCAACTAAAAGACGAGGAACACTAATGTCGTTCTAACATTGATAACTGGTATAAACTACGCTAGATTACTAATGTTTATGGAAAAGGTTTGTTGACATTGAATTTTAAGAAGCCCGACTTATAATCAACCGAGAAGTCCTTGCAAAGAGATTGAATTATGTCCATTGGATATTCCGTCTAACGCTAGGCACATAGAGGGAGAAAGTAAAGTACTTTTTGGTTGTGGTGCCTGGTTGAGTTGTGGTTGAAGATGTTTTACAAGATTTGAGCTAAGTTGACCACGTTCCATGTAAATAACGATAAATTACTGGTAACATTTTTCTGTAAGAAAGGAATTTTAGGGAGAAAAACAGGACAGGATTTCGAAGATGGTGTTGCCCTCTGAGCAGCACCTTCCTCAATATTAGTACATAGTTGGCTCTTATACTGGAGCGGTAGAATGAACGAACCATTTTCCCAGCGACTCTGAGAACGGATTTGATGTAAGTCTTCCATTTAAGGTCAGAAGTGAAGGTCAGCCTCAAAGGTTTGTCTACGCAGAGGACTTCTTATAGACGAAAGACATTAATTTACTTCGGGCCAAGTGGAAATAAGAGCGTTGGTGGTGAAAAGAGAGGAGCACTAGATTACAACATCGATGGTGTACTCTGTCTATACAGATGTGGCAGCAGAATTCAATCCTTGGACGTAACTAACTTTTATATAAGTAGTTGCGTTTCGCTACTGTTGAAGTATCCTGTAAGTACAGTTTTATATCTAATGCATTCGTGTATATTCTTTTCCTTTTGACTGCAACTCGAGCATTTTCTTATCATCATCTCTTCCTTTAATATCATTACCTTAGTTATTATTTTCGTTTACATCTATATATTAGACGTTTCTTACATGTTTATCCCCTACACAATGTAAAAGAACTAAATATTATTGTTATCCTTCTGTGTCTTTCATTTTTTCTTTTCTGTTTACTCACATAAGATTGGTAAATGGTTGATCGAATAAATCCGCTTCATTGCAGTTAAAGGTCTCTAGAAATGGTCGAATTTTTCGTCGCGATGTTAAATACTCGTTATCACCTCGTATCGATGGATTGCCTTCTGAGGTCTTTAAATATTCTTAATGAAGCATGGTTTAAAGTCTGGAGTAATTAGTGTGTCTCCCAAGACTAACAAGATGCATTAATGGTAGTGGTAGACACATTGATGGGAATAAGATAATTGTTCAATTACTATAAGAAGTTTTATAAGTTGTATGTTGGATTTCGTTGAACAGACTGCGGAGACAAGTTGCTCATGATTTACTCTCAAAAGATGTGGTTTCAGAAGTGCATTAAACAGGGTAGAGATGATATGTACGACCAGTCAGTTGGTGCATGAATATATTAACCAGGAAATAGTTGTTTATACATTATTTATTAATCAAACCAACGTATTTGCTTCGGTGAATAGAGAAGCTCTTTACGAGATTCTGAAGAAAATGGTTGTTCTTAAACTCTCTACTCATACTAAGGTTATTCCATTAAAACCTGTGAATGTTGGACCACGCGAACGAGGTAAAACCCATTACGAGACCAAGACATTGTCGCTGTAAGCCATATATACAACTACTACTACCAATATTATGATTATTATTATTATTATTATTATTATTATTATTATTAGTGGTAGTAGTTTCAGTATCACTTTTTATTAAATGTTAATCGTCACAAAATTAAGTACATGTTATCTTTAATATTTTATATATATCTATATCTATATCTATATATATATATATATATATATATATATATATATATATATATATATACGCTTACACACATTTGATTACTTTGTAGAAGTCGAGAGTGGATCAAGTAAAATACTAAACGGAAATAAATGTAGACAAATCATATTGGTGTGTTTCTCCTTATCGACACCGGCATATTTCTATTTCAGTTGTTGTATTAGACTTCTATGATCTCTATATATAGATATTACAAATGATAACTGTTGTGAAGTTGTCCAACAGTAAAAATTAAATAAAGGAAATCAAGTCGAGGGTTGGTTTAACAAGTGTATTAACAAAGTAAGAAAGTGACTAGCACTTGGCTAGACAGTTACAATACTGTGCTTTGTCTTCTCTGTGTCTCTGGTGACTCGCACTATTTATAGTGACAACCGGTGTTGTTTCTCTTGTGTAAGAACGGCCGGTGTAACAATAACACAGCCATATATATATATATATATATATATATATATATATAATGTAAATATTTTAAAATATTAAAGTCTTTTTAGACTTACGGACACAGTTCGTAGATATTACACCTACTGACTCAATTAGACTACACAAACACACACATATATATATATATATATATATATATATATATATATAAATAATATATGTATATATATATATATATATATATAATGTGTCTTTACAAGTTAGTTGAAAGTATAATCGTGGTATTTATAGATATAATATTTAATATATATCATATTATGATGTAATATGTTTCTAGTATACATGTTTTTAATAAAATAACTCGTATTCTTTATCTGAGACATACATTTTATAAAACTTCATAATTATGACATTGTGCAATGTTTAGGGATTATTTGAAGTTGTTAAAAGTAACTTAATCCATCGGTAAATAGAACTAACAAATGATGAATAAAATCACATTCAAAAAGTCATCACTTAAAAGTTAAAAGGACTTAAAAAGAGATCATCGAGCAGGAAAATAAATCAAAGTTAGGTTCAACTAAAGAAAGAAGTATCACGTTGAATTCAGGGCTTGAACAAATACAGATCTGTCACATATTCCCCGTGTAATTATTAAAAATCATATTTCGGGTCACTGCACTACCATGATTTATAGTAATATAAGATTCAAAACCTAATGTCTGTTTATCTGAAGAATCGAATCAAGAACCCTAACCCTAGTAACTAAAGACACTCGAGTTCAGTCATCTACAGAAATATATGAAAAATGATTTCCGTAAAGTTTCGTTCACAAACGATGCTAGTGTAATTATGTATGGGCCTAGTGGATTGGCGCGGGGCTGGGTCAGTAGGAAACATGATTTTACACGATATGTTAAATGGCTACACGGTGATGGTAAGATCCTAATATGGGGTGTTTTTGTTAGCAGTAAGTCTGTAGGTCCTTTTATAGTCAAGGACGGAGTGAAAATGAACTCTAACAATTACTATGATTTGTTAAAGTAAAGTCTCTTTGAGTAGTTGGATAGCCAACTTAAGCCAAACGTAAATCATTGATATTTATGCAAGACAACGAATCAGCCACACTTCAAAGTTAACCAAAACATGGTTACAAGAAAAGTGTATTCGTAAAACGACTTTCCACCCAATAGCTGTTATTAAATCAAATTGAGAACATGCCAAATACTTTTAAGCGAGACATTTATTTCAATGATCGACGGTAAAACACTAGCCCGCAGTAAATATTGTTGCAAATATTATATCAGTCACTCTGATACCAAATTGAGCAATAGTTGCCGATAACAAACTGTTAAAAGTTATTGAAAAGACAGAAGCATCTTTTGTACTTCTGTCAATTTGTTTTTTTTTAATCTCAATTTTATCATATTCTTGTTGTATAACACTTTGAACTTTGTTATTTATATTGTATTATATTCAGATATACTTTAAATATCAACACATAAGTAATATTTATTGTAAAAAAGATTACTTGCAAATAAAATATTCACATTCAAATTTGATTTTTTGAAGTCATTTTTTGAAGTCAAAAAATAGCAATACTCTATAAGTTTGCTTGTTAGTTAAACGTATTGTAGACATATCAGCAGGTATAAACAAAAGATCAATTGATTTCAAAATCTTTTATTATATATCTATCTATCTAGCTATCTATCGTTCTGTATATATATATATATATATATATATATATATATATATATATATATATATATATATATATAATTAAGTGGTGCACTACAGGCGAACTTTTTGGAAAGGTAATTTAAACCTATTTCATGATTTTCGGCCCAGGAAGTCTTTTTTAAATGGCGTATACTCTTCACCTATAGTTTTACTGAGCCTTGTTGCATCCAATAACGGACCTTTTACCCACTGCATTCTATCTATCTTCGCCGCACCTTAAGATGTGTTTTTTTTTAATTTAACTCTGAATCCTCTCATGCCATTTCTTGTGCCTTTTAACGACCTACCTATCTATTTTTCACTCTCTGCTGGACTTTTTGACACTAGACTTTTTTGCAATCGGACATTTGCTTGCATTCGGGCAGAGTTTTGCCTTCTGTTTTTCCCTACAATCTTTATTTTACTTTTTCAAATTTTAAATATTGGCCTTTCCAAACTTATCTATCCCAGCGATTTCCTCTGATGATAAGATTTTGATCTTTGAAAAGCCTGGCTCAAGGAAAGATTTAACTTGAATAAAAAGCCTTTTGCGGAATATACCTTGCTATGAGCAACTGAATTGAAAAAAAGATTTGACTTTTGCTTTTCTAATTCCTTTTCATCCTTCTATATATATATATATATATATAGCGAGAGAGAGAGAGAGAGAGAGAGAGGGAGAGAGAGAGAAAGAGAGAAAAAAGGAAAAGAGAGATGTAAAATTCACGTAACATTAAAAAGAGTCTACACGGATCAACTTATTTTTCGACGCTGAACGTGTAAGTGTCGAAATGTAGGTTGATATGTGTAGACTATGTCTGATGTTTATTTAATTTTACTTATAAACGCTATTTGGTTTTGGTTTTAATTCATGTTATCAATATATTTAAACCTATTTAATTCATATAACTATGCGTATATAATTATATTATATATAAATAAAGGGTCATCGCATTAGTTTCATCAGTTTATAAAGCGTTATATGAAACTATGTTAGAAAGAATTCTCACTCTGATGGCTGGGCCATTTCTCCCGAAGTCTCCATAGTGTTTCAGAATTAGGCTGAGCACAATGACCATGTATTTTACGGCGTGTAAATTACAGGAGAAATCTGTTAAGAAGCTGATAGGTTTGTATGATGCAACCAATGAATTTGTGTCTTTGAATAGAAAAAAAGATTTTCATGAGATTTTGAAAAAAAAACGTGGTGTTGAAAAATATGTAATAATACTACAGCGCTTATCTGATGAAATGAACATCGGACATCAGTCATAAGTCTCTCAGTCTTGCATCTCACCAGGTCTAGCCTCACTCGTTAGTCATTCAAGCGTCAAAACAATTTTCAGTATGCTACTATAAATATGTAAATTTTTTTGCGACCATCTGTGATTATCATTCCCTATACTGATGAGAGCGAACGCTTGAAACTATGGATTATGTAGGTAAACATAATTTAATATTATTAACTTAAAATAATTATTAGAATATATATACATATATATATACATATATATATATATATATGTATATGTATTTACATGTGTAAATATATATATGCATACATATATATGTCTCTCTATATATATATGTATGTAGATATGTAAATATATATTTATATATGTATTTGTAAATATATATACATTTATATGTCTATATATCTATATATATATGTAAATATATATATGTAAATATATATATACATATATATATATATATATATGTAAGTATATATATATATTTATTCAAATATATATATATATATATGTAAATATATATATATATATACATATATATATATACTTAAATCTCTCTCTATATATATACGTAAATATATATATATATTTAAATATATATATATATATATATATGTAAATCTATATATATATGGAAATATCTCTCTATATATATTTAAATATATATTAATATATATACATATATATATATATACATATATATATATATATATATATATATATATATATATATATATATATATATATATATATATATATGGGAAGAGAAGGATGAAGGTAATCCGACGTGATGGTAAAATGAAAAAGGAAAACCAAAAACTGGAAGTTTTTTATGTGTACATCAACGTTTCGTCTTTATTTATAAGACTTCATCAGGATGATGATATAGGGAAAAGATATCATGCAAGCACAGATACATGTAGGGTAGACATGTTGGGAAGAAAAATAAAATAAAATAAAATGAAAAATAATGGCAGCGTCTTGCTGGACGTCCGTACTTGTTAGAGAATGAAAATGGGTGACGAAAATGAGTGGGAGAAAAAGGGGAAGGGTGGAGGGGGCAAGGACTACTGTGGCTGGCGATGAGAGAAAGAGGTGGGGGATGAGCAGGGGAAAAATGGATGGCAGAGAGAGATTGGAGGAAGAGGGGAAGGGGGTGTTTGACCAGATGGCTGTGGTCGAGATTGAAGGGGAAGAGTGAGTTGGAATGTTTGTGTGTGGGGGGTGTATGCAGGGAAAATGGGGATGGGTAGAAAGGGAGGGGGGGCTGTGATTTTGGTGGATGGGCGAAAGTTATGGTCTTAGAAAGCGTTTAGAGAAAATGAGGGAATTTGAGAAGAGGTATGGGAGAAAATAGATGAGAGGGGGAAGAGGGAGGATTTGTCGTGATAGGGTGTGAAATATTTGAAATATTTGGAAAATGATAGCAATGAGTGAGGGATTGGAGTGGGTGGGGGAGGGGGGTGATTGAAAAGGTGGGTGAGGAATATTTGAAATATTTGGAAACATGAGAAAGTTTATTTGGACTGTAGTATTAAAAATGTGAGGGAAAAAAAAGTGAGGGGAAAAAGAAGATTCAGGGAGAAGAAAGGAAGGGTGTGGGTGAATGGAAGAGTGTCATAAGGTTAGAGATGAAAATAAAAGTTAGCCATGATCAGGCAAAAGACTTTGTTCTGTGAGGATGATCTTGCTTATTAAGAGTGATAGGTTAAAGAAACCATTTCGTTGCTTGATGGTGGTGGAGGATGTGATGAGGGCAGTTTCCAATAATCTTCGCCGAGATTTGTTGTGGATGTGTTTAGTGATTTTGGCTTGTTCAAATTTGAATGCATGACCATATTCTAGAGCATGGGAGAAAAGTGCACTAAGAGGGTTGTTGTTTTTTATGTCCCTTTTATGTTCATTTAATCGTTTCTTTAATTCACGTTGTGTTTCTCCCACGTAGAATTGATGGCAATCATTGCAAGGGACAGTGTATAAGCCGGCATGGGATGTGGGTGTTTTTTGGAAATGTCTAGATGTGTTTAAAGTTTGTTTTATGGATTGAGAAGTGGTTTGTACTATTGGAATGCCCAGTTTGTTGAGCGTGTTGCATATGGATGTGTTATTGGAATGCGTGGGTAGGAGAAGGGGTCTGTCTATGAGAGAGGTGTTAGGGGTTTGATTTTTTTGTGTGGTGTTTCTGGAGAATATTTGGAAGGCTTTTTTCTTGGCATTTAATATGAAATGTGTGGGGTATTGCAATGTTTTTAGGGAATTAAAAATGTATTTTATTTCTTCATCTATGTGTGGGGGGCTACATATTCTAAGGGCGCGTAGGAAGAAGCCTATAATTATACCTGTTTTGATCTTGCTATGATGGTGGGAGTAGAAATGTATGTAGTCATTTTTGTGAGTGTTTTTGCGGTGTACCTTAAATTCTAGTTTATTGTTGGACTTAATTATAAGAGTATCAAGGAAGGGAATAGAGCCGTTTATTTCAATCTCATGGGTGAATTTTATGGAGGGTTCTACTGTGTTGAGTTTATCTTTAACATGAATGATTTGTGTGTCTGTGGGGAGGAAAATTAAAATATCATCTATGTATCTAAAGTATTCGATGTTAGGAGGTAGTCTATATTTGAAAGGACCAGATTCTAAGAATTCTAGAAAGAGGCAGGCCAATACACCGCTAAGGGGGTTGCCCATGGGGAGTCCAAATTTTTGTTTGTAGAATACTTCGTTAAATTGGAAATATGTTATGTCAGTGATGAGTCTAATTATTTCTATAAAAGTGTTGGGGGGAAAAGGTAGGTCGGTTTTTATTTTCTTTATATGTGTGTGAAGTAAGTGTAGGCATTTTTTTACAGGTACGTTAGTGTAGAGCGAAGTTACATCTAGGCTGTGTATATTTTTATTTTCTACGTTGATGTTTTTTATTCTGCTAAGAAGGTCGCCTGAATTTTTTATGTGGGAGGGACTGATGGTACCCATTAGTGGAGTGAGGATGTTAGCTATGGCCCGTGCGATTTTGTGTGTGGTGCTACCTATGCTTGATACAATTGGACGCATGGGGGTGTCAGGTTTGTGGGTTTTGGGGAGCCCGTATAATGTGGGAATGATAGGGTGATACTCAATGTTTGATGCCCATTTTTTGTTGTTCTTGATTAGGTGTTTGAAAGATTTGTTAAAATATATATATATATAACTTCTTTGTAATATAGTAGAAAAAATCCCAGCAGAGTGCTCGATTAATTAAAATTAAAGTTAAAAATTAAGAGCATGATATTCATGACAACAGAAGCTGAAGAGAGCCGGATGGCTAAAGATTTCCGTACTTGAAACCGACGGTAGAAATGTTGTACTAATGTTTCTGTACCAAAATAAGTATATGTATATATATATATATATATATATATATATATAAATCTACGATCATTCTGGTGAAGTAAAAATAGTTAAAACTTAGCATTAATTTTAGTCATCAGTATCGTAAATAAAAAAATATGTATAAATGACTGGTTAATGTGATATCGCTGGCTGATATAAACAAGTTCGTAGTTCAGTTAGACGAATGTGCGCACGTCGATCACTGGGCCCCAGTTTCGTATCTCGCAACACTGATGAAACACTGTTCGTGACTACATATACACACATATATATATATATATATATATATATATATATATATATATATATATATATATATATATTATTTAATGAATATTAAATTATTAATACCTACAGACGCTAGCGTTTCAAGCTTATTGCTCTCATCAGTGCAAGAAAGTAACAGTTTCAGATGGTCGGGAGGCGCGAACCCGATGCACAGAGTCAGCCAAGAATCTGCAAGCAGTCGCCAAATCCACTCGACCAACGGAAACTGTCACGTAATTAAGGGAAATTAAGATCTATATGTACCTAGAAGCGGGTATAGATAGAAGACTAGTCGAGAGTGTTCGACGAACGTATTCGGAACTTTGCATCAGAGCTTTTTGACAGTCTATTATTAACATCCCCGAGAGTGCTCAACTTTAATTTCTTAAATGGGCTTAGTATAATATTTATTAATACATATTAAATTATTAATACCTACAGACGCTAGACTCAAGCTTTTTGCTCTCATCGGTACAGGAAAGTAACAATTTCAGACAATCGGGAGGCAAATTTATTTTTATATAATTGTTTTTAATGGTGATTATAGTGCTTGATTTATTTTGTTATAATACTGTAACACTTGTTTAACTTCCAAAGTGATAAAGTTGCAGATAATTGCATTGTTAGTCGTCCTTACCTTCATAGGGCGTATTTCTAAACAATTACATGAAAATAAAATAGATATTTAAGTTATAAACATTGTTATATTTCCAAACAATGCGTCATAGTCGAAAGGTAAAACGCAAGACTGTTGACATTGATATCTAAAGTCCAATAGTTGTCCAAGTTAACCATGTTGATGACAGCTCTGAGCCAGAAAAACCCGTGCCCATAGATTACTTTTATGAATATACAGAATTAATAAAAAATATCCATATTAACGAAAAATATGTCCTATAATATTAAAGCGGCTAATGATGTAATCTTCTGCTTTTTAATCATTTAAACGAATTCATCACTTAGGAAGTAAAACATTTTTTACTAGTATACAAAACACAGCAAATTCTAGAATCACCTATAACAACAATTACATAAAAATGGATTAAATATGTAAGTGATAAAAATAATAAATATTTCCAGGTTTGACGTTATAGTCCGTAGGTAGAAAGCCAGGCTAAATACATCAATATCGAAGGTTCGATCCTTGTCTAAGTAAGCTGTGTACGTACACAATTAATATATATATATATATATATATATATATATATATATATACCGTTGTTGCCACCACACAAACAAACGCTCACACAAACAACAATAAACATTGATTATTAGCAAAAAATAGATTATTTGTTAAAAAATTATCGATTATAAAAATGTTGCTTTTATTTTTCGTAATAAAAAAATTAAAATCGAAAACAAAAAATGACAACCACTTACCATAATTTCGAGGCGGGGCCCAACACGGATTGTACGATAATCTATTTATTTTACAACTTTTAAGGAATTTGGTACCATCCTCATTAACAGAAAAGCAGCCAGTCGTGTGTCATCTGTGTGTAATAAACAAACAAAACTTAAACAAACTTTCAACACATAAACATTATACAGGTTGGTAGATAATTAATGTCTACCGCGTTTGGTATAAGTCATTTGTTTTTGTTGTTATTTTGTTTTACAATTTCTCGACTGTTAATTATTCCAGATATTTACAAAATGAGTTAATACTGATTTTTAACTTAGCTTCGACTTAAAACTAGACGTGAGAAAACTTAAACCCAACCCACAAAAACAATTAGAAATACTCATTTTAGTTGCTTTTTAACACACAACAAATATTTATTTTATGATATCGATTTTATAAAATTAGGTGTTGGGCTTAGCCCATATTGTAAGCAAAAGATAAGGGATGCTAATACTAAATCTATCACATATTCAGTTGTTCAAACAAGGGATTCATTCTTTTTTAAAGTGTGGTTTTTCAAAAAATTTTATCTTTATCATTAGAGGAATACAAAAAAGTAAGTTGGCAAGATAATTACTAAAGACAAAGTTCGAAAAAGACAAACTATTATTTGTGAAAACTATTGTTAAATGTAGAAAAATACATAAACTGAATGCATATGAAAAATAGTTCACTGTAAAAGGGCGTCTATAGAAAAACAGCAGCAGGTTAAATGATGGTAATTCCAAGGCACTTATAATCCATGGAATTGAAGAAATCACATCAACAATAGTAAAAATCCGGTTGTTTGTGAAGTTGCGTGTCAGAAAGTTTACAGAAGTATTTGTGAATTCGAGGCCATTTTAAACTACTATGGACAGTATACAATTTTGGCTGTTATGTAAATGGTTAACTCTTTCAAAAAGGGTAGCTTTCTGTTATTTTTGAACGAGATGTGTTGCTTCTGAAATATTTTCCACCATACTAGATTTTATTCAGAGTAAGTTGAAAGTATTCACAGAAACAATCTGTAAACATTCTATTGAAAATAAATAAGTTAAGTTTTGTAGAAAAACAAAAAACGTATTATTTATTTTCATTTCCTTCACTGTTCCAGCTTATTCTTCTTTGCATACAGTTCCCTCTCTCTCTCTATTGCTCTCTCTCTCTTTCTCTCTCTCTCTCTCTCTCTCTCTATATATATATATATATATATATATATATGTATATATGTTATATTATGACGGGCCCTGTATTTCAAACGGGTAGATTAACTAGTATCAACTAGCTAGTTTTGTTATTCGAAAAATAGGCTTTGTTTCAGGACTCAGAAATGAGTCAGAGAAGTGTTTGATCTAGGAACAGTCATAACAAATCTGGGGAAACCTGACGTGACCTTTGAGTAAAAGATCAGGGTCAGTCGTTTTGTCCCCAGATTGCGCGTGGGAACGAGAATCACGTGACCACAGAGAGAACAATAACTTAGTTTTAGAAATGAGTCTGTGCCTAGAAGTGAAAGTGTGCAGATCGCTGCGAAAATGTAGCCGGTAAAAACGGGTAAGGCCCCACTGTGGGGGGGGCCAAAAGATATTCCCAGAAGAAAAGAAAACAGCCCGAGTGTGAGATAATCGAAGCCGGAATCCTCCTGACGACAACCGAACCGCGCAGTAAGAAAATGGTGTGTTGAGAAAGAAATAAAATTGTGTGAAATATTCCCTCAAGAAAACCCGTGTCTCGTTTGTGCCTTTTTTATGAGACATGCTTCTTCCTTTGATCGAGACGATCCAGCGGAAACTAGACGAATCACAGGCCAGGGAGAGGAACAGAAGCAATCAAGGTAACCTTTGAGATTCATTTGAGATTTGTTTGAGAACTGTTTTAAAGACGTTAAGATACGTGTAATTCTAAGAGACGTAATTGAAAAAGGCTTGAGATGCCGTGAAAATATTCGTAATTGAAAAAGGCCTGAGATGCCGTAAACGGCAGTGGTTTTAAAGAGGCCGTAATTGAAAAAGGGCTGAGATGCCGTGAAAAGATTCGTAATGAAAAAGGCCTGAGATGCCGTTAAAAGATTTGTAATTAAAAAAAGGCTGAGATGCCGTAAGTTGATGAGAGAAGTTTTAAGACTGTGTTTACGAAATTTATAGAGAAAAAGTGATATACTGTTCGAATTTTATAAAATGAAAATGACTATGAAAATTTTATAGAGGAAAATGATTATGAAAATGACTTATAGAGTAAAACGTTTAATGAAAATGATTATGAAAATGATATAGAGTAAATTGTATCATCGGAGGCGCCGGGGGTAGAGATTGAAATCGCCATTAATCCTCTCGTGAACATTTCGCGTTGTTTTCGGCCGGAGAGGATGAGATCCGAACGGCTGAGGCGGTTTTGAAGAAATGCCTCAGTCCGGAAGGATTTCTGCGTAGGTAATAAAGAAATTCTCTCTCCCCCCCCCTGTATGCAACATATATATAATTGGTTGCCGTGTCCTGCTATTTCCACAAGAAATAGGTTGAAACGAACCGCGTTGCTACAACGGAAATCTTGGGGTCCAGAGGCGAGCGAAGACAGAGAGAGAGAGAGTGATGTCATCGAACAGTGAGTACCTCGTAATTTTTATGTGGAATAGATAAAGTTTAAAAAAAAAAAAAAAAAAGGAACTCTTACGAAGTTAAAGTAATAGAAAAAGAGAAAAAAAAAAAAGGAACGAGGCACGAGGGAGACATTGTTAAGATTCACAAAAAAAAAAAAAAAAGAAAGAAAGAAAGAAAAAACGCACGCACACACAATTATTAGATTAAAATAAAAAAAGAAAGAAAGAAAAAAAAAACGCACGCACACACAATTATTAGATTAAAATAAAAAAAGAAAGAAAAAAAAGAAAGAGAAAGACACATTTTGTTAAGAAAAGTACATTCTAGTTGGAAAGAAAAGGACGATGTGCCGTAATTATGTTTTTTTGGTATTGTGTTTTAAGAATTGTTGCTGTAGTTTTTTTTTCTGGTTTGTGTTGGTGGGAGACGAAGGCGAAGGGCGGTGACGGGCGAAAAAAGAAAGAAAAAGGAGAAACGAGGGAGGTATGCAATTAAAAAGAGAGAGAGAGGGGAGTTGAGATGTTAAAAGAGATTGTTTAAAAAGAATGTGCACGCGAGGACGGGTGTGCGTGGTTAGAAAAAAGAAAGAAAGAATGTATATGCGTCTTAAAAAGAGAGAGAGAGGAAGAAGTGAAATGTTAAAAGAGATTGTTTAAAAAAAAAATGGGCGCGCGAGGTCAGAATATGCTTGTTAGAAAGGAAGGGAGAGAGAGAGAGAGAGAGAGAAAGAGGGCGCCCGTGGGCCTTGAAAACCGCTATGAAGGTGGCAGAAAAATGGCGACGACAGCGGCGACGGGTGATCTGGTGCCGTCCGGGCCGGAGCTTGGCGGCATGTCGACCCTCTGTGGTGAATTGTATTGTATTGTGTTGTGGAGATATGTTCTCCATTGGTTCTGTCGGTTTTGGTTTTATTTTTTTGTTGTTGTTGGGTGGAATGAATTTTATTTTATTTTTTTTTTGATGTTTTTTTATGTTTTTTGATGTATTTTGATGTATTTGTTACATGGAGGATTCCGGGTTTCCAATGCTTGAGTGAATGAGATTTTATCATTTAGAGGATGGAGAAATTTAAAAATGTAATTGAAAAAAAAAAAAAAAAACAGTTCTTAAATTGAATGTTACGTGGGTCAGCCGGGCGAATTGAGTTGATTAGGTTCGGGCAGCTGGTGGCAGCTAGAGTGGGTTTGGGTCGGATCGCGGAAACCCTTGGACAGGGTTGATTTTATCGGGAAAAATCCCCGTGTACAGAGTATGTACAGGCTTGGAAAGTCAATGAGGGATTCCCGGCGTTTGCTCGTATGCTCTCTTTTATAGAGTACCCATGGGTTAGTGGCGAGGCTTTTGGTAAAGCCTGCATACGTTAAAATTGCGAACGGGAGTAATGACGGTGATATGGTCATTCTGTGGGACCACGAGAAAAGGAAGGTGGTCAGTTATGGAAATTGTTGTTTTTGTGACCCAGGTGTGCCCAACTGCGCCGATAGAGTGTGTGAAAGCTGTGTAAAATGTTAAGCTTTGAAATTGTGGTCCCAATTTTTTTTGTGGATTTTGGATGTTTGCCGACGAGTGTGCTGCGAAGATACCCCACCCTCTTACCGCATAGATAGGAACACGGGAAGGGAACGCATAGAATTGGTGTCTGCTCAACACCAGTGGGGATGGAGTTAAGCTGGGGTGTGGTGTGACTCGGGTGCGCGCGTCGCGGGCGGATAGAACCATGGGGATCGATTTTTAAAAAAAGGAGGTACCGGGTGTTAATTGGATTTAATTGTAAGATTATAGGTTGGGCCTAGTTTTTGGTCATTCGGCGTGTTCCGGGAGCAGAGATGATTCGATGTGACATTTCGCTCAATACCGTATCGACTAGATAGATCCATGGGATGGGGTCCTCCACGTTTAATGAACAGGGCTGGGAGCTAGAGACATGGGCGATTGTTCGCGGACGTTTGCGCCGGGGCACTGGGATGTTCGAAGTATATGGTCCAGATTAGACAGTGGTAGGAAAACGGTACCTTTTGTAATTTTGAGAGGCTGACCATTTATGTTTACAGGTTAAGGAAAGGGGTTTCTGTTTTTGTGCCCCCATATCGCGGCAATACGCCCGATCAGCAATCGGTCGTGTACCGATGATTAGATGAATATGTGCGTGTGTATTTTAAAAAAAAAAAAGTGTTGGTGATGGATTTGGATATTTGTGTAAATTTCTTCAGGGAAGAAATTTTGAAAGATAAGGTGGAGAGGAGTGTTATATTATGACGGGCCCTGTATTTCAAACGGGTAGATTAACTAGTATCAACTAGCTAGTTTTGTTATTCGAAAAATAGGCTTTGTTTCAGGACTCAGAAATGAGTCAGAGAAGTGTTTGATCTAGGAACAGTCATAACAAATCTGGGGAAACCTGACGTGACCTTTGAGTAAAAGATCAGGGTCAGTCGTTTTGTCCCCAGATTGCGCGTGGGAACGAGAATCACGTGACCACAGAGAGAACAATAACTTAGTTTTAGAAATGAGTCTGTGCCTAGAAGTGAAAGTGTGCAGATCGCTGCGAAAATGTAGCCGGTAAAAACGGGTAAGGCCCCACTGTGGGGGGGCCAAAAGATATTCCCAGAAGAAAAGAGAACAGCCCGAGTGTGAGATAATCGAAGCCGGAATCCTCCTGACGACAACCGAACCGCGCAGTAAGAAAATGGTGTGTTGAGAAAGAAATAAAATTGTGTGAAATATTCCCTCAAGAAAACCCGTGTCTCGTTTGTGCCTTTTTTATGAGACATGCTTCTTCCTTTGATCGAGACGATCCAGCGGAAACTAGACGAATCACAGGCCAGGGAGAGGAACAGAAGCAATCAAGGTAACCTTTGAGATTCATTTGAGATTTGTTTGAGAACTGTTTTAAAGACGTTAAGATACGTGTAATTCTAAGAGACGTAATTGAAAAAGGCTTGAGATGCCGTGAAAATATTCGTAATTGAAAAAGGCCTGCGATGCCGTAAACGGCAGTGGTTTTAAAGAGGCCGTAATTGAAAAAGGGCTGAGATGCCGTGAAAAGATTCGTAATGAAAAAGGCCTGAGATGCCGTTAAAAGATTTGTAATTAAAAAAAGGCTGAGATGCCGTAAGTTGATGAGAGAAGTTTTAAGACTGTGTTTACGAAATTTATAGAGAAAAAGTGATATACTGTTCGAATTTTATAAAATGAAAATGACTATGAAAATTTTATAGAGGAAAATGATTATGAAAATGACTTATAGAGTAAAACGTTTAATGAAAATGATTATAAAAATGATATAGAGTAAATTGTATCATCGGAGGCGCCGGGGGTAGAGATTGAAATCGCCATTAATCCTCTCGTGAACATTTCGCGTTGTTTTCGGCCGGAGAGGATGAGATCCGAACGGCTGAGGTGATTTTGAAGAAATGCCTCAGTCCGGAAGGATTTCTGCTGAGGTAATAAAGAAGTTATCTCTCTCCCCCCCTGTATGCAACATATATATATATACATATATATATGCATATATATATATACATATATATATATATACAGGGTGGCCCAGAAGTAGGTTTACAGTTATCATTTTATATTTGAAGTTTTTTTAACTAGGTTATTGGAAAAACTTCAAGCATATAAAAAATAGTTTAATAACTGTAAACCTACTATTGGGCCACCCTGTATATATATATATATATATATATATATATATATATATATATATATATATATATATATATATGTGTGTGTGTGTGTGTGTGTGTGTGTCTGTGATATCCATATATTTTGTATATTTATATTTTTAAATATATAAATATATATATGTATTTAAATATATGTCTTGTCTTGTCTTTTACGGCATTTTATTTTTTTTATATATCGTGTATTGTATCCTCTTATATATACATCTATATATGTATGTATATATATATATATATATATATATTTATATATATATATATATAGAGAGAGAGAGAGAGATAGAGGGAGAGAGAGATACAGAAAGTACATGTACTGATATTAAGACTAGATATAGAAACAACAAAATATCATTTAATAGCCCAGGTAAGAGCGGGAGCACCTCACTATGCAAACACATATTGTCTCTAAAAGAAAATAATATAATATGTGTACTGTCTTGAAGAAAGCTTCAACTCCGACGTTACACAACCTAACCTGTCTTTTTTATCTTAATAAAAAACTAGCAATTATAAGGTTACGGATGAAGATAAACTACTGAATAAAAGGAATGAAATAGGTATTAACAGTAGTAATAGGTAATAACCTACTGAATTCACAATAACATTTTATAACGAAACTATAATCTACTTGCCAGTAAAAGATGAACACCAAAACATTGCTGACTAACTAAACATCTAAAGTAACGTTTAATTCAATAATAAGGCTATTTTTCAATACGGCTATAATCTAACTAATAAATTAGAAAATTCAATGTTATCAACAACAGTTCAAAGAGGGGTTGGACTATCGAATGTGTTATCGGACTGCATTTTAGTTAGTAATTAAACTAATAATTGAATAAGTATTAATGAATAATACAGTTAAAATGATATGTTTTCTTTCCACTATTTTAATAGCTACATCATTTTACAAACGGATTTAAAATTTAAGCATTGTTTTACATACTTAATATATAATCATGATATACGTCGCGGATTTATACTTTGTCACATGCAAGTGTTATATATATTTTTTACATAATTTTGCTTTGTAATATGACGTTTCGAAATATTCCTTTATATCTTTGTTGTTTTCTCAGTATAAGACTTATAAGTTTAGTAAAAACCGATTATATCTTTAAGTATGAAATTATCTATCAACCTCTAGTCTGTCTATATAGATATTACAACGGATGATCCAGTCAACTATATAAAGAAAACAGAATGATTTGTCCTGAGACTTGATTATTATTTTTTATTGTTTGGGTGGACATGCGCCAGTAAAGTTTGTTTGAGTAGGTTGAAGGGGGTGGTTTACTAATCGTAAAAATAAATCACACGTTTAATAAGGTTAATTAGAGACTGCTCAATTTTATTCTGTCGGTTTTTTTTGGACAATTTTAATTTCTTAGATCACTTTACAATCTCGTTTGGATGTGTTAACATCGGAACGCTTGTAACTTTACGTAATGTTTATATTATATATATATATATATAACTAGTAATGCATGTAGCACACAATTATATTTAGGCGGTGCTGTGGAATAATTTTACTTCTATTTTTTTTTACAATTGGTCTATATAAGTTTAATATACATATAACCATTTTATGAAAACAATAAAAACGAGAAAAATATGGCAGTGAAAATATTCCTTGACAAATCTACATAGAAATAAATAATATTTTCAGTGAATATTTAATGTATATTTAATTGAACATTTTCAGAGAACTAAATAAACTTTAGTTATCATCATCGTTGTTTTTTTGAAAGGTTTGACATTCCAATAAAAGACGATGTTTACATTGTATTCCTCTTCCTACAAAGACACACACTGTTTTCACCTTCGTTTGATGTACTGGAGGCGTCACGAAATCTGGGTAATTTTCTCGAGAATGAATATCCACGCCTGATTTTTATGTACTAATTGGTCATCAAGGACTGTGCACTTGGCTGGGATTCAAACGTGAAGCGTGCAACGCAATAATGCCGATGGCACTATACTTCACATAATACGAACAGAAATGTTAGGTTGTCCAAAACATAATGGTCAATGTAAACAATTTATTATCGTCGCGGGAGAATGATGTATTCGTACTTTCTAAATAGGATTGCCTTTATTCGGGCTGTAAAATAAAATGGCTGACAATAATACAAAACGGTAGCAATGTGTATTTTAATTGTAAAAACAGTTAAATAATTATTTCAATTCAACGCCATTTTATATGTATATACATATATTTTTATATATATATATATATATATATATATATATATATATATATATATATATTATTTAATGTATACACATATAATATTACAGGGTACTGTAATATATCATGTATAGATTTTCAGTATGTACCTCCACGATGCTCAATACACAAGAGGATCTTAGTAGTAAGGTATGGAAATATTTTAGTGTCAAGTAGGCTTGAAATAGATTCAGTTCAATCACTTCATGGAATAGTCAAGCTAATTACACGTATTTTTTGTCAGTGATTGTTCTCATACACTAGCTAGCTAAGTAATTAATTCGTTTTTATTTCCTCCTATGGGTATTTTTTTCTATTAACTAATTGTTGAACTTTTTTTTAAACAAAAGTCTGGTTGAACTTTACTTTACATATTTTTTTGTTTCATTTGGTGTGGTGAACCGCGTTTGGTGAATATGTCGAGTTAACAGGTGACCTTATTTTAGCACGTGCGTGATGAAAATAATTATTTTTCGTAGAAGAGAATAACAACGAATCTGATGAGTGGTTACAGGGATGAAACGCCTTAATGTAGCTTAATTGCCGTAAATATATTTTAATACCTTACTATATATATATATATATATATATATATATATATATATATATATATATATATATATATATATATATATATATGTATGAAAAATTTTAACATGAAATATCTAAGAGAGAATTAAGGAACGTTTGCTCAAAAAAGTAAAACGTAAGTCTATAATTACTGTGATAAAGTATGTCTGAGTAAAGCAGGTCTTACAAGTCACAGTCGCAGTCATTTCCAAATACTATCTCTGAATTATAAACCTATGTAGTTATGAGTATCGTGCTAAAGACGGCATATGATTATTAAAATTAAAGCCACTCCATAAACGTTCATAAGGAAACATCTCTACACTTACTGCGATAGAAACTGTAAGAGTCTGGCAAGTTTTATGTTTACGTGTGTAATGCATACACATGTGATAGCAATAATCGATATCAATTTTTCTTTAACATATAATATAATAATATATGTATATATATACACATATATATGTATATATATATGCTATAACCTATAATCTATATAATAAAGTAAAGTCAATTTCCATCTATTTCATCGGATATGATAAGTTTAAAACCAAAACGTGTTATGCTAATCTGTTAAGCCAGCCACTTAAAGCACTTCTTCATTCGTGTTTCTATAACATTTGCGTTTATTATTCATTGTTCAAAAACGTCTTACTTTTTGTCCGAGTTAGTAGTTTCTCTAAACTGAGTATTTCTACAAATAATGTGGCAAACATTTTAACCAGCATTGAAATATCGACTGATGGGTCTCTTATATACACCAGATATTGTTCTTACGAGAGTGGATTTCAGTTTAATCACCGAAATTGTTACTATATTTTTCTTCCTATTATTGTCTAAATACTACAATAGATTGTTAATCTAAATACTGAACGTTCTTTTTATTCGCGGAATAAAATAATTATCAGCCTTCATTCGTTCGGTCGTTCTTAATGCTTGTTGCTTATACGTTTTATAAACATACTGGGTTCGCGAAATAACAATTTACGAACGTATGGTCGCTTACATAAACTGTATCACAAATTCCGACGTCTTCATTCCTTCACGTTTTAAATTTCTGACGTTCAAGAAATGACGCATTTAATAAAGAAAATGTTTTAAATTTACTTCATGTCTATTTATAACTCATTCGGTACCGACATAACGTGAGGTTAAAGAAGTCCTTTCCCGACTGATGTAATGTCAGAGTTACACATCAGGTCACTTTTTTCACATATTCATTTAAAAAAAACATTTTTCGTGACAATAACGTAAATAACTTATTGGTTCAATTTCTCGAGTTGTTGTTAACATCTTCACATGCAAAACAAAAACTTCACCCACAATCCAGATAAGTAATCTCTCTTTTTTTCTTACTTACTATACTTTAGAAGGATGCCAGTGTACATAAATATATCAATTACTGATTGCAAAAATCGTTCGGCGAAATGTAAATAGCGAAATGTAAACAACAATAATTTTGGTGACTAAATTAGGAAATAACACGATGATAAATGTCCTCGAATATGTTATGGCAGGAATTACTGATTGTTAATCACTAATTTTCGTTGTCGCTTTTGTTTACTTGTGATGCGAAAACACAAGAATTATGTTTCGGAAACAAACATTTATGACAGATTTTAATTATTTTTATATAAGACACTAAAAGACTTATTTTCATCGAGCTTACTTCTGTAGTGGTTTTTCCATCGTTTTTCAATATTTGCAAACATTACCGACCTCAAATATCCCTCTTTTAAAAGAGAAGTCGTTCATCCACGCTACAAATAACAAGAACAACTTTGCCATTATACTCTTCCGGTGAGGGCACCAGCAGCAACAGCCGTGATAACTTTCCACTTCTCTTGCTTAACTGAAAGATACAAATTGTTTACCATCGCCTAACGCCTTTTTCGCTTGCAGCAAACTTCGGCGACTCTGGAAATATGTCGGCGAGGTAATGGCTCGCATCAACGACGAGCATCCAATTGTCCTGAATGTAGCATTGGTCGTCCACAACGTGGCGCCGCTGTGACCTAGGGAGAAAAGAATAGTTTTTTAACTATCCTATCCGTAGCGAGAATGGTGACGTGGGTTTCACGTCTTGACGAGGTCCATGGGGTTGTGTCTGTTTCCGATCAGGATCTGGTCGTCTACTTTAAGCACCAGCTAAGAGTGAGGATCAGATGCGATTGGAGGAGATTAATCCCACGGAGTTCGATAGTTGGTGGGTGCACGACACTAGCTTGTGGATCCGTCGGGGCGCTAGGTATGAGCACATGTTTCCTGCTTAGTAATGACACACACGGTCCTGGGTTTTACAGAACCCACCCCTCAATCTCTCTTCAACAAAAGCCCTTAGCTAGTAGAGTGAATTCGTTCTGACTCTGTATTTGTTGTTTGTACTAGAGAGCCTCCAAAGATGCCCACTCCCCACACTTTGTTTGTTCCCTATGTAACCTACATCTGGGAGGACACCACCATCCATTCCTACATCCCATCCAGACTCATTTTATATTTCACACCTGTCCCCTTTGTTCCCGCTACCAATTAGAGACTAACCTGCTTGTTTTCGGATCACCCGGAAAACAGTGGGCAGTCTAGCACTTAGTAATGCCCTCCCAACCCTCTGCTAACTTTGTAAATAACTTTTATAAATATTGTCCCACTCCCCCACGATGAATTTTACAAATAATCATTTTTCAAACAAATTAGGGATCATCTAAGTAGGTCCAACCCACAGAGCCAATGAAGTATTTTGGTGAGAGTGTCTAGCGTAGGGTGAAGTCAAATATATGACAAATCGTATGTTTAACGACTCCCATCCATAGCGATTTGGGTTTCATGCCTAAGACAAATGTTAGATATTTTATGTGCATTGTTTTCCTTTAAAATATTTGTTTGTAAGTTATTATTTACTTTTGTCTAAATAAAATTGCTTACACAGTTAAGCTTCTTAAATCGCTTTCTTACCTAAACATGAAATGCCGGCATCTAAGAAGTTTTCGGGATTCATGTAAACACGGTCCACTAATATTTCAGGTATTTTTGCCCGTCAATAATTCGAGCAGCAATTAATTTCGGTCGTTTCTTTGTTTCAAGGGAGCACTGCTGTAACGCATATTCCCATAAGTAGAAAGTTAGTTTTCAACCGAAAAAGGAGTTCTGTTGGGGGGGGGGCAGACGGTTCCCACCTCCGACGGCGTCGAACAGTCGTCGGGTTAGAAACCAGAAACAGAGATCAGCACCATCATCCACAGCAGCATCAGCAATCAAACGGCCCTTTTCATAGACACACTCAAACTTCTCGTCATGCGATTCATACTTTATGACTTGCTCCAACGGCCTGTCTCTCCACTCTCCTGCTCCTGCTCCGACCTGGTTCGGAGCGCAAAGCTTTACGTTGGGACAAATGGGTGAAGAGACTCTGAACCCATTTAGTAGTCCATAGAATCGACGACGACTCACGCCAAGCGGTATTACTGATGCCGTACGGTGGTTAAGACTCATACGATATAATAGACACGCTACCTGTCTACAGATTTAAACCACGTGCGAGCGAAATTAACTTCGACAAACAGGCGGCAGCAATACATGTACATTTTAACACACTGGAAAATGCGCACATCGAAAATTCACGTTTCGCCGAATGAAACAAAGTACAGATTATATCAATTATTTTTACTACGAATTAAGGCAATAGGGCTGCATGTGTAATAGAACTAATATCGACGTCGAAATAAGTCGCAAATTATCACGGGTTGTAAATCGAAAAGAGTTCGTGAAAAAAGAATTCATGAAGCCGAACTTAACGCTACAAGAACCACCGCAGTTCGCCAGAACGTTGCAGCTAGTGAAATCCCAGTTTCGACTGATGAATGAACACAACAACTCTGCTGAGGTAAATCGTGTCTGTCCTGATACCAGGTACCACCAACCACACGACCGGTCACAAAGAAACCAACCAAGACAACAGTGACTATTGTGGTAACCCGCTGTCATACCCTCACCGTCAACCGCCGTTGCAATACGTGCACGAAATAAAATCACTTTGCATATGTCTGCCGTTCTAAATTACACGGAGGCAATCGCGGTCTGCACCACTGCCAACTCATCGGCTGCACTCATCAGTAAGATAGAATGGAATGCCTAACAGGAGAGTACACCACCTTGAAGATGCCTATCTTACGGTTAAACAGAATATGTGTTTAAGGCTACCAGCAAAAACGAGCACCTACCATACTTCAACGTTGCTCTTGGAGAAACCGGCTAAGTGTTGCATTTACTGGATGATTCTGAAGCCAGAGTCAATATCTTTTCCAGAACATATTTTGGAAAATAATTCGCAAAACACATAATAAAGAAATCTCGGACAATCATATCGGCAAGTGGAAATGAGAACCCCATACCAGTGCTCGGAAAATTTCAGACAAACCTTCAGTCCGGAGATGGTATGTGCTGGGCCGAAATATATTCAGTAGATGGTGAAATAAACCCAATTATAGGCTGGGAAACCTTAAAAAATGTAAAACTACTGTAAGTAAAAGACGACACAATCCATGGGGCGAGTTCTCAGCTGCACTCTGAGCATTTTTAGAGGAATTCATGTGTATCTTTGATAGACACGGACAACTTATGGACCGACAAATCTAACATCTCGACACTGACATTTTCCCTGTTGCCCAACAATACAGACGTGTACCATTCCACGTGAGAAAAGACATTGAGCAACATATCAGAGTGATTTAGAATGCAAGTAAACCAACTCTATGGGTATCCCCAATTGCTGTGGTACCATAGAAATCAGCAGGAAAATTGACAGTCTGTAACAAGGCATGACCACCATGGTGTCAGGGGCGAAGGTATTCGGAAAATTATACTTTAACCAACGCTATAACCAGCCGGAATAAGCTGAAAAAATCGCGATACGTTACAACTTTTGCAACGCACCCAGGCTTGTATAGATACAAGCGAGTGTACTTTAAAGTCAGCGCAGCAGGCGAAATATTCAAGGAGGCTATACACCAAACCCTTACAGGATTCAAAGACACTGTCGATATCAGCGACGAAACTCTTTGCTTTCGAACATCCCAACAAGATTATAATGGTAACCTTCAAACCACGTTTCTACGACTTCGAGAGAATGGCCTCACCCTGAATGCAGAAAATTGTGTGTATAACAAAGAGTCACTCGAGTTCCTAGGACATATCTTCGGGAAGGCGGACGTCTAGCTGAATAATGACAAAATAAAGTCGATCTTTGACCTCCAGACTCCAAAAGAACGCGTCAGAAGTCCGCAGCCTGTTCGCAACACTTCATCGCAACACTTCATCGCAACTTATGCAACTGGAAAATGGAGACGTGTAATATATTGTTGTTTTTTTTATTTTCTTTTGCAGTAAATACAATACAATTTGCAGTAAATACAATACAATTTATTACAATAAATAACGCGTGGAAAATATTTTATGTTTTACTGTACAATAAAACATAGTGTAGAAACTATTGTGGGTGGCCATACTTTTTACTTGACGAATGTAGTTTGTATTCTTTAAAACGAAATAAATTAATGACATTATTTTCTTATTTTAAGCTGTGAAAAACTTAGATGTTCAAATTTGGGGGGTGTCAGTTATAAATGTACATAGGTGTATATAACCTAGCACAAATAAAAAACATAACATAACCCTTACCTTAACCTCATCAAACTCTAAATCAACCTCAACTTAACCCTAAAAAGTAGCTGAAAGTGAAGATTGTGTTTTTTTTTAATCTTGAACTGGGTACAATTCAAAGATATGTTTAAAAATATTTTCGAAAGAAAAATGGACAAAAACAGCTTCGTTTCCCATTTACATTCACTGCTAACTTGCTAGGAAATGGGTGCTCAATTTACATTAAATTCACATAGGAAAGTGATCCGTCATTCTAAAATCTGAACTATTTTGAAAAAAATTCAATTCTTTTTTTGTGGATGTTTTATCAGGTTGTTTACATGTAATCGCCAGAAAAAGAGGATCTGCATTTTTTGGGGGATGAGGGGTAAACTACGAATCGGGTGTCAGCAAACGAATCCTTTACTTTTACTTTATGTTTTTCATTTTATTCCCCTAATAACTTAATTTACACTCATCAACTACACATAGGGTTTTTACTGATTTAACTACAAATCTTACTTTTTCGTATACTTATCTGTTATTTTCGTTTTAATCTTCTTACATATATGTATATTAAGTAAAATGAATGTTCCCTTGTTTCAGTTATTTCTATTTATCAGTACACAAAAGCTCTATGTTTGAATTTGTTTCAGCATTTCATTAACATAACGAAAATGAAACAACGAAACTATTCCATAGGGAAGAATAGCCTTTTTCTCGTTTATACATAGGAATCTTAGCTTTTAATTTCCTTATTATTGTCTCTGTGTATAATACCCGTTTACCACTTTGATTCGTAGCATTTCCTCAGACAGGTACACATTTACTGTTTTAATGCTTATATTCTTCCTCAACCTACCACTACACAAGAAAAAATTATCTCGTCACTCAAAACATAAAATTAATGACAATTCCGTTGCGTTGTTTTTCTTTTGTTTTGTTTTCTCTTCGGTGATAATTATCCAAATAATAACACACATGAATTACTTTTGTACATAGCCATCTTACGTTTGAATTTTAATTACTTGTCAGGCTTTCATTTTTTATCTTTTCGATGACTTCATATTTGAACTAACGATAAAAATCTGGACCATCACTTCACCTGATTGTCCGATTCGTTCTAAGGATAAAAAACTCCTCCGAAACGGAATTCTCTTGGTTGTACTATAAGAACACTAAATGGAAGTCAAGCAGCAGAAAGTAATGATCATTCTTAAGAACAATGTTTGGCGGCTTGCTTGAGCGAAACTAGAAGTCAAACTTCGGAGTCACATAAAAAAAGATCTTCGTGCCGCAGAGACATATAAGGTGGAAGAGGCTTGGCGTACTGAGAGAAACAGGTATACGGAATGTATGGTAGAACAAAACTTGCATGCTCGATTTGAAGTCCATACTCCAAATGCAACTATAGCTCAATATATATTCTAGTTGCACTCTGGCCGCAATTATGATTCTGCTTGTAATTATCACCTACGTAAAGACATGCAAATAATGACAAATGTGTAACGAAACAACGTGTATAGAATGTAAGACTAACCTTACTTAGGGGGCCAGCAGGTATTTGTTGTTTTGATGATGAATTTATTAATCGAGATTTGGGTACACCCTTGAACCATTAAAATCCCGTATTGATAACACTGCGCATTATTCAATATATTTCTGAACAACATTCAGATGTATAATCAGTGCTTTAGCATTACCAACGGAAGAAATCTGTAGAAAGGAGCTATATGCCTACATCATTGTGGAGATATCTTTTATAAAGTGGGTTCCTTGCTCTCCATCGAAATTGAAAATCCAGTTTCTTGAAATATATTTTATGAGTGATGAACAGCAAGAACAAACGATTAGATGTAGCTCTATCTAAAGTGCAAAATAAATATTGTTTTTAAATTTTAAAAGGGCTCCGCAGAGAAAAGAAATATATCATAGATGACAATGAAGAATGTTCAAGAGAGTGATGTTAAAGAAGTTATACAGGTTTACAAAACTCCGAGGGGAGAACAAGGATGATGTTTTAATTCCCTGAGACACATGAAGTTGCTGTTGTAATAGAGGGACAAGAGTTCCATGATTGATCCATCATTATGCAGCTCCGAAACAATCAACTTCAGCGCATCTCGGGAAAAAAATCGGCATATGATACTTTACAGTACCCAATGTTTATTGGTCATGGCAAGAAAGTTACCATTGTACTGTTTTCAACACAAGATAGTATTAGGAAATGTATCTTCCAATAATTTCTTGGCGTATAGGATAATGGTCCATGAAGAGAGTTACGCTGTACTACCACCTTGTGTGGGAAAGGCGAACTAACATTCCTAGAATGTCTATTGTTTCGTCAGATTATTTCAATTGAATTTCAAACGATTCAGTTCTCAGTTAAATTGTGTTTTACCATGACAATAAACAAGTCCTAAGGACAATTCTAGGAAGTGGTTGGTCTCAACTAGACTTTACCTTGCTTAATCCATGAGCAGTTTTATACAGGATGTTCATGGTAGAATCCTCTCAATGTATATACATATTGTCACCGGAATGTAAAACATCAGACCTTGTGTACCCAAGGGCATAGTCCAAATACATTTTACCTATCTACATAGTTATCTACAGGGGCAATGATCTCGCCTGCTTAACAAGCTAACCTCACCAAATGACTTATCCTCCAAATTAGTGTACGTCTTAACACATGGGGTGTGATGCTGAAAACAAACACAGCCCATAAAGTTAAAAAATTGCCGCCAACGATTTACACACTTAATATAAATGACATTTTTTTTTACATTTTGTTTAGTCTAAACTAAAATACTTGAAGGGACACTAATTGGAAAATAAAAATTGAAATGTCTATGATATATGTGAAAATACTAATACTAATAATAGTTAACAATAGTTAAATGTATAAAATAGTATAACAAAATCGATGATGTTATTTTCCAAGGCAACGCTGCTTTTAAAGGTACTTGCTCCACCCAGGATAGTGAGACCTGCTCTATTTAGGACAATACACCCCTTTGAAATTAAGGAGGCGTCCACAGCACTAGTAAAACAAAGTTTATCACCGTCCCCGCTATATTTTGTAGAGAAAGTCTCTTTTCATAAGTGAGGTAAAAAAATTATAGATGCCTCCAGAGCGCTACTGAAACGCTCAAATAAAATTAAGGAAACCTGTAGAGCACTAACAAAGAAGAAAAAGAAAAAGAAAAAAGAAGACGAAGAAGAATAAGACAAAAGGAGATAAAGAAGAAGAAGAAAATGTAGAAAGAAAAAAAAGAAAAAGTAAAATAATGGTGGTTAGCTAATCCCATGATGTGCCCCTACATGGAAATGCTGACTGGACTGCAGTCGTAGGAGCTGCACGTTACCAGGTTTTACCTTCTCACCGTTCGAGAGTCGGTTAGTTTATTGAAGTCACGTTAAAAAATTCTTGTTTCTTGCCCCCTCTCTATGACCTCATTTTGGGATTAGTTGTAGGAATGACACGTGTAAGAAGGAAACGGCTTGGAGAGTGAGCCTCCTTCTTCCGAGAAACCGACATAATCCAACCGACATAATCAAGGACGGTACCCGTTAGATACTTCACTGTGATTTCACCAGAATTATCGTCTATTGATTTTAATTTTGTTCGCCACCCGCCTCCCTCTCATGTTAGTTCCGATGGAATTTTAGGAATAACTTGCAGTTTTGTTTTTAAATAACTACATAATATCATTGTTTTCTCTCAAAATTAATACATACTTACATTGAATTAAATAGATGAAAAAGGCCACACCATAAAACATTTTGTTTATATATGTTGCGTATTTTTCAAGTTTTAGCTGGACATACAAACATCCAAACATCCGAACATACACACAGACGTTTGCCTTTTATATATTAGATAGTTTAAGAAAGGTAAATAAAGTAAGCGAAAAGAACGAAATAAGAAATGAATGAGACAAATTAAACAGAAATAAAGGCAAATGCATCAGATTCAAATAATCACAGAAGAAAACTACCATTTGCCGGCATTGAATTGTGTTACTGTTTGTCGCGTTCTATTTTATTGTGTAACTGCGGGATATTCAATTCAAACAACTCTTGCAATATTTATTATCGCAATTCACCCATTGAACACAAACTAATCGTTTATAAAGAGAATGCAAGCCTGCAATCTTTATTCGTGTATAAGTAACGTTAAAAGTTGCGATTAGATTTAAACGCTGTTCGTCAATTGCATATTCCGGGTCGGTTACGATATTACCAACTTAATTTTCTTCACCATTTAAGAAATAATATAACTGTATTTATTCAAATGAAGTCAGATGATGAAAATAGTTGTTAAAAAAAACCCAACAAATAAACTAGCTGGTAGTCAAAATATCGTTTATTTATGTGACAGTAATTCGTCAACTTAACTTTCAAGCTTTGTTTAGATGTACACATAAACGGTAATATATTATTATTTCCTTACAACTTCATTTAACGACATAAATTAATTTCTGAACGACCGTTTACAGGCCTAAAATTCGTAATCGGATTTGGAAGTTTCACGATAGTAAATTCATGCTAGATATTTTAACTAAATAATAAATTACAAAATGCCTTACATGCGTTTACTCTTGTGATCATTAGAAATTGATTTAGAAAATTCCCAGAAAGTCTGACTTGAATTGAAGATTAAATGTATTCCGGTGATTTAGTAGTATTTACAAAGTATACACTTTTTCAAATTTTGAAAGCGCCTAGTTTAAATATAACTGAAAACTTACAACTCCAGTAATATAGATTAAAGTTTCTCTCTTTGACTCGAGAGCCAAGTCTAATCGACTCGATGAACCGTAGTTTGCCTTTATCAGTCATTTCTTGACCTCGCCGGTTTGAACTGATCAACCTCAGCCTATCGACTCCGGCTTCTGTCTGATATCGACCGGAGCGGACGAATCCCTGTCCATTGCGAGGTGTATTCATTCATGAATTATGATCATTTCGAAAGATACGATAATAATTCAAATAATAATCATGATAATAACAACAACCGGCTAAGTTATTGGAGAAAACTGATACTACACTTTTGAAAGAATTACATGAAATATGTTTCTGTCTTCAATGAACTAATTAATAAAATTACGTATCACAGATTTTAAATTTGAACAGTACAAAACGTACATACAGCAATTAAGCAGAGGAATAATTCAGTACTTGCCGTATATTTTACAGAGATGTAATATATTACTAAAAATATGAGACCAGTCATGGGAATATATGAAATTTATTTTTGTGGGTTGGCAGTTTTCAAAATCGATGTAAGGGGGTTAAGTGGATAACGACACGGACTGAAGACCTGGGTATTCCAATTTTGAATCCAGTCGGTTCCACAGTACCACTTTCACTTAGGGATGTTGGCAACCTTTTCATGGTCTTTCGTGTAAGTACCCGATGCCTTTCCAGAAAGATCTCTAACTAGAAAAGCATCGGGGAAATTAATTCCAATACCAGAATAATCTGATTCACACGAAAGAAGAGGAAGAAAATCCATTTCGTTTTTTCTTTATATATGTGTAATGTTATGTCATTATGATAACAAAAGTCGTTGAATCAAAACACACCTTAAGTAAATTACTTTTTATAATCAATCACGAATAAAAAATAAGAAACAAATATATTGCACTGATCAATACGGCGAAAAAGAACACTTTTAATCAAGTTAGACACTTCTCTAGATCACTGCCTGACTAACCTCGTTGCACATAAATTAAAAAAACAACGATATCAAATTCGATCATACTTTTTCTTACTTTAGAGATGGACACGGCTTCGACATTCTATAATTATTGGTAATAATTCTCGAACTATCAGATCCTAATGGTGGTAGTGACAGCACCTTCTTAGTCCTCGGAATGAAAACACGGCTACTACCTGGCCTATTTAAAACTATCTATAACATTCATTCTTTTTATTTTGGTGGGGTGGTGGTTCTGTACTCCCACAATGAATTGGGGTTATGTCTAACTTTGCCGCTGTTGATAGTAAGTTAATAAACTCTATTTGTATCGAGAAAATACATCGTGATTCGTGTTAATTGTCCTATATAATAATGCCATTGTCGCTAGTTACGTAACAATATGTGTTCATATATTCCTACTTTTTTAATCGTTTCGCTGGTCGCGTCGACGAATGAGAACGCTAACACGAACCAAACAATTTATACAGAAGAAATGTTATTATGATATGTTAATGCATTGTAACGACGTACATAGTTTTGCGGTGGGGCACATCGCATGTGTGGCTGCCGGTGTTATTTACGATGTTCTGTCAAGGGTGAAGCGCAGATCCCAATTTAGGTGGACCGCCCCCTACCTTCTCCCCTTTTCTTTTTCTCAGTAGCCCCTTACGTCTACAGTGGCGGCCTGCCTTGTTTGGGGTGAACTATGTTAAAAAAATATATAATACGCTATTCTGCAAAGGAATAACTTTCACATTAATACGACAATAAAGATAATGTAAGCATATTTAACATTCTCAAATTTATGATAAATACCAATCTGTATTTATTTGTATATGAATAAATCTATGTTCTGTTATCGCGTCACGCAAAAGTTACCGAGTAAAGTATCACGACAGCACCAACACATTTCAAGTGGTGAGGGGAAACACAAAGCAAACAGAATGTCAGACAACCAACCTAGAATTACACTGATTGTCATTGGTCAAAATGCTATGTATCTAAAAGAAACTCGAAGTATTTACTTGGTATATTTCGACAGTTGATCGCCTCGTCATTTTCTCCATCAAGTCCGGAATCAATGAAGACTAGGACAAAAACAAATGTACGATGTATCTTACACTTACTTCCTTCTTCACAACGGGCCCTTTAGTAGACGTCGCATAAATGTAGGAAAGTATAAAATTCATTCGCTTGTTGCATTCAAGTTTGCTTTCGGTTTACCGTAAGTACAAAATGTATCAGTATTTTTACACATTTCTACTAACGAAACAAACATATATGTTTATTCTGTCAAATTAATCTATCGATCTTTCTATATAACAGCTATCATCAGCATCATAATCACATTAATTACATGGTAAAATATAAGTATTATAAGTTCCTATTGTCTTATTATCACTTTCTACATTTAATACATGAGTAATATTGTTACACTTATAATTCGCCTAAGCTTTTACGCTTGTAAGTATAAGAACACGGAATTACGACAATAGATACGAATGTATTTTAAAGATGATTAGTCTTTTTACTATCAATACAATGCTGATTAACGTAATGTATTCACATGGTCATTGGTAATCGACCTTGATGTAATCGCAGCGCTATCATTGCCTGCAATTAAGGATTCCTCACTGCAAAGAAACAGACCGATCCAATCATCTTCTCTATACAAGATACTGTCCTCTATGTATTCTCCAATTGAAATACTGCTTTCAGTTATGGCCACGAATATATCATGATGAATACATCAAGATTATTCACGACAAAGAATCGATACAGATAATGCTTAGAAAACGTATCTAGGCCATTTCGTTCAGTATAAATATATATGCATACATATATTATGTTAGATATGTATGAATGTTTATATAATTTTCTTTTACAACGTAACACCCTCAGACATATTTACATGCCAAAACTACAACCACGCCCCCTACAAACCCCAATATAACTTAAACCCATACTCTATTTAACCCCATCTACCACCAATAAAAATCAGTAGATACCGCATCACGTTTTAAAATATATAAATGATAAATACATAACTACCAAACCCAATACAATTAAAAGATTTATAGATTTTCAGGACTTACCCCTTCCGTCCCATACGTTCCCTTATAATAGACTCATAAGCATTATCAGATAAAGCCAACAGAATTAACTAAATACAAAAAACCAAAATGAAGGCATATTGCCATAATAGTTTATACAGTAGAACGGGTTTATCTAAGGCATATGCCTCAGATAAACCCGTTCACTGATGAAGATATAGCAACATCTAGCTTCCACATAGCCACCATCCATTCAAATATAGACCCTTATGAATATACCCTTAAAATATATTTTTGTTTAATTAAATAAAAAACCTGCTATCATAAAATAAAACACTTAAAAAGATATAAAACTATAAATAAATAAATTAAAATACATCTTTTAAAAATCTTTATTATGCTTCAGGTTCCATGTTTAACATCCACTGTGACTAAAACACAATAGAGCAATGGAATAAAAAATGTTCGACTGACGCGTCAAGGTTCAAAATTTTTGAATTTTTTAAATATTTCCGAAAAAGTCTTGGAAAGATAGTTTCAAACTCCTGTATAAACCAAGCGTAAATCATGGTCATTCTTATCGTATAGTGTTGGACCTTCTGCCAATTAGAAAGTTGTGGATTAGTACCTCATTAAGGTCAAATTAATGAAATTATTACTGTATACTGTAGCATCAAGTGATCTTACATGGAATGCGGTTTCTGAATCAAATATATATACTCATGTAACGTAATTATACGAAACATACTATGAACCCCCGCCAGAGAGACATTAAAAGCAAAGAGTTACAACACGCGCTCTAACGCAATCAGCGAAACTAAATCCCATTGAAGTACTGCAGGATAATCTGGATCGAAAAGTCAGACATATAAAACTCTCACCTTTTGCAACTCTTGCAGGAAAGATGAGAATAACAATTGTCAGTCGACCTCTAATTTAGAAGGAATACCGAAAACGTGTGAAGCATTGGCATTAGCAAACAAGGTCATGTTGATGAATCAAAATTTACAAATGTTTTCATATTCAATTCTATGCTAATGTTACTAAGAAAGCTGTGAATACACAATTGTTCGTTAGGTGTGAGTAAAATGTTGGTGACCTATTAATAATACTAGAAATAATATGCCTCCGCCAGTCGCATAATTTGGCGGGTATCTCTAATGTAAATGTGGAAGTTGCTAAGAAAGAACCGATAGTTTTTATTTTTAGAGAATGTACGCTACTTTCATAGGTAATGCCTGGGAGGATGGTCTCATATTAACAAAACAACTACTATAGTTCACCGCCTCGAAAATGAAGAGAAAAAGCCAAGGCAACAGAACAGATACTACATTAACCCCCCCCCCCCCAAAAAAAATAAGAAGAAATACATAAACACTGTAAGAATTATATCAAGACAACAGAACGTATACTACACTCATTCGTCCACTGAATTTAGCATTGAAATATATTACATTAGTCTGAAATGGTATAGTAAACTGAATTGAGCATTAAAAATAGTACGATAGTGATGACGGTGATTAAATTGATTACGACACGGACTTATGACCTTGGTTTGCCAAGTTCGAATCCAGCCGGTTCCATTGTATCACTTTCACTTAGAGATGTTCGCAAACACCACGTGATCCTTCCTGCACGAATGCCTATAGCAGAATCATGCCTTTCAACTAAGTTTTAGCATGCTGCGTCGTACAAATTTACTTTACTAGTACAATAGTGCAATTAATAGTAGATATATTGTTTCGCCTTCCGACAAACGGATGCGAACTCTCCATTAGTAATCAATGAAGAGTTTAAAATCGCTATTGTGTTTCGGCATTAGATGATAATGAATGAGATAGTTTATAGAGAGCGAAGCACACACACCCAAACTGTAAAAAGTAATAAATATTACATTGCGTAAAATATCTTATATATTCCTCAAATTTATATGGAAAATTGCCAGCATTAATTACTACTTAATGTAAATCAGTATTTTTTTATTTTTTCCTCTGAAGTTCAAAGTTCGAAGTTAGATTAAATGAAATCTCGGTGAAATAAGATATCGTTATTTCGGTGTTCACATATACGATAACAGATAGCTAATCTTGGATACGTTGTACATTCGAATCATAATAAAATATTCGTTCAGCTGGAAAGATTTCTTAAAGGTTTCTTTTTGCATAATGATTATCGTAAACTGTCTACACTAGAGTGTAGTGTTCTTTTTAAAACTCGGTTATCAGTGATTCCACTTCGCGATTCTGATACCTTTTGTCTTAGTAAGAAACTTTTACGATAAAGAAGGAGAGATTGGCAAACATTATACATATGAGTGAAGAACGATTGCGATGCGATAAAGTAGAAATATCGAGAGAAGAGAACGAAGAAAAATAAAAAAGTGTAGGAAGAAGGCGACGCACTCGAAGAAGAGAAAACATTATAAAAACGGGAACCAAAGAAAGAACAATCAAATAAAAGCTGGGAATTAGATGGTTTAAAGGACGACAAATAAGTAAAAGACACAAGAAGAATTAAAGTAAAAAGACAACATAAAATCAGAAATCAAATTATCACAAGAAAAATAAGACGAAATAGAAGATTTAAAGAAGGAATAACACGAATGAAAATAAGAACAACTAGAAACTATGATAGGACAAAGAAGGATCATGAGTTACCATTTAACAAACAGAAGAAACAAAAATAATTCATACAAATGTTATTTGTAACAATGATTATAGTAAAAGTGCAAAATTCACTGATACAGGTGAGTAACAATCTATTTTCTTTCAAATATACAACATTCTCACATTTCTTCACATAGTCTTATACTCGACATATAATACACAGCTCATTTCCTTGAACAGTCAATTTACGTTGGTCTGTGATAGTTCACCAAGAAACCTACATACCCTTCCTAGCCTCAATTAACTATTTGTGAGGTTCCCGAAGTTTTTTTAACCGACTTTGCTTGACTAAACTTTCTAGGACTTCTGAGACGTTTGCTTGTTACCACACGTATCACTTTCAGTGAACTCAGAAAATGATGTAATACTGCACCTTCTGTAATGTTATTAGACATGAAGTGGTGTTGAACCCAGATCGTCTGCAGATGGAGTTGAAGTCAAGGACAAAAGAACAAATAATTATGTTGGAAAGGAATGAACAAAGTGAAAACATTATTTGGCCATCTCGTAAGTAGGTCGAAAACCGCGATCAGAAAAATGTCAGAAAAATGTATACCAATGAGCAGAACGACGAAGATGCTAAAGGTATTATTTAGATACGTGAATTCATCTAATAATAATAGATCCAAATTAGACGTGACACACTATATTTTTATGATATTTTAAATGTAAGCTTGCTTTATCAAAGAGTACCAAGAAATCATTGTAAGACTGTAATATATATTACATACAGGGGGGGGAGAGAGAGGTTCTTTATTACCTCACGCGGAGATCCTTCCGGACTGAGGCATTTCTTCAAAATCACCTCAGCCGTTCGGATCTCATCCTCTCCGGCCGAAACCAACGCGAAACGTTCACGAGAGGATTAATGGCGATTTCAATCTCTCCCCCCAGCGCCTCCGATGATACAATTTACTCTAATTCATTTTCATGATCGTTTTCATTTTCATTTTCATTTATAAAATTCGTTCTTATTTTTCTCTTTCTTTTTCTATAAATTCGGACCACAGTCTTACAACTTCTCTCATCAACTTACGGCATCTCAGCCTTTTTTAATTACAAATCTTTTAACGGCATCTCAGGCCTTTTTCATTACGAATCTTTTCACGGCATTTCAGCCCTTTTTCAATTACGGCCTCTTTAAAACCACTGCCGTTTACGGCATCTCAGGCCTTTTTCAATTACGAATATTTTCACGGCATCTCAAGCCTTTTTTCATTAAACGTCTCTTAGAATTACACGTATCTTAAGGTCTTTAAAACAGTTCTCAAACAAATCTCAAATGAATCTCAAAGGTTACCTTAATTTCTGCTCTCCTCTTTTGGCCTGTGATTCGTCTAGTCTCCGCTGGATCGTCTCGATCAAAGGAAGAAGCATGTTTCAGACAAAAGGAACAAACGAGACACGGGTTTTCTTGAGGGAATATTTCACACGATTTTATTTAATCTCAACACACCATCTTCTTACTGCTCGGTTCGGTTGTCGTTAGGAGGATTCCGGCTTCAACTATCTCACACTCGGGCTATTTTCTTTTCTTCTGGGGATATCTTTAGGCCCCCCCACAGTGGGGCCCTGCCCGTTTGCCCGGCTACATTTTCGCAACCGATCTGAACACTCTTGCTTCCAGGTTCCGACTCATTTAAAAAACTAAGTTGTTGTTCTCTGCGGTGACGTAATTTCTCGTTCCCACGCGCAATCTGGGGACAAAGCGTCTCCCTCTGATCTCTGACTCAAAGGTCACGTCAGGTTTCTCCAGATTTGTTATGACTGTTCCTAGATCAAACACTTCTCTGACTCATTTCTGAGTCCAGAACAAAACCTATTTTTCGAATAACAAAACTAGCTATTTGCTACTAGTTAATCTACCCGTTTGAAATACAGGGCCCGTCATAATATAACACTCCTCTCCACCTTATCTTTCAAAATTTCTTCCCGGAAGAAATTTACACAAATATCCAAATCCATCACCAACATTTTTTTTTTTTAAATACACACGCACATTTTCATCTAATCATCGGTACACGACCGATTGCTGATCGGGCGTATTGCCACGATATGGGGGCACAAAAACAGAAACCCCTTTCCTTAAGCTGTAAACTTAAATGGTCAGCCTCTCAAAATTACAAAAGGTACCGTTTTCCTATCACTGTCTAATCTGGACCATATACTTCGAACATCCCAGTGCCCCGGCGCAAACGTCCGCGAACAATCACTCATGTCTCTAGCTCCCAGCCCTGTTCATTAAACGTGGAGGACCCCATCCCATGGATCTATCTAGTCGATACGGTATTGAGCGAAATGTCACATCGAATCATCTCTGCTCCCGGAACACGCCGAATGACCAAAAACTAGGCCCAACCTATAATCTTACAATTAAATCCAATTAACACCCGGTACCTCTTTTTTTTTTTTTTTTTTTAAATCGATCCCCATGGTTCTATCCGCCCGCGACGCGCGCACCCGAGTCACACCACACCCCAGCTTAACTCCATCCCCACTGGTGTTGAGCAGACACCAATTCTATGCGTTCCCTTCCCGTGTTCCTATCTATGCGGTAAGAGGGTGGGGTATCTTCGCAGCACACTCGTCGGCAAACATCCAAAATCCACAAAAAAAAATTGGGACCACAATTTCAAAGCTTAACATTTCACACAGCTTTCACACACTCTATCGGCGCAGTTGGGCACACCTGGGTCACAAAAACAACAATCTCCATAACTGACCACCTTCCTTTTCTCGTGGTCCCACAGAATGACCATATCACCGTCATTACTCCCGTTCGCAATTTTAACGTATGCAGGCTTTACCAAAAGCCTCGCCACTAACCCATGGGTACTCTATAAAAGAGAGCATACGAGCAAACGCCGGGAATCCCTCATTGACTTTCCAAGCCTGTACATACTCTGTACACGGGGATTTTTCCCGATAAAATCAACCCTGTCCAAGGGTTTCCGCGATCCGACCCAAACCCACTCTAGCTGCCACCAGCTGCCCGAACCTAATCAACTCAATTCGCCCGGCTGACCCACGTAACATTCAATTTAAGAACTGTTTTTTTTTTTTTTTTTTCAATTACATTTTTAAATTTCTCCATCCTCTAAATAGTAAAATCTCATTCACTCAAGCATTGAAGACCCGGAATCCTCCATGTAACAAATACATCAAAATACATCAAAAAACATCAAAAAACATCAAAAAAAAAAAATAAATAAAATTCATTCCACCCAACAACAACAAAAAAATAAAACCAAAACCGACAGAACCAATGGAGAACATATCTCCACAACACAATACAATACAATTCACCACAGCGGGTCGACATGCCGCCAAACTCCGGCCCGGACGGCACCAGATCACCCGTCGCCGCTGTCGTCGCCATTTTTCTGCCACCTTCATAGCAGTTTTCAAGGCCCACGGGCGCCCTATTTCTCTCTCTCTCTCTCTCTCTCTTCCTTTCTAACAAGCATATTCTGACCTCGCGCGCACATTTTTTTTTTTTAACAATCTCTTTTAACATTTCGCTTCTTCCTCTCTCTCTCTTTTTAATTGCATACCTCCCTCGTTTCTCCTTTTTCTTTCTTTTTTCGCCCGTCACCGCCCTTCGCCTTCGTCCCCCCACCAACACAAACCAGAAAAAAAAACTACAGCAACAAATTCCTAAAACACAACACAAAAAAAAAATAATTACGGCAAATCGTCCTTTTCTTTCTAACTAGAATGTACTTTTCTTAACAAAATGTGTCTTTCTTTTTTTTTTTTCTTTCTTTTTTGTGAATCTTAGCAACAAATTCTTAAAACACAACACAAAAAAAACATAATTACGGCAAATCGTCCTTTTCTTTCTAACTAGAATGTACTTTTCTTAACAAAATGTGTCTTTCTTTCTTTTTCTTTCTTTTTTTATTTTAATCTAATAATTGTGTGTGCGTGCGTTTTTTTTTCTTTCTCTCTTTTTTTTATTTTAATCTAATAATTGTGTGTGCGTGCGTTTTTTCTTTCTTTCTTTCTTTTTTTTTTTTTTTTTGTGAATCTTAACAATGTCTCCCTCGTGTCTCGTTCCCTTTTTTTTTTCTTTTTCTATTACTTTAACTTCGTAAGAGTTCCTTTTTTTTTTCTTCTTCCCTTTCAAACTTTATCTATTCAACATAAAAATTACGAGGTACTCACTGTTCGATGACATCACTCTCTCTCTCTCTCTCTGTCTTCGCCCGCCTCTGGACCCCAAGATTTCTGTTGTGGTAACGCGGATCGTTTCAACCTATTTCTTGTGGAAATAGCAGGACACGGCAACCAATTATATATATATTACATACAGGGGGGGAGAGAGAGGTTCTTTATTACTTCGGGCGGAGATCCTTCCGGACTGAGGCATTTCTTCAAAATCACCTCAGCCGTTCGGATCTCATCCTCTCCGGCCGAAACCAACGCGAAACGTTCACGAGAGGATTAATGGCGATTTCAATCTCTCCCCCCAGCGCCTCCGATGATACAATTTACTCTAATTCATTTTCATGATCGTTTTCATTTTCATTTTCATTTATAAAATTCGTTCTTATTTTTCTCTTTCTTTTTCTATAAATTCGGACCACAGTCTTACAACTTCTCTCATCAACTTACGGCATCTCAGCCTTTTTTAATTACAAATCTTTTAACGGCATCTCAGGCCTTTTTCATTACGAATCTTTTCACGGCATTTCAGCCCTTTTTCAATTACGGCCTCTTTAAAACCACTGCCGTTTACGGCATCTCAGGCCTTTTTCAATTACGAATATTTTCACGGCATCTCAAGCCTTTTTTCATTAAACGTCTCTTAGAATTACACGTATCTTAAGGTCTTTAAAACAGTTCTCAAACAAATCTCAAATGAATCTCAAAGGTTACCTTAATTTCTGCTCTCCTCTTTTGGCCTGTGATTCGTCTAGTCTCCGCTGGATCGTCTCGATCAAAGGAAGAAGCATGTTTCAGACAAAAGGAACAAACGAGACACGGGTTTTCTTGAGGGAATATTTCACACGATTTTATTTAATCTCAACACACCATCTTCTTACTGCTCGGTTCGGTTGTCGTTAGGAGGATTCCGGCTTCAACTATCTCACACTCGGGCTATTTTCTTTTCTTCTGGGGATATCTTTAGGCCCCCCCACAGTGGGGCCCTGCCCGTTTGCCCGGCTACATTTTCGCAACCGATCTGAACACTCTTGCTTCCAGGTTCCGACTCATTTAAAAAACTAAGTTGTTGTTCTCTGCGGTGACGTAATTTCTCGTTCCCACGCGCAATCTGGGGACAAAGCGTCTCCCTCTGATCTCTGACTCAAAGGTCACGTCAGGTTTCTCCAGATTTGTTATGACTGTTCCTAGATCAAACACTTCTCTGACTCATTTCTGAGTCCAGAACAAAACCTATTTTTCGAATAACAAAACTAGCTATTTGCTACTAGTTAATCTACCCGTTTGAAATACAGGGCCCGTCATAATATAACAATAGATGAAGCAAAGAGAATTGATACAGAGATGACCTGAAAAAGCAGTCAGTCAACGAACCTAAGTACTCGTGATCTCTGGAAAATATTTAATAGTGTGGTGAACAATAGGGCGGACAATAATTGATTCACTATCAACAACAATGATGGGGTGGGCATAGCAACTTATGAGGCTGAACTAATTACCCAGCATCAAACTATAAACTCAACTTTGAACTCTGCCAACCACTCCCTCCCAATCTTTTATTGCGGACTAAAGCAACACTTTATGTCCGAGACACCAAAAGAACTTTGACACTTCAAATTCATGTCGGCCTGATTTATACCAGTAAAAGTAATAAAGAATCACTCTTATGAACTGACCCCTGCCCTCACCAAATTCTACAACAAATGCCTTGCCGAATCTTTCTTTCCTTAAAGATGGAGATGTGCCTCTTTGGTAGCAGTCTTAAATAATTCTGGAGATAGAACAGACCCTCAGAATTATCGTTTCATCAGTTTACTCACGCTCTTCACAAATATATTTGAATCAATCCAGCGATAGGCCGGCCCCGTTAATTCTAAACTTCTTTCTTACAATCGGTATGGTCTAATCTCTGAACGCGTATACCATACACTGGACAAGGCGGGTGAAAGTAAGCGAATGTATATATCCAAAGCCTTTGACAAGGTCTTGCATGAAGACATTTTAATAAAAATCAATTCATATGGTATTACTGGACAAATATTTAATATAATTAGATTTTTACACTCAAAATAAAATATCGAAGTTGTCATCGATGGGCGTGACATGGCATCAATGCAGGTCTACTGTAGAGATCGATTCTTGGACCATTATTGTTCCAGATCTTCATTAACTACTTCCTTGATGAACTTGCTGCTCTACAATACACCCGACACATCTGACAATAAGCTAATTCCCATCCATTCACTGTGGCGGTCCTCAGATGTCAGAGAGCTTTCTACTCCACTAGCTTCTTTCCATGAGCTGCCAACATTTGGAACTCCCTCCCTGCTCCATATTTCCCCGACTGTACCGACATGCGTAAATATTTAAACTAATGTGAACAATTAGTACAACCATCATAACTTTCATTCTTTTTCTTAGTATTCTTTTTACGTCTACAGTGGCAACTTGCCTTGTTTTGGGTAAAGTAAGTTACACAAACAACGAATTTGTTGATAGCTTCAATAGATTAAATAGTTCAATACAGTATGTCTCAAAAAAACGAATGTTTTTATTTTTATTTTTGTTAATTTAAAAAGATTATATTTTTTTGATTATTATTCGGACATTCATTTGCCAATTGACGTCCTTGTTAATTTATATATTATTGTTAAGTTATATCGTTTGACTAAAGTAAATTTTACATTTGTGTCTTCCATGTTTATCTTAGCACGTTTTCCTTGAATCGCAGTAGATGTGTTGTCTGTTTTTGTATATTTATCTGTATATTTGAATGTTGGATTATTTTTCTTTATGTTCTTTTTTCTTAAAATATAAAAGCGTATAGCCATTACTGACACCAATATGTCCTACTTTTTAAATTGACACTTTTATACAAATATATTTGACCGGATCTATAATAAACATTATTTAAAAGAAAATCTTATTCATTTTATTTTTTCATTAGACTGATTGTACGTGTAAAATTTGTTTGCATTGACCTTTTTGTAATTTTAATTCAGAATCTTGTTCTAGTTTTCTGACTGAACGTGATCTTTTTTTGTGTTTTCGAAAACGTAAGACTTGTCACAAATATTAGATATTTGACTATGTCGCTGAGTTGGAATCGTTAACATATTTTACTCACTACACTTTCAAATATAGTATAACCATCTGGAGGTTATGTTACAGCATGTGTTAAAAAGTGAACTTCTTTTGCCAGTAATTGTTTTTAATAACTGAATGCTATCTTGAAACGTAATATCTTTTGTATTTTTAGGTGTAATAGCTTACACATTCTCTAAACAAGGGTCGAACTTTTTCTTCAGTCACTATGTAAAACTATTTTTTCTAAAAATGCTAACCAATCCTCGAAGGTATGATGCATATCCGACCTATTTTTATTGTTTCATACTTAAGATGTATTTATTACAGAATTCTGTAAAAAAGAATATGTGTAAACTTGGTAACTATCTCTCGAACACATTTCTCAAAATCTTAAAAATTATTACTCTTGTCGTTCGAGGTTTTTTCGATGCAACTCTGTGCGTATTTCCATATTTTGACTACGTGTTTTTGAGAGTCTTTCTATGAGTTGATAGGGTGGATATTTGTAATTTCAACATAGCATTTAAAAACTCCTCCATTTTAATAGTGTTTGGAGTTTGATGACCGCTTCCTGGCGTTATGTTCTGAATTTTAATTCTTTGCGTGTCGCTAATATGTTGTATTATATACCAACAGTTAATAAAAGAAAAACAGACGAACACATGTTTAGGAAATATGGTGTATCTGTTTTTATTTGTGATCTCACATAACAAAATAACAATTACATTACACACAGTTTATGGTCCTTTTACGACTTAGTCTATTATTGTATTTAGGAGTGTTATCATTTTACAACAGTAGTTATTAAATTCACAACGATTACGGTTCAAATGGGTGTGCATCAGCGTGCGTGCTTTTATCCGTCTGTCGTCGGAAAAACTTCTGACAAACAATTCCTTAACAACGCATTGAGTTGAACTATGATGTCGTTAGGGTCACTATGTTGGTAATATCAATGTTTGCTTGGAGACTAAGTTAATGGAATTCATATTCAAGTTGTCTAAACCAAAAGGAAAATGATTTCTATACGCTGCTGAAATGAATCCGCGCCATTTTGTCACCGAATTGTCAACTTCTACATAAAGAATTTCACAAATGACATGACAAAACTCCCCTTATGATTCAGTTAGCAAACAAAACGCCATGATGTATTCCTTTCATAAATCATGAAGACCTATAGCAGCTTGTTGATGAATTCGTAGGGAATAAAATAGCTCATTCTTGTCAATGTTTTGTTTAATATACATATTACTTTTAAAATGTGAGAAATTAGATTAAAGCCAGCATTCACTAAGTCGACGGAGATGAATTGGTATTTTAATAAAATAGAGAAAAGGCTGGTACATTTAAGGACACTGTTGATTGACTTAGCGCCAGTATTCCAAACAGTAATTTAACCAAACGAATAACACTGAAATGTTCAGATCTCGTACTTTTACCGTAAGGAGTTTACTGTTACTGCAAGTTAAATTACGATAAGTCAGAGACGTTAAATCCGAAAAAAAAATATGTTGATTGAAGATTGAATCAATATCACGTTTGGAATCATCTAACATGGCGATGGGAAGTTTGCTAAACTTTCTACGAACTTTTGCAGCTGATCATAGAAAGTTGATTCAACATCACATGAAAAATAAATGTGTTCCTCCTATTTTAACAATGCTTCTTTTTTAACAACATTTTTCGTCTATGCACGTGCAAATTAATTATGTCCAATTTCGTTTGTTTTTTTTTTGGGGGGGGGGGGAAACACCCTGTAATAATAGCTAAAGCCAAACAACATTTTAATTCAGACCCGGCCGAAGAACCGTTGGTTTAGGAAAAGCTGTGGTATCCGATGCTATACTTCATCTTTTCAGTCCTCGGTCAGTAAGGGAGTAATCCTTCTAGACTGAGGCATTTTAATTAATTTCTGTCCCAATCAAGAGTGCCCCTTTATGGGGAGCTGAATTGTTTCTACATATTCAGACACGACCCTGTGCCATACATTACCCGCGTTGACTGGGGCTCTTAGCATTTTACTTGGTTAAAGGTGATCTAATATTTTAAACTCATAAATATATGTTCTAGTAAGCAGAATATTAATAATAATAGTAGAAATAATGGTATATATTATAATTATTAGTAGTAATGTCACTAATAATAATAATAATAATAATAATAATAATAATAATAATAATAATAATAATAATAATAATAATAATAATTGTAGAGGGTCGAGGAGGATAAGACCGAGGAGGGAAAGCACAAACTAGAACTTCACTGGAAGAGTGCGGAGAATCCTGCGACCTTAGAGAGGCTTATTGCCACCCAAATCCCAGAGAAGACCAATGGTCCTTACCAGCTAGAAATCAAAGGTAAGAGGCTATTGCGATACCGCAACATTATTTGCGGTGGTCATCGATAAAAGGTGAAGAATATTGGAAATCTGGGGAGGCTTGTTGTCACTCAGACTTTAGGAAGTACAACTGGTTGTTGTCGGGGAGACATCACTGACGATGATCTGTTTGAGAACTCCTAGTGAGTACAAATAACAGAATCAGCAGTAATTATTTAATGTTAAACTTATTATGAAAAACGTTTATCTTAATGGTGCTTCATACCAAATTCGGCAGGATTATGACTTCTAGTTTAGAACCAATACGAGTGTATTTATTATTATTATCAGTATTATTATCATTATTATTATTATTAGTAGTAGTAGTAGTAGTAGTAGCTGTAGTAGTAAACAGCGTGGCTACGCTCTTTGATATATCCGACAATAGTTTTGAACTTATAAGCGTTTTTTAAGTATTTTTGTTATTTTATTCACTCAAAGTTTCTTGCCACTGAGAGTTAAAGCTTGATTTATAGGAGGCATCCTTAGGTAGGGGTTGTGCAACACGCTGTTTTATTTATTTTTAACATAGTTCACCCACAATAAAGCAGGCCGCCACTGTAGATGTAAGGGGATACTGAGAAAAAAGGTGAAGGTTCTTGGGGGTAAACCTGATTTAGGAGCTGCGTAGCGAGATGTCTGTTTGAAATTTCTGTATGTCAGTAACGTCAGTTATGCAGGGGGCAGGGAAGGAGTACCAGAGCCCATCATCACGAGGAAAGAAGCATCTGGGAACCTCCACAGTGAATAGTTTGGATTGTGCAGATTGTTGCGTTGGTCTAGTGAATTTACGTCGTGGGGGTACCAGAGTAGCAATCTCATCAGAGCACAATCCATTAAAGTACTTGTAAAACAGGCACAAGGAAGCTACATTGCGGCAATGGGACAGGGGTTGGAGCTTGGTAGATAGTGAAGTATCTATCAAGTTGGCGACTTTTTTTTGACCTTTTGTAAGAAGGAGAGACTAGCGTATGTTTCACCAGCCCACATGTTCAACAATACTCCATGCATGGGCGGATGGTGACTTTTCAGAGATATAGGATAATGTCAGGTGTGAGAAGTTTACTGGGACGGTAAAGGGAGCCAACCTTTTTTGCAGCAGCTCTGGCAATGTCTTCAATCTATTTGTTCCAATTCATGTTTCCTGTGAAAGTTTGGTCGAGGAGTTTGAATGATGAACTCTCGGGCAGGGTGCTATTTGCCATGAGAATCGGTGGTTGGAGAGGTTTCTTGTAGCCATTGAAGGAAAGTAGCTTTGTCTTTGCGGCATTACAAGTTACCATCAATTTTTGACCCCATTCCACTACAAACTGGAGGGTATCCTCTAAGCATTCAACCATTGCCTCTGATATGAGCGCGTCGGTTTCTCCCACATGACTAGAGTAGAGCGTGGTTTCGTCAGCAAAAAATCCAATCTCAGTCGCAATGGCATCAGGAAGGTCATTTATGAAAATCAGGAACAATAGTGATCCATGAATATATCCCTGGGGTACATCAGCATTTATGTCACAGGATCTTTTTCTTTTGTTAGAAAGAATTTAATTGTATTAAATATGTGTCCAGTAATACCATATGAGTGCAGTTTTAGGAGAAGTCCGTCATGCAAGACCTTGTTAAAGGTCTTGGATATATCGAGCGCTACCACCCTAGCTACCTTGTCCAATGTATGGTATATGCGTTCAGAGATGACCGTCCGATTATCTGCAGTAGATCGTGCTTGTCTAAATCCGTATTGATGATCAGAAAGAAGTTTAGCACTAACTAGGTGCCGGACTATCGCTAGATTGATTAATGATTCAAAGATTTTAGCAAAGTACGGGAATAGACTGATTGGGCGGTAGTTCAGAGGATCAGTTCTATCTCCAGAATTCTTGAAGATTGGTATCACAGAGAGAATTTTCCAACAATCAGGGAAACAAGATTCAGTAAGGCATTTTTTGCATAGTTTTGAGAAGACAGGGGACACACCAGCAGAGCATTTCCTTATTACTATTACTTATATAAGATCAGGCCCACAGGCTTTGGAGGTGTCAAAGTTTGTTTATGTGTCTCTCACTTGAGACAGGGTGATTACAAAGTTCTGAAGTGTGGCTTTAGTTCACACGTTTGCCGAGTCCAGAGTGGAGTTTAAGTCGAAACGCTGGGCAAGTAGTTTAGCCTTATCAGTTGCCGTGCAAACAACATCGTTGTGATCTGATACCAGGGGAGTTGTCGAGTGTCCATTGTTCATCACACTATTGTACATTTTCCAATGATAACGAGCACCTAGTTTCTGTGACTGAATGCGTTTTTTGGTTATCTCTGTATACCTCCTCTTTGGTTCATCTATCACTACTTTGGATTCATTTCTTGCCTCTACAATTTTTTTCTGTTCGCAGTTTACTAATGGCGTCCGAATTTTCGGAATCCCTTCTGCCTCTCTGCAATAGAAGCGGCACATTCTGAGGTTAACCATGGAGAAGAGTGGAGTTTGCTGAAGAATTTTCGCGTGGGGACATAAGCATCAATGCCTGCTTTAACCCATTCAGTTAGCTCATTTGCACACTTATCAACAAGGAGTGAGAAAGTTACACCCAATGGGGCGTCGCTGATGTGATCCCTGAGGGATTTAAAATCAGCCTGCTCATAGTTACTCGTAGTTTTAAACAACGGCTCTTCAGCTTTTGGACGAGTTTTAAGGTGATAAGTATCATTACCACAACGTGATTAGAGTTTCCAAGCGGGCTATGCCATTCGTCACACAAGCCTCAGATAGTGAAGGTCAAGAATAGTTGACAAGTGAGGTTTGCTGGTCCGCGCGATCCGAAAGGCGGGTCGGAAAAGTGACATCTTGTGAGAGGTCGTGAGCTGAGGAGAAATTAAAGGTAGAATTCCCAGCTGCATCTGTAACGCTGGAGAATCCCAACCAGTCACGGTGGTATGCATTAAAATCCCCAAATACATGTATTTGGGCATTCAGGTCGAATGAGAGTGCTCTATCTAAGCTTTCAGAGACAGAGTCAAATGGTGAACCGTCCTGGGTCGTAGGAGAATAATATAATTAATATAAGTAACTAGCTCTGAGATGTAATATAAATCTAAAGCACATGTAGGCTTGCTAATCTGATTCTAACCTATATTTTTTAATCAAGGGGAGGTGTTCCGAACATAAACTCCTAGTCCATGCATATGTTTGCTACTAACTATTTACGTCTTGGCAGTACACCCTTGGGGAAGTAGGCCTCTTTAGTCTTGATCGACAACTTTTTAGAGCTGCAATCTCGAACAAAGTATCCGGTTTGCACACCTATAATTTATTAAGGACTAGATGGGATCTGCCTATCGCCCGGCCTTCAAACTATTTATTTGTCTATTAGCCAGGCGTAGAGGTACAAGCACTTGGACGCCTCTAAAGACACCTGGTACTTGGCTTTGTTTCCTGACGAGGGCAATGAACGCTCTCTCTCTCTCTTTCTCTCTATCTGGGAAACTTAGGGAAAGTTTTTTGTCATTAATCTTACATGGCTAGTCTGGGTCGCTCTTGTTCCGACATGTTGAGGGTACAGGTTAGACAGATTGTCTGGCTGTTGTTTCCGACTTATAGTTAGGAACCCTAACTCTTAGGTAGCGCTACGAACGCCTGATCCGTAAACAGTTGCATAATATCGTGGGTAACTGTACGTGCCATGTCGCGCATGGAAAGATGCCCTACAGCTATCCCGGGTGGGCTTTCCCGAGACCACAACCCTCATGGACCAAATCACGACTAATGCACTAGTTGTGTGAGCTTATTGGCACCTAATAAGCACTTACTTTGCATTCTCCACGTTAACTAAAAAAAACATGAATTTATAAAATAAAATAAAAGAACCTTAGCCAGCCACCTAACAGAAAACATCTTTGCCTCCGCCTTTGAGGCTCGCATTCAAAAATATCCGGGGACTTAGAACCAACATTAATGACGTAGAAACTTTTCTCTTGACAAACTCCCCGGATACCATAGCTCTAAGTGAAACGAACCTTCAATCCTCAATTCCCTCCCACCACTTTGACGACTGATTACATTCCACTCTACCGTACGGACTCTGACAAACATATATTTAATTACATTACATTTAAATCTCTGCATGTTGATACAGTCGTGGAAATAGGGAGCGGGGATGGAATTCTAAATGATAGAAAGCTGTGATAAAAGTTATTAGCGTTGACAGTTTTCCGGCATCTGACGACTTCAGCAGTGAAAGGGTGGATTTTTTGCTAGTCGGGTTGCTCAGGGATATTATAGGTGAAGGGATACAAGTGTAGCAATTTTGTCGGAGTTAAATTTTCTAATTGATTAATGTACGTTTCACCTTTTTAGTAGAAGCGATATCAATAAAAACAGTAGTAGCAGTAGTAGGAGTAGTAGGAGTATTATATTATCCTTTTAGTAGTAGTAGTAATAATAGCAAATGCGACAGTAATCATATGGTATTAATCTTACTATGATAAACCGTTTCTCTTTAATTTATAGTAATTCTGATTTCTAGTTTAGAATTCGTTGTTATTGTTTAAGTAGTAGTAGTAGTAGTAGTAGTAGTAGTAGTAGAAGAAGTTGTAGTAGTAGTAGTAGTGGAAGTAGAATAGTTGCGCTTTATGATATATTAAAAAGGTCATTGTTGCTTCATGCAAAATTTCCTAAAATGTATTTCAGTATCTTTATAGCACATAAGTGATCAAGATGTATGCATACCGATACACAGGCTAACTTACATCATCGTAGATCTAAATATTGAATATTAAGCATATTTAAATAGTCATCTTTTTTACTTCATGAGCATTGTATTATAGTCATATTTTAGTAATATAATTATAAAACCATGTTTGAGCATATCGATGCACACGTTTGATGTTTCCAAAATCTATTTCTCTATTCAATTACACGTGGGTCTAGTATGAGCATTGTAATTAGTGGAATGTACGATTTGATAAATAAGAGGTTTTTATTCTGACATATTTGAAAAAAATTATCTGCTATTCATCTGTATGATTCGATTTTATTCTCCGACATTGTTTATATACACCTGCATATAATCAAGTTTTCCGATGACATGGTGTAATTTTCTCTTATTCTTGAAGTATTTAATAGACCAGTGACGAAACTTATCTACTCAGTAAACACTTAATATAAAACAAAAAAACATCAATTCATAAATTATTTAGTAAACCGAACAGTAAAGTGTGATTCTGTTTAATATATATATATATATATATATATATATATATATATATATATATATATATATATATATATATATATATGCATTTAAAAGTAGTGTTCAGCTAATTCCAAAAAGAGGTTCGTTCACCAACAATAAATTGCATATCGTTTATAAATTAATGTAATTCGGATTGATATATTAATAATACAGGATTGTAAAATGTTATTTGTCGTTTCTTGCGATAATCAAAACACATAATAAATACAAATTACCTTGCAACATCTACCATAAAAACAAATATATCTCTGCACAGACGGCCAAATAAATTGGCACATAATAGTTCAAAAACAGACATTTTTAAAGTCTTGTTTATCCTATGAAAACTTTAAAAACATTGTCGAATAAGGTTACTTCTCCATAGATGACTCCACCTTAATCCCCAAAACTTAACCAGGACCGAGAGCACGCAGATTTCACGTGTTATGATCTGATGGGAGTCAAATGTTTCGTATTCCTTTTTAACATATGCGATTGTTATCTGTTTTATTTGAAATAAGATCGTATACGCTGTGACTCAATGCTGTAACCCTTGTAACAAAATCAATCATATATATATTTTTTGTTTTTACATTTGCCAGTTTGGAAATGCGTTGATATATATTCTAAATGGTAAATCAAAAAACTTCCTCAAATAGTCACCGGATTTATATGTTTTCATAATTTTAGCTTCTATTTCACATTTCAATTGAAACTAGTTCATCAATTGGAATCCATTATATAAATACGAGCGGACCAATAACAGTCGTATGCTTATTCAACTTATCTACACAATTTACTTTTAATAATATTTGATAAGAAATTATACATTAATGTAAGGTTAAATAATATCAAGTAATAATCGTCTTTTCCAACGTAAAAGTTTTGCCACTTTTATTTAAATAATCTTTAATCAAATTAACCGAATATTTCTCATCTTCATTATATGGAAAATTATAACAAGTTCCATCTTTTTTAGAAAAATAAATATTCTTTTTCTTCGTGCCGTAAAAATTAATTTCAGATTTAAATAGATTAAACAAATGTTTTTAACGTATTATTTAATGTATTTATTCTCATAATTTAAATTGCAGAAAAATAACAGCTATCTTTCGTCTCATTCTAAAAATAATTGTCAGTTAAATATAACTTTAAAAAATAAATCTTCAGCGTCGGGCGATCCCATCTTTTAAAACAGAGCAACGGAAAACATACGAACAGGAAATTGCCTTTGCCTATCATTATATAGAACATAAATGAAATCAAACGAAGTTTAAACCTTTTTTTATTGTGGTTTAAACATGTGTGAAAGATTGTACATTAATGACGCATTTATTTCTATTGGTTACGATTTAAAATAAGCGAAAAATGTGTATTAATTGTTAACTATGATCTATTCTTGTAATACAAAAAATTTAAATGACAGTTATAATAGACAACACCTTTCCTCTATAACTTTACTAGAAGTACTGCAAAAGTTAACGTAGTCATCTGGCTTAACAGTAATATACACGCGACTGGGACCCGCTTGTAAATTTCGTATTCCAAAGAAACTTAGGGGCAAGCCGGCTCTACTCCAATGCCGATTCGTTTCTCTTTTTATTCGACGTAAGCGGTAGAGATCACACACGAATCTTGCTGAAAGGAGAACAAATATCGTTGGAAATTTCAACACAAAAATTAAAACATTCCCGACGAAAGAATACACTTAAATCGCCATTAACTTGCAACGCATTGTGCTGATTCATGCATTATCCCTAGAAAAACAACATAGAAAAATGTAATACAAGCAGGGTTCGAGTAAATGACTTAATTCTGGAATCAAATTGGAATTATCCCCAGCACAAACCAGCTTAACAAGAGTAAATATTCAATCTAAACTCGATTCAGAATAAACTTCTAATTTACAATATATTGTCGATCGGCTCCATGAACAACAATGCGTTAGTATTTTTTATTTTTTAACAAACAAGATAACCAACAAATACTCCGAAATCAATATCCTGTCAAACCACGAATATTTTTTTAATTGAATTAAAATGTTCAAATATTGTCTTAAAAATCTAAATTTTCTCAACACTCAAACACACATTCGAATATCAATCATTTGTCAACCGACGTATATTTATATATAAAAATAAAAGATGGATGTATTTTTTAATTAATTCAAACATTTCAATTTTGAATGAAAATCGATTCAACAGAGTAGTATTATCGATGCATCGATTTTGTTTTAATTATCGACTCTTGATTGAATAAACTTCAACCAACAGTTTATTTAAACTAACCACAGGAGCAAATACAGGGTGGTCGCTAGAAAAGCGGGAAATTTGAGCAAAAATTTCAATTTAATTTCTTAAGCAATCTACACTTAATTACATTGCAACAGAGAATTGACCCTGAAAAGAAACAGACTTAAATGTCATAGATTACATTTTTTGAAGCGTATTATTAGCATAAACCCAGATATACCGCGAGCATGGATTTATGGGTTAAGAAGTTGCTATGCCATTTTGAGTATATATAAGTGTATTATAATATTAGTCTTTGAAAAGCTTTATGAAAGTTATTCTTTATAAACATAAATTATCATTTAAATAAATTCCCGATTTTCTAACGACCACCCTGTATAATCCTTTCCGAAATTCGTGCTCAATAAATAACCCTAAACACACACTCTTTCTTACAGACTAAACAAATTCTTCTTCACGTCAAACGTTTTTGAACAGCTGAACTTTCATTTACAACTAACATATTTGTGTTCGTCTTAAGAATTTGCAAATAATAATTATATAATCTAGACGTTGTCATTCTCTTAATATTGCTTTATGATCAACAATAACCAGTTATTTCTATTTTGTCGCTTCGGTTTAAAGTATTTAACATAAACATACTCACACAATAAAAAAGATACACATTCAATTGTATCTAAGTAAATAACTGCCAAATAAAACGTCATAATTACTTCGTTACATACTTGTTCGCTTTCTGATGAATTGATAGCGGGAGATACAGAGTAATATTTGAATTTATAGTTTTGTATCTCGAATATGATTCAGAAAAACATTAAACAAAAAAGTGCTCTTCATATTGTAAAAGTGAAATATCAGATGCTGTTCTAAATATCGCTACTCGATAACTGACCCGATCCATCGGTTTTTCAACTTAACTTTGATCTACATTGTATCGTTAATATGCTGCTTAAGGAATAGGGGCAGACAGATGCTTACTATTGGAGTAAGTTGTCAGCGCTCAACTGTTGGCTACAAACACATAAACTCAAGAACGAGAAAGCCGGTTTATGAAAAATGGGATGTTCCGGTATGCTCACATTAGCAAGATATTCTCTGGGTTCTGATTGGCTGCCAATTTACGAGTGCATACTCTATTAGGAAATTTCTGGCTTAGATTAAGCAATATTACATATAAGCTTTGGGGCTCTTTGTGCCGGATGTGTCAATTTTTATTGTACATCCCCAGTGCGATAGCGTAATAATCATTTCGAAAAAAATGACTTTCATCTAGCCTAACTTGATTATAGGGGAACAATCTAGAAAATGTAACAACATAACATAACTAATTTTAGGATTTTCTTTGTATGTTTAATTTATGTAATTATTTATAAGTATCATAATACTATGCATTTATTTATTTTTTATTTGTATATATTTAAAGTAGTAATGCATTTACTTTTGGGCTTTTGTCTTCAAGATGCGATATGTTGATGGTCATTGTAGTGTATCCATCTCGTGTCCTCTCGTGTTTGGCTACATCATAGTGTGATCATTGTGACTTTTGATGAGAAATGAAACAAAGAGATATACATTTAGAATCGGCTATTGATGAAAAGAAAGCACTTTACCTAATCGGGTGTCATCTGTAGAAATAGACAGTAACCAATTGCGATGTTGATCGGTATCACGATTATTCCTTTCTTTCTCGTCAATGGCGGAATCATGTCTTTTCGATCGTCTCTTTATATCAGCCTGTCGCCATTAAAGTTGTTCACGTCTAGAAGATAGGTATCTATTTGTGTGTGTACTCTATTTGATTTTACCTCTTTCTAATCACAGCATCAAATAAAAATATCAAGAGCGAAAAGATTTCCATTTATACATCAATATTTATCTATCTCTATCCCTCTCTATATATTTATTTATCCAGCTTAATATCTAGCTCTAACCTTCGGTTTCTCTTCCCCTCTCTCTATCTCTCTCTCTATATATATTTATATATATATATCTAATACTAAATTATTTTCAATAGTTTACCTACGTACGACGACGTTTCGAGCTTATGGCTCTCAAACGGTCATAGGGCGCGTACCCGGTTTACAGATACACCTTGAAGCTGTAGGCGTTCACCTAGTCCCATTAGGCCACGAAAGATTGCCAAGTAAAAACGGAGAAATTAAAACGCGAGCTACGCATCTAAACATTTGATAGCACTCAACGACAGAGTCGGAGCATTGCACTCAAGCTTTTAGGTGAATGTTTATCTTTCCGACCGTTCTCAAATTTCAATTTTACTTGAAAGGGGTTATAATAATATTACATTATTTTTAATATTTTACTTACGTACGACGTCGTTTCTAGCTTATGACTCTCATCAGCGCAGGAAAATAACACTCTCAGACGGTCAAAAGACAGATACACCTTGAATCTCTCAAAACTATACTATTTAAGACTATTGTACTTATTATGAAATAGTATATACTATTTCAGACTAATGTACTCTCTTTAAATGCTCAATTTAGAGGCATAGTGTAGTGTAGTGTCTGCTCTGTTGTCATGATACTATCCTCCCATGCATTATGTCCTCCTTTTTTGAGAGGTGTGGAGGAAGTGTAGTATCTGTTCTGTTATGATACCCACCTCCTTTTTTTTAAAGTGTGGAGGTAGTGTAGTATCTGTTCTGTTATCATGATATAATCCTCCCTGTTTTTTTTTGTTTCTTATGTATTTTTGTTTTTTGTTATGTTTTTTTTAATGTTTTTTGTATATAATTTTTTGTCATTTGCGCATTGGCGCCAATTAATATGGTTTTTGGTGGTGTCTTTGATTTTTATTTTTATTTTTTTTGCTTTTTCATATTTTTGTCAATTTTTTTTTTGCTTCTAGGCTTTTATTTATTTATTTATTTATTTTATGTTTTTTGTTTTTATTTGTTTGTTTTGTTCATGTTTTTTGTCAATTTTTTTTTGCTTTTTAATGCTAATTTTATGTTTTTTCCTTTTTTCCTTATTTGTTTTTTGGATGTTTTTCATGTTTATTGTCAACATTTTTTCTTCTTTAGGGCAAATTTTGATGTTTTTTTTAAAATGCTATTTGTTTTTTTCTGTATTTTATGTTTCTTTTATATATTTGTTTTGCTTCTTGGCGTAAATTGTCATGTTTTTTATGTTTTATTTTTATTTGTTTTTTATTTTTTATGTTTTAGTATTTTTTTTCTCTTTGGCTCCGATTTTTTTAAATTTATTTTTTGCATTTTTTTCATATTTTTTGACAAGTATCGAATAAAAAATGCGCGTTACGCCAATTTTAATGTTTTTTTAGTGTTTCGTTGCTCTATCTTTGTACATTTGCTGTTTTTTATGGTTTTACTAATTTTCTTTTCGTTTTCGGGCTACTTTTGATGTAGTTTTATTTTTTTTGTTATTATATGATTTTTTAAATGTATTTTGTTTTTCATATTTTTTAATGTTTTTTCATGTTTTTGTGAATCTCTTTTTGTTTACGTATATTTTAGTGTTTATATTTTTTTGTTGTTTCTTTTTCGATGTATTTTTTAATTTTTTTGTAATTTTTATCTTTTTAGCGCAATGTTTTTTCATAGATTTTTTCTTTTTTCTATTAATTTGATGTATTTTGATGTTTTTATCATTATATTTTCTTTTTAGCGCGAATTTGGATGTTTCGTTAAAACATTTTCGTTTTTAATCAGCTTTTTTATGTTTTTAATGTTTTTTGTCAATTGAACAAACACATTTTCTTGTGCTTTTACGCTAAAGTTTGTGTTGTTTTAATTGTTTCTTAGTTTGTTCTTTGTTATTTCCTGTGTTTTTAACTTTTTGCGTTTTGGCGAAAATATTGATGTTTTTTGTTGTTTTTTTTATTGTTTTTATCGGTGCTTTTATGTTTTTTCATGTTTTTGTCAATTTAAAAATTAGTTAGTTTGGCGGAAATTTTATTAGTTTCTTGTATATTTTTGCATTTTCTGTCAATATTTTTTATTTTATTTTTTTCTTTAGTGCCCATTTTAATGTTCTTTTTTGATAGTTTTTAAATGTATTTTAGTCATTGCTTTTTGTTTTTGGCACCAATTTTAATTTCATAGTTTTAAAAAATGTTTTTAAAAATAATTTTGGCGCTTAAAACTGATTCTTTTAATTTTCTGTTTATTGAATTTTTTATTTGTTTTTTAATATTAATGTATTTTGTCAATGTGTTTTTCTTTTTAGCGCTAACTTTGACGTTTTTTATGTAATTTTTGTTTTGAATTTGTTTTAAAATATACATATTTAAATATTCAAGTTTTTAACAATAGTATTTGTTTGTGTGTTTGTATTTTATTTGTTTTTTCAATGTTATTTTCAGATTTCCTGTCAATTTCTTTGTTAGCTGTTTGAGGTCAATTTAAATGTTTATTTTTTAAATTATTTTTATTTACTTTTTAAAAGTTATTTCTGTTTTTGTTTGTTTTTTTACTTTTAGGCGCAAATCTTATGTTTTCTTATATTTTATTCGTTTTTTCGTTTTTTTTTGTGTCTATTGTTAACATTTTTTACTGCTTTTAGGCACCGATTTTGATGTATTTTATTTGTTTTTTGTTTGTTTTATGTTTTTCATGTTTATTGTCAATGAAATAAACAATCTAGCGCTTTTCAGCAAATTTTAATGTTTTAAAAAAATGATTTCCTTTTTATTTGTTTTTATGTATTCCCTTTTGTCAATTTTTTTTTGGCGTTTTGGCGCCAATTTCGATGTTTTTTTTCTATTTTTATCTGTTATTTGGATGTTATTTTATGTTTTTTTATTAATGTTTTAAAACTTTTCGTCCTTAGGGATAATTTTTATGTTTTTTATTTTTTTTGCGTTATATTTGTTTTTTCTCAACATTTTTTCATGTATTTTGTCAATTTCTTTTTGTTTGCACCAACTTTTTAAATTTCTTTCGTTATTAGTTTTTTCATGTTTTTTGTCAGTTTTTGTCGCTTTGGCGAAAATTTGAATGTATTTGGTTGTTTGTAGTTTCATTTTATTCATTTGATGTTTTTTGATAATTAGTCATTTTTTTCTTTTAGCGCTAAATTTGATTTTTTTACTGTCTTATTCTTTGTAAAATGCCTTGATTTTATTTTGATTCTCTTTGTGTGAATTCTGTATTGTTTTCGATTTCTATTTGTTTTTTATGTTTTTTAAATTTTTTTGTCAATTTAATAAAAATTAAATTTGCGATTTGGCGCCAATTTCTATGTTTTTTATTGTTTTTTATTTGTTTTTTTATGTTTTTCTTGTCGTCTCTTTCCGTTCTTTCGCCAATTTGGGTATCTTATATCTGTTATTCGTTTTTTATCTGCGATTTTAATATTTTTTCATGTTTTTTGTCAACAGCCTTTTCTATTTTCTGTTTGAGGCAAATTCTGATGTTTTTTAATGTTTTTTCTTGCTTTTTATCTTAAATTTTTTTTTTAATGTTTTTACTAATGTTTTCTTTTTATTGCCAATTTTGTGCTGATTCTTAGGGTTTTTTTGTTTTTGTTTGTTTTTTGAAATGTTTTTTATATGTTACGTTAATTTTAATATTATTTAATGATTTCTTTGTTTTTTATTTGGTGTTTCTTGTGTTTTGATTTTTTGTTACTATTTGTTTTTTATTTGCTTTGTGGTGCCAATTTAAACATTTTTAAAGTTTTTTTTTGTTTTTTATCGGTGTTTGGTATTTAAAAATGTTTTACAAGTTTCTTTAGCTTCACCGCTTATTCTTTTTTTTTTTCATTTGTATTTTCCGTTGGGGTTTTATTGATTTTTTTACATTTTTGGCGCACATTTTCATGTTTTTCATGTTTTTTTTATATCTTTTTTAGATGTGATTTCATGACTTTGTCAATGTTTTTTTTTTAATGTTTTAAATTGCTTTTGTTCACTTGTTTGCGCCCATTTTGAGGTTGAGTTTGTTTTTTATTGATTTATTTTAATTTAATTTGTATGTTTTTAGTCAATTTTTCTTTTTTTTCTTTTTGGCGATTTTTTATTCTTTCGGATTTTATATTTCTTTCTTTTTTTAATTGTTTTAAAGTTTTTGTAATTTTTATTTTGCTTTTTGACGCTAATTTTTGGTGTTAATTTTAAACTTGTTTTAAATTTTTATGTTATGTTTTTTCATGTGTTTGTCTTTTTTTGCGTCTTAGCGTCAATTTTAATGCTTTGATGTTTTGTTTTCATCTGTTGTTTTGGTGCTTTTTCATGTGTTTTATCAATGTTTTCGTTCTCTTTTCTTTTGTTTATTAAATTTTTGGTTTTTTTTTATGTTTTTCTTTTTTGTAAATTTCTTTACAATCATCTCAAACATTTTTTCATAGAAAAACACTCCATATTTCCTTCAAGACACTTTTATTGGCAGCAATTTTTTTTTGCTTATCCCGAAACAATATATTTTCAACAAAGCCATATTTCAGAAAATTGATTTTTAAAAGATTGAACAATATTTCTGAGAATTGACATTCGAACATTAAAAAAAAAAAGATACCAATTAATGATGTGAAAATACAAGTTAAATGCTTTATATATTCATGAATAACAGTTCAATAAAAATGAATTATTAATAATAATCGTACTGGATGTTAACTTCATTTTAAACAGTATTTTTTTCTGAAATGATATAATCTCTGAAACAGTCTCCAGAGAATATCAGTTTTTAGTGGATGCTAAATTAACTATTTATTTTTTTCATCCGCATGGGTTGATGTTCAACAAATGTTATGGAGAATTAAATATAGGCATTGATATTAACTTCTGTTTTCGTCTGAATAACGTATTTCGAGTATTGTATTCAACTATCTATAATATAAAACCATTCTCTGTGTGTGTATGTGTCAGTGTGTTTGCCTAAAAGTCATAAATAATACGGGACATAGCCCCCAAAGCTAATATAATCAGTTAAAGTATTGCATCGGACAGAAGGATTTGTTTTCTTGTAATTTTCATTCGTTCGGTGATAAACAGAGACAAAATTAGTCAGGAAGGTATCGATATCGCGAGCGATTTTTTTCAATCGACCTTTGGTGTAAAATAGTACTTGTGATAGAGAGATGGGAAGGGGGTTATGAAGAGAGAAGAGATGATAGAGTGAACAAGAAGGGACGGCAAGTGTAGAGAGAGAGCGAGAAGAGGATAAAGATAGTTCAACCGGGTAGATAGATAGAGGGAAAGAGAGACGTTTTATAGGGAAATATCACAAACATTGTTTAACAGTTTAACAGTTCTATTTAATGATTAATGCCTGCAGGCCATGCAAGAAAGACATTCTAGTATAACATAATTGAAATGAAACTTTTAATTTCCCTGATATATAAAAAAATAATGTTAATAATTTTTTTGGTAATCTTTTTATATTTTGTTCTTTCGTCTGAACCTCAAAATGCGATAATATAATCATGTATATATATATATATATATATATATATATATATATATATATATATATATATATATATATATATATAACTATATATATATATAAACATTTAATTAATCAAAGCATTACTTTTACTGTTCCAAGAATTACAACATCAGTCTATTATGGCGTACGATCGTAACAAAATCAGTTTAGAAATACTTTGGAGACACATTTCTACAACACAATAAGTATATATATATACATATATATATATATATATATATATATATATATATATATATATATATATATACATGTATATATACACTTATTGTAGTGCATACATTAAACTCCTATTAATCTAAAATAATGCACCCTAAGTTTAATATAAAACTATTTAATTAAATCTAGTTCATTGGATTCATCCCTCTTTTTTTCCTCTTTCTCATTTAATCAGTTTTATTAATTTTGTAAACCAACTCTGTTATTTAATTGTTAACATCCTCTTGTATTATGTTTAATTATTATTATTGATGTCATGATTTCTTTAATTATTATTTTACTACAGTAATTCACATTTTTACCATCTCATAACCCATATCTAAGTTCACTTCCTTTAATTTCATGTCTTCTTATGATATCGAAACATTGTTTATCATTGAGAAAATGTATCATCGCTGTTAATAGTATTCAATGCTAATATTGTTTCCATTTCTATTTGCTTGTAATTGAAGAATTTTCACATTGCTTTACACCAAAGTAACTGCTCTCCCTCGATTAAAACTGTATAGGAAACCTATGTATGTTTTAAATGTGTTTATCTTTTACTTTTTATGTTTTTATCTTTAATTTGTTAATACATTCAAATCACTGTCCTATTTCTGTTCCAAACTCCTGTTAGTTGGAAATAATTTTTATTCCAAAATATTATGCTTTATTCAATAAAACTTCTGTACATGATGGTATAAGCGTCGCTGGCGATGTATTAGAAAAAACCACAAAAATGAACAATAACATTTTTCCAGAAAGTCTTCAAAACAATCGTACGGCGAATGCTTGTTGGTTTTTATATCATTAGAACAATGTTCAAATTATATTGCTCTAAACTAACATTATATATATATATATATATATATATATATATATATATATATATATATATATATATATATATATATATATATTAATATAATAATAATGGTAATAATCCAGGTAAAAGATATCCACAGGGTGGTAAATCAGAGAATTTGAACCAGGTTTATAAAAAGTGCTCAATATCAAAATAGAGCTTTATATATGATAATTTTATTTACACAGACATGTACAAAATCTGCGATATCTCACCAGTTAGAATCCGATCTTAACCTCAGATCATATTTGGAGAGATTTTGTACATGTCTGTAAATAAAATTATCATATATATTAATATATATATATATATATATATATATGTGTGTGTGTGTATGTGTGTGTGTGTGTGTCATGACAGCTATAGAATCCCAGAGCGCGGTATGCCCACTCTTAGTGAGTCCTCTCGCTGTATTTGTCTAGGAATTATTTCAGGGGTAAGCAAACTCGTACATAAAAAAGTTGTGGTTTTGAATTTTGATATCCGACACTGTGCGTATACCGGTGTTTCTTGCAGTTGTGAAAATCGCTGTGGGAGTTCGTCAAGCAACACGCGACCTGTCATTGTATTGCTGCCAATTAACGCTATCTAAATGTAAGCGACGACTAACAAGCATACATACGTCAATCAGATATGCGTGTTTATACATATCTATATATATAATCATTATCTCTCTTACTCTCTCTCCCTATATATATATATATATATATATATATATATATATATATATATATATATTAATATTTACATTTATATTTGAATTTATTTCTTTTAATTTGATAACATGAAGAAAATAGTATAGCTCAATAGTGTAATGACAGAGCTGTGGTATGCATTTGTTACTTGGTTTTATAACTTATCCAATGTTTTGAAAGACAGGTTCCAATATTTCACACATTTTCACAGGTATATGGGAACCTGCTATTAAAAAAATTGTATATATATATATATATATGCTTTAAAAACAATTAACGGAAATCTCCTTTACTTTAACTATAACTATCTGGTCAGAAGAAAATCGATAGTTTACATAAATAAATGATATTGTCGAAAGTAAGAGAAAAGAAATTCAAGATAGGCGGCAAAATGACCTAACTTCAAATTCGTAAAAAACAATTAAAACGCACAGCGTGTGATAAAAAATAGGGATTCAAAGTTCCCTAAAGAGATTAATCTTTTTACGAATTCCTTCGTCCTGCACAAGGAAGGTTTACGAATGGCGATAGAGACATATTCTACAATGTTGAAATGCTTTGGGAATCCGCTTTATGGAAGATCTAAAATACCTGATTTTATAGCTGCTAACACAACATAGATTTAAACCACATGCTGGCCAATGGCAGACTCTATATCGAAGAGGTGAGGTATTACAAGGATCCTACCCTTCCCTGTCAAGTTTTAGATTGAACGTGCAGTTTTATGCTGGTCTGCAAATGTTAGGAAGTACGCCCTATGTAGTCCCAATCACACTGACATTTAAATTGGTAAACACTGTTACTATAATTGGTATACGGCACACTATTCTTGCGAAAGGAAGAATAACAGGCTTTATAGAATACAATAAGCGTAAGGAAGCAGAGTAGAAGCAATTAAGAATGTGTCCAACAATCTACCTATGCAAGTTTTTACTATAAATCCCCACTACTCAGGGTAGTTTCAAATAAAGTGGCCATTTTACACTTCGGTACATATAGCCTTTATGAACTGTTTCATTAGATTCGGAAGTGAATAGAATTAGGTAAATACTTATTAATAATGGTTACCCTGAGGACCTTATTAATGATTGCATTAACAAAAATATTTGGCCTTTCAAAATGTTTTATTTATTATTTGCATACAGGTTTACAGTGTGTACTAACCCACTATGTAAATTAGCGTAAAAGAGAGAAGTACTTCGTCTATAAACTTTCAGAGAAACATTAACAACTTTTACAGATTGGTTGAATCAAGAAGCACTCAGAGAGGGCAAAAGAAATGCATAGCTAACTAAGTGAGAGTTCGGTTATTTATTCAGCCTATTAAAAATACGTCTAATAATATAAATAAATTTGGATAATTTTAAAACATAATTGAATCACAGAACTAAGGAATATTTAACCATGTATTTTCTGTAATCATTAAACATAATAATAGGAAAACAGATTTAAAGAAACAAGCATTCATTCACGCACCTCTTATATATATATATATATATATATATATATATATATATATATATATATATATATATAAAGATAAATGAAAGAAGAGTGATAAACATGTACGAATGTCTAGATTTATTTCAAACTTCAATTGTTCAATGCAAGGTATATTCTGTAATTATTACAGAATATACCTTGCATTGAACAATTGAAGTTTGAAATAAATCGTGACATTCGTACATGTTTATAACCCTTATTTCATCTATCTTTATAATTGCTCTATCTCGTATATTGAGCTTAAACCATTTCACTATAGGTTCTATCTACTAAAAGTTTACTTTTAGTTTCATATTTGATTATATATATATATATATATATATATATATATATATGCTCACAAAAGGTACCAGTTACAAGTAATAATTCATTTAATGTTTTTAAAACTCTAATGTAAAATAAAAACAGCTTTCTCAAAGCGCTATTTTATATTATATATCAAACTAAAGTAAGTTTTTGGATGTCGACACAGAAAAGAGTTTACAATAACAAATCGGTAAACTCACTCATCATTTCTTCATCAAAAATAAAAACGATACAAAATACAATGTTACATTTATTTAAACTTCCATACAATATATGTTTTTTTTGGATTAAGATATTAAGAGTTTCTTTTTTTAATGTACTTTCAATTAGTAATGACGGGGGTAGTTGTTGGAGTAAACATCTGACGTTCTTGTATTATCGTTTTCGAGTAATTTCAATCTTCGCGATCGTTATCATGGGATTTAGTTTTCATTTAAAGGATATATATTAGAATATCTTGATGTTACAGATATCTTAAGATGGATAGCATTTTTCTTTTAAGCAGCGATAGAAAAACTTTGTAAGGATAAGAGCTTTTTTCGGGTTTCAATTTCTTGAGTACTATGACCGGCATATTGTCAGGACCAGTAACCTTGTTGGCATAAGAAGTTTTAGTAAGTTTGGCAACACGTCAGATTGTTATTTGGATGTCGATTTAAGTATTTTTGTCATAGGGTGGGATTCTGCGGGTAAGTGGTTCTAATCGCAAACGGTCGAATTTGCAGCAAAGATCTTTGCGAAAATGTTGTTATTTTTAAATGTTGAGGAGATAACGACATTTTATTAATTATGGTTGGGAAAGAGGTATTTTATCTGTTCCAAACTTTGTTTGTTATTCTCAAAAGCTCATGGAAGACACGCCTCTGATTTGCCACTCTACATTTAACGGATTATGAATAGGGTTCTCTAGCGTTTTCAATAACCCGTTTTCGTTTTTTTTAACAGTTCTTAACAAGGTATTGGTTTCAAAACATCTATTTTGTTGATAGCTATTCTGATGGTAATAGCGGCGACCGATCTAGTAGTTTACTAAAGCTGGCTGTTCGATCTCTGTTGGAATATTTTTCAGGGTGTAACGGTAAACTACTAATATATATATATATATATATATATATATATATATATATATATATATATCATATGCGATGTAAAACAACTTCTGTTTGCACATGGATTGACAACGTATTACAAATATAAAGAATTTTAACCTATCAACATCGGCTTGATAAATACTGCGATGGCAAAAGAATTTAGGGCATTTAGAAGAACTTCGTGTTGATCTTAATTGAGACAACTGAGGGGTTGAGGGATCCAAAAAGAAAATAGGACAGTTGCAATACACTGTGCAATCAAATGATCATGAAAACTGGCGAAATGTCTATTAGTATCGAGTACGTGCGTTGGATTGTCAACAATTTGAGTAAGTTTCTATGCAAGGGAGAAGTCGTGATGAACGCTATCTTCATAATCAGTCTTGTTTGAGTGGACTAACCACTAAACGTTGTAGACATTGAACTCACCACACACATGTACGCTAACAAAAGGTTGAAAGACAGGAGCTTGTCAATTTTGTCCGGAATTTGCTCAAAAACAGTAAGTCCATCGGTGAGGGGACAATACAGGTACAAATGTACTTTTCATACTTTCTGTCTCAAAGACATTTAATTTTATGATAGATCGTGTATCTTATCGGCATATATATATATATATATATATATATATATATATATGTATATGTGTGTGTGTGTGTGTGTGTGTTTGAAGATGAGATAAATTAGATTCAAATTTCGGTTTTGTACATAATAGTCTATTTCGACCTTATTTTGGTCTCCTCAGATGTACCTTCAACCAAGATTAATGTCTGAATCGTGGTTGAAGGTACATCTGAGGAGACCAAAATAAGGTCGAAATAGACTATTATGTACACAACCGAAATGTGCATCTAATTCATCTCATCTTCAAATTTATACTTGCTCTGCTTAATTAGACATCGAGCTCTCTTATTCGGATTCCTACCGAAACCATTCGAACCAGTATACTATATATATATATATATATATATATATATATATATATATATATATATAAGTAGATAGATAGAGAGAAATAAAAGTGATGGAAAGAGACAGACATGCCGTGTAATGTTTAAAGGTGTTAACTGTAAGCTCGCCGTACTGGGTTCGAGATCAGTCATGGCTATTACTATATGTGTCGCATCTCCACTGTGTTGCATCCCTGTGCTTTTTTACAGGTACTTTCACTAAATGTGCTCCAAGGTACTTAGTGCACTTGTACAATCTCAACGTAAATAGCTACATAATCCTATATATTCACTGTAGAGTAGCGTGAATTCCTGAATATTTCTTATTTTAATAGCTTATCTCGTTGCACTGCGTCCCTTTCGAAGTGCATTCCTGCTTCTTCCTTCTATTACTGTATCAACATGCAACAATTCACATGTAATGTGAACAAACATTTTGCTGCATTACTCCCAAACTCCGATAAATATGAGTCTTATCACAGAATCTCTGTTATGCTTCAGTGGTCATATGCTTGTTGGGGGCTAACAAAAGTTTTTTGTTAATCTTTTATTTTCGTTTTGTGTGTGTGTGTGAATGTTAGTTTGAATTGTATTTGTCCATCGATGTCAAATCTGGTCAGGATCCGATGGGAAATGATTCAATTTGAAGACAAACACATACAAGTCTGATTAAAATGTCTGCTATTCTCTTTCGGACTCAAATTTGACACAACTCTCAATAAATCTCAAGGGCAATCATTAAAAGTTTCCCAACTAAATCTGATAGTCAGTCGTTGAAATGGCTCTACTTTCATGCTGACACACAAAGACTAGATGCCTAGCATGTCAGAAAAGGAAAACCATATACTATCACTTAATATAATGCGCGCAAAATAGCAGTAACCTACTATAGCCAACGGAGATTTAGTTTATTGACAAGAAAATAGATGGGGATGACAATTAATTGAGACGTACAGATAAAGCTGTTTTTTCTATGTTCATACTTTTACTTACTGTTCAATTAATCGCATACCAATCACTCGATTTGTATATTTTTTCCTTTAATAGTTGTTGCGAAGTAAACGTATCCTTATAATAACATGTATTGTCATTAATTAAAAGATAATAATTCAGAATACAGTATAGTTAAATAGACATTCATTTCATTGATTCTCAGCAGCGTTAAAAATTGATTTCTTTGGTAAGAAAAAGCATCCTGTTTTGTATTATTTAAATCTACCTCATATTTTAGGACAAACTCTAATATAAATAGTTTAGATTTATATAATAGATTATGAAGACAAACATTCCACTACATTTTCCGGTTAGAAGTTTTACTTTCAATATAGTGGGTATTAATATAAACATGGCACATCTACATGATCTGTTATTCTAATCTACCCTAATCGTGGCTAAATGGTCTCCTCCGGCCACTATATATAGAGAAAATTTCGACGAAGTCTCAAAGCAGTCGATCCGCGGCTTGAGTTGCGCTGAGACACTGGACTGCTAAATACCAGTCGAAGATCCGTTCTCGACATTTATTCCGACAGAAACTAGGGCGCTTCGGTAGGAATGAGGTATTAGTCCTGTGTAGTCCTAGGATTGCCGCCCTCAAAGGCTTGCCTCCCCTCTTTGGGGTAGAGTAAGTTTATTGCTTTCTGCTTGATGTGCCCTGACCGAGAAATGCCGACGATGCTGCCAAGGCAATATTTACAAGGGCAGTGTGCGCCGTCTTTAGGGTCGCTTATCCGACTCTCCCCACCGCCCGGCTTTGTGCAGACTCTTCTTACGGTGAGAATTAGAAGTAAATACCAGCAGTCTCTTGTTATTAAGAGACGTTGGACTGCTAAATACCAGTCGAGGATCCGTTCTCAACAATCAGTCTATCAAAAACTGGGCCATTTTGCTAGCTTTCGTATCTGTCGGACTGTGGTATTCGTCCTGGGTAGTCATAGGAAGTTCAGGTTCCAGGTCTGTCCTTTCCTCTTTAGTGTAGAGCAAGTGTATTGCTTACTGCTTGGGGCGCCCCGAACGGGGAATCTCGACGGGGCTGCACAGGCAAGTTTTAAAAGGCCAGAATGCTTCTTCTTTAAGGGCGCTGAGTTGACTCTTTCCCATCTTCCTGCAGTGGGAAGGAATTAAATACCAGCGGTCTCTCCGTAGCGTCAGTAACCTAGAGACTTCTGACCCCGACATATCAATCGAGTATCCGTTCTCAACAACCAGTCCGGCAGAAACTGGCCCATTTCGCTGGCCTTTTATCTGTCGGATTGAGTTATTAGTCCTGGGTATTTCTAGGTAGTTCATCCTTCTAAGGCCTTCCGTATCATCTTTCGGGTGGAGTAAGTTTATTGCTTTGTTCCTGAGGCGCACCGAACGGGAAATCCGACGAGGCTACCCAGAATGTTTTTAAAAGGTCAGGGTGCTCCGTCGTTAGGCCGGTGACTTGAATCTCCCCCGTTCCGGGATCGTTCAATCTCTCTATCTGCATTGGAAAGCAAGTAAATATCAGCAATCTCGGAGCAATCTTTCTGCAAGATAGAATTTCCTACTTCTGTAAATGCACACCATTGTTAATATTCAACCGTGTTGTCTTATTTATTATCGGCTCTTCTAGGTCACAACATGTTAACAATTTATTAAGCAGAGGAGAAAGGAGACCGACAAGAATATTTTGGATTTTCTAAAAACCTTAATGTAAACAATTAAAATGAATGTTCACCCATTCTTTCTTACTTCTTCTTCATAATTTAATCACTTTATTTCTCTACACGCCTATGTCTTCTATGATAATTCGTAGTGTCTAATTTTATTCTCCTATAATGTTTGCTGTTACGGGTAAAGCCACCAAACCTACACGTTGAAAGTTCTTGTCTTCAATTTATTGTAAATATTCTAAGATGCAAAGTTATGTATATGCTTCCTCATAGAATTCAATGATAGTTGCTTCCTTTATTTAACGACTTCTTCCGTGTCATCTAGACTTCATAGTTACATGTCAATAATTTCCCTACGCTGGAAGAGTTTTCCAGAAAATATTATATATAAAGTTTCCTTGGTTGCATGTGAAGTACGATGAGGATGAGGATTCTGTTATGGTGATGTTTATTTTCACATTATGAGTCTAGAAGATCGGTGATTTTTTTCATTTTCAATTCCGGTTTTGTGACTTGACTTTTCAGGGCATACTTTTGGTCAATACATATGGAGTTTCGTAATTGCTTGACATAATATATATATATATATATATATATATATATATATATATATATATATATATATATATATATATATTATAATATAAGATTGGTGCAATCCAAGAATCGGAATTGCTTGATATTCCTTGAATATGAAGAATGGGGAAATATGTTAATAGATTTGTTTAAAAGCTCAACGAACGCATAATTTAATTCAAGCTTCATTTTGCTCAAATTGTTTCTAGATGATTAGTACATGTAGTTCCTTTGGCATTAGTATATTTTCAAAGTTATTAAAAAAGTATAATTGTGTTTATAGTCACGACAAGAAAAACAGACATATTTTGTAGTTGATTGAGCTGATAATTTTCTCTATCATGAGTTTAATAGAGAACGCTTTTTGAGTTATGGATCTTTCTCCTTGATATGTATGTTGTTTTTTGGTACTCTAGTCAAGTCAAATGATACATATAGTTATAATTTTACATAATACTGACAGTAGTATGTTGGGCCAAAGAGGATCAATGTATCCAGCACATTTGTGTTTCTTGTTTAATTTTTTAGATGACGGCAAACTTCCACACATCAAGCTAGTCAGGATAATTCTTAGTTTCCGATACCTCATAGATTATATCGGATACTTAGTCATGTACTTCGATGTTTGCATATTTCAAGGATTTGTCTGCAGGCTGTCACTTCTATTTCTATTTGTGCTATTTTAGATGCGTGGATGCCTTTTAAACTTTCTTTCAATTGAATGTAACATAGTAGTAGGAGAGATGTGTTTTACCGTTAAGATATCGTCATAAAATACCCAGTCATTAATGGAGATTTTTTATCGTGAGTTAAAGTCACGATGTTGCATGTGTGTGGATGTACAGTTGTGCGGATCTTTTTATTGAATTGTACGTAATATTCTGAATCTTACGTGAGTCGTATTTCGTTTGATTGAGTCTTTTCATTTTGATATCTTTTACGTTTATCTGTTTCTTTATTACTTTTAGTTCAACTTATTTTTAACATTTTTCTTTTCTACTTTCTTGATATGTGGTTGCATTGATGGCTTTTCTGATTTACTGTTACCGTCTCTGAAAACTTCCTGAGGGATCTGTCATTTCTGACAGTCTTTCGCGCTTACACAGCCTTAATTACATTATCTCACAATTGTATTCCACTATTCTTGTGGTGGAATTATTTTTGAAAATACATTGTTTTAGTTACCTAGTAACATTTCATAATCATTGAAATTGCTGATATTAAGTGTTGGTTCGGGTCTTGAGATCTTCTTTTGTACTTTGTATTCATCAATGGTGATTTTTATAATGAGTATTTTCTTGTCTGTACAATTTTCTAGTCTCCAATATTATCTCAAGTCAGTGACCAAATATTTCATATTCGTCTGTGCGATTATGCAGTCTATTTGATTTCCGATCGAATTTCGCAGAGCTGTTCAATCAATAGTGGTAATGATTCGCATTGGTGCCATTTATCTTCTTTTACGGAGTTTATATTGAAAATACACGTACATGATACATATACATTCACGAGTACAAAAGTACAGTATCGTTTAAGTCGATCAGTTTCGTGTAGGTTTTCTATGCTCTCTTCTGCAGACCGTTGTTCTCTGGTTGGTATGATTTTAATATAGCATTGAATTATGCAACCAAGAATTGTACGTCACATTTTGGGATCTTGTCAGTTGTAACTTTATTTATATTGTACTGTTTATCACGTGTGTAAGGATCCTGGGTACCGATATATAGTGTTGCTGCAGACAAATCCATGATACCTACTTTATTACTGTAATACGTTCACTGATTCGCCTAAACTCTTCTTGATTTGTGTTGATAAAAGAAACCAATGCCACAGTTTTGTGTGTCTTTCTTCATTGCACGATTAAAATGTGTCTGCTGCTTCGCTTGAATGTATGTCATTCACGAATACACCATCTCAGATGTGTGCATCTAGCAAAGATAAAATGTCTATATTGTACTGTTTAGAGTTTTAGAATATCTGGAAATCAAATCCTTCAGCACACCATTAGGGTTGCATGAAATATCTCCATAGATCGATCCCTTCAGTCTGTAAAATATATATATACATATATATATATATATATATATATATATATATATATATATATATATATATATATATATATATATATATATATATATATATATAGCCGATTTCGCTATTTACATTTAAAGTTAAAGTTATTTACTAACTAATTGGCTATCGCCGATGGATAAGATCCCCGACTACGAATCAGTGGCGATTTGTGATCGGGGTTCGCGCCTACCGACCGTTGAGAATTAGTTCCTACACTGAAGATTGCGTTAGCATGAAACATCTATGTCTGTAGGTATTTAAATAATTAATATTTATTCATAAAAATATTATTGTATATATAAATATATATATATATATATAGTGAATGCTTTTATTCAAACATGTACAAGGTCTGTTACACTGGCATGTCGATGTTATCGATCTACAGCTCTCAACAGCTGAGGTCTCATCAGGCAGATAATTTTTTTATGATCCAACCACGTCGTTGAATTCCAGGAAAAATGAAGTCAAGCAAAGAAGAAGAGGCGAAAAAAATACATGTCATGTGACCGATTTAAAAAAATATATTTGCCGTTAGAAATTCATATTTTCATTTTTTTATCTAACGCTGAGCTGGGGTAGAGGGGCGGCGAGGAAAAGAAAAGAAAAAAAAGAAAGAAAAAATATATTTGCTGTTAGAAAAGTTTAATTTACAGCTATTTGTATTTTTATTTTTTATATTTATCTAACGCTGAGCTAGGGTAAGGTGGTTTGAAAGAAAAGAAACAGAAAGGGAAAGGGGAGAGGGGAAGAGAGGGGTTAGGGGTGGGTGTCTATAGCCATTTAGGATTTGTTGCGTGCTGAGAATGGTTAATGTAAGATTCGAGTTGAATTCATATTTTTATTTTTATCCAACGCTGGGCTGGAGAAGAGGGCGCCGGGGGAGAGTACACAAGAACGAAAGAGAAGATAAAGAAAGAGAGAGAAAGTAGGTGTCAAGAGTGTATGTTTGTAGCCATTTAAGAAAGTTATCGTGGGTTGATGGGTCTGCTTCCTGTACATGGCATTGTGTTAATCTATTTCAATGCAGACATATAACAGTTACACGACAAAAAGCCTACAGGGATATTTAGTTTAAATTATTATTAGTGATGAATTTATGGCATTAGTATTAATAAATTATGCTGTTATATTTTGATCAATTGGCATTTAATTTTAATTATTTTGATGGATATTTTAAATAATATTTAGCAGTTAATTAATAAAACATAGTGGTAATTACCTTTATTTTTAGTAAGAGTCATATATGGATTAGTGGCAGTAGTATTAGTAGATTTAATTCTAGATAATAATGAGTTAAAATATAGTAGGGGTTATTCTTAGTAAGGATCGTATATAAGTTTATGACATTGATATTGATGGATTATACTATTATATTTAGTTTTAATTATTTTGGAGTATGAATAAATGTATTTCGATTATAAGTAATAGTTAGTAATGAATTAATAAAACATATCGGTAATTACTTTTATTTTTAATGGAAGTCATATATGGATTAATGTCGGTTGTATAATTTTATTATTCGTTGTAATTGTATTACTAATGGTGCGGTTAACACCTGTTATAAGATTAAAGGTCATATTAGCGGTAAGGTGTTCTAGTTAAAGTTGTTAACGCAAGTTATGGTCTATGAGTGGGGGAATTATAAATGGTGAGGGCCAGTAATTTTGAGTCAAGTGAGCAGTATATAATTATTTAAAAAGTGATTCTGGTAATATGTGGTTTACTTTTGTGGGATTTTGTGAGCTGGATGTTGAACGCATACGCGTACCTGTGCATACATATAAATACATATATGCACATGTATACATAGACATTCATACATGCACCCATACTCATACACACACACACGAACACACAGATACACATGTATGTGCACACATGCATACGTATACACACAAATGCACAAGCGTACACACACACATATAAATAGTTATACATTTTATATTTTCATACATATGCATATACATATATCCACAAAATTCACCTATACATATATATCTAAAAGTTCACTAAAACTCACCAAATCAGAATATTGTAAACTACTCGACAATAATATAACTAAAAATTACAGAAAATCAAACACTGGCTTAGTCCCAAACATAAATATTAATAGCAAGGAAATTACTGACAAACTCAATATTAGTGATAGGGTTAGTAAACTAAAAGTAAGGGAAGCATATATACTCATTAAAGACCACAAACCTGACTTTCAGACAAAGCCCACGACTAGACTAATTAATCCTACAAAACAAAAAACCGGAAAAATTAGCAAAATTATTCTACAAAAAATTAACAAAAACATTAAATCAACATACAAACTCAATCAATGGATCAACACGACCGATACAATTAATTGGTTCCACAAAATAAAAAACAAAATAAATTGTTCCGTCATCCAATTTGATATAATGAACTATTACCCCTCAATTTCTAATGAACTCTTCGAAAGCGTCATGAAATTTGCTACTCTTCTTTCGGATATTTCTGAAGAAAAGGAATAACATTGTGAGAAAATGTAGGAACACAGTGTTAATTAGTAAAAAAGATCAATGGACAAAGAGCAACCAATCTGGTTCTTTTGATGTTTCGATGGGTTCTTTCGACTTTGCAGAAATCACCGACCTAGTTGGCTTATACATCCTCTATTACCTAACTAAAGATATAGATATTGAAGACATTGGCCTATATAGGGATGATGGACAATTAGTAGTTAGAAAGTCTAATGGGCAAAAGTACGAAATTATTAAAAAGATTATTATTAGAGAGATGAAGAAGATATGCCTTAAAGTTGAAATAACTTCCAACATTAAAATAGTAAAATTCCTAGATGTAACTCTCAACTTAACTAAAGAAAGATACGAACCATATAATAAAGAAAACTTTTACCCAATCTATATACACCCCCTCTCCAACGACCGCAAAACAATCATCCTTAAATCTATCCAACAAAGGATAAGCAATAACTCCTCAAATTAAACAATCTTTAACAAACATAAAGAATTTTATCATTGTTGTGGACCTTGGTAAAGCTGAATAAATGACACAGGAACACATGGTTTAAATGAACAAAGGTATATATTATATAATAGAAAGAAAGATATTACAAGGAGAGGTTGCTCTCAACCGCCATTGTTGGTTTGCCTGGGAAGAAGAGAACAAGTGTCACGTGCTTCCCGTATTTATAAGGTGGACGAGTCCATTAGTTCTTAGTAGGTAGGTACGGCACCATAACACCCCCCTTCCAAGCCTTACCTCCTCAGGAGTCTTAATAACGTTTTCTTTTCGGATCTATCTCTAGGTAGTCCGGAGCCATTCGTTTTCTTTTTGGTTGTCGTTTACGTGTGACTACCTGGGGTGCTGGTAAGTTGAAGGTGTCATATATCACGTCCATCACGTCTTCTCCTTGTGGGGCGCTGTCAGTGTCATCTGACAGTCTTTTTCTGATCTGATTTAGATGTCTCTTATGCGAGAACCGTGGTCCTTTTATGATATAGACCATCGATCCGATCCTCTTTTCAATTGTACCGGGTTCCCAGAACGATGCATTGTTTTTGAACATCTTAAAATATACCCTATCTCCTGGGTTGTATCTTTTCTTCGGTACCGTAGAGATTCGGTCATAATTATTATGTTTAGGAAATAATTTATCAAACACGGACTTCACATTCCGCGCAAACATCATCTCTGCGGGGGATAATGATGATGCTATGTTCATGTTTTTTGTAATTCTATATACCTGTAAGAATTGTTGTAAAGCCTTCTCTTTAGGAGTATCACCGGCCTTTTTTAATGCTCTTTTTAATGTGTCTACGAAGCGTTCCGCCTGGCCGTTTGACCTAGGATGATACGGGGGCGTCGTTATATGTCTGATTTGAAACGTCGCGCAGAACTCCTCAAAATCTGATGACGTGAACTCTGTCCCATTATCACTCACCAAACAATCCACTACCCCAAAACGGGCAAATAGTTCATGTAGGAATCATATCGTAACCTCTGACGTGAGACTCTTGCAACGTAGTACCTCGGGCCACTTTGAAAAACTGTCGACTACGATTAAGTAGTAAAATCCTTCCAATGGTCCCGCGAAATCCACGTGAATTATTTCCCACGGACGGTCGGTCTTTGGCCATGGGCTATGCTTTATATGCGGTGCTTTTGCCGCTAAGGCACAGCCTTTACAAAGCTTTACTGCTTTTTCAACGTCATTGTCCATACCTCGCCAGTACACAAAACTCCTCATTAACCCCTTCATCCTGGTTATCCCTGGATGGCCAACATGAAATTCTTTCAGAATTTGCTTTCGTAGTTTTTCTGGGATGACCACCCTTTCGTTATGCATGAGTACGTCATCACAGAGTAAGAAACTCTTTGCCGCATGTAAATCCTTATCTACCAATTTCATTTTTGTTCTGGTGATAAATTCATCCTCTTGAGCTTCTTTTTTATCTCGTATAGTGTCACCGGGAGCTCTCTCACTGCGTTGCACAAAATCTCTTTAAAATCTCCTTCTGTTTGAAGAGACGCAATCACTGTGTCTTCTAGAGTCTCTCTCTGTTTTGGCACTAATCTCGACAATCCATCTGCATGATAGATTTTATTTGAATGCAAATGTTGCATTTTAAAGTTGTAGTTTAATAAGATAGTTCCCCATCTTTGTAGTCTATTAGCTGTATATACAGGTAGGCCTTTTTTAGATCCATAAATTGTAATTAGCGGCTTATGGTCTGTCTGTAAGGTAAATTGTCTACCATGTATGTATCGGTGAAACTTCGTTACTGCAAATATTATTGCTAGGGCTTCTTTCTCGATTTGAGAATACTGTTTTTCCGCTGGGAGCAAGGTCCTTGATGCATGTGCAATGGGTTTATGGGTTCCATCAGGCATTTTGTGTAGGATACATGCTCCTAAACCATATGAACTAGCGTCGCTAGCTACGATTATGTCCAATTCTGGGATGTAATGTGTTAGAAATAACTCTGACGTAAGTCTTTCTATGATTTTATTAAATGCATCCTGACATTCAGGTGTCCATACCCAGGCTTTACCTTTTCTTAATAGCTCATTTAATGGAGCACGCAAATTATGCATTTCTGGGATAAAATCCTGGTAGTAATTTGCTAGGCCCAGAAAACTCTGTAATGTCATGACGTTTTCTGGCGCCGGCATGTTTTTTATTGCGGTAGCCCTTTCTGGGTCTGGTCTTCTGCCGTCCTTGTCGATCACATGACCCAGATATTTTATTTCCTCCAGGAAAAAATCACATTTTTCTTCTTTTACTTTGAACCCATAATCTTGGATTCTCGCAAACACTTGATTTACATGTTTTTGGTGTTGTTCAATATCTTTGCTGTTGATCAAGATGTCATCGAGATACGCTATTGCGAAATCGAGTCCGCCCAGCATTGTGTCCATTATTTGTTGGAAAATGGCTGGCGCGACCTTAACTCCGAACGCTAATCTTTCGAATTTATATAAACCACGATGTGTGTTTATACATAACAGCTTAGAACAATCTTTATCCACCGGTATTTGTAGGTATGCCTCACTTAGGTCTATTTTTGAAAAAAATCTTCCTCCATTTCAGCTTGCAAACACTTCTTCCGGGGTATGGAGTGGGTAGTGATAGTCCGCGAGGGCAGTATTCAGTCCTGTTGAAAAATCTGCACATACACGAATCTCATTAGATTTTTTCTTTACAAAAACCGTGGGTGCTGCCCACTGGCTGTGTTGTACTTTTGATAAAATACCCATCTTTACCAGTCGGTCTAATTCAGCGTTTATTTTTTCAATCGAGGCGAAGGGTACTTTCCTTTCTTTCCTAAATACCGGCAGTACATTTTCTTTTCGACGGAATTTTGCAGTCGTTTTAGTGCAGCATCCAAGACCGCCAGAAAAAACCTCTGGAAACGATTTTTTTAATTCTCGTTGTAGTTTTACCGATTCTGTTGCGCGACTATTTATTTTTTTACAAAATGTATTTATCGGCAACTTCCATAAATCAAATGCTTGCATAAAATCTGAACCAAAAAGATTATTCGAATCCTTCAGTACCAGTAGTTTGAGTTTTTTAGTATTTCCAATTAGGGACACATTTGTGATTAATTCTCCTTCAAATTCTTTCACCAGTAACTGTGCTTGCCAGCCTGTTTGTTCTTGATAGAGTAGGTTTATTTAATCTCCTCCATGTATGTAAATTTATAATGGAAACGTCTGAACCAGAATCCAATTGCAATTTTATATTTTTATCCAGGATTTTCACCTGTACATATTTTCTTATGTTCATGCCAGTTTCCTTCTTTGTCGTAGTGGCTTGAATCCGCATTTTATTTCCTCTGCCCGTTCTGCAGTGCGAACTTTTATGTCCAACTTTTTTGCATTTCATACAGGTTTTAAAACGGAATGGGCAATCATTGTACCAATGTGGATTACCACAGCGTGAACAAGGGCTTGGTGGCAATTTATTTATTTTTTTACTGGTTTGGTTTGTCTTTGTTACATCAAAATTATTATTTCTTATTTTTCTATAAGGTTGAGCTTTTGTTTTTTGATGTACCATTTTTATGTGCGCAATGCCAGACAATTCAATGTCTTTTGAGTCCTGTTTTACATTTTTTTGATAACTGCGCGATATTGTTTGTATCAGAAATTCCAATCTTTCATCATACTCCTTTTTGTGTAATAAAATATTTTGGTTCTGTTGTAATAAAAGCTTTTGAAATCTTTCCTCAGTTTGTTGTTGCTGGGAGATTTGGAATTTCGTTAGTTCGGCGATTATAGACTTAATATCTTCCATATTCAACCATTTAGTTTCTGATTTTATTTAGAAAATTAATATTTTCTTATTATCTTATGATTTTATAAGAATTCTTTTCTTTAAATTAGCGTTTGCTAGGCGCCGTTTTAATTATGAAAAGATTATTAAACTTTTCCTTTTCTCTATATACGCGTATATTCACTTATTTTTTATTTTTTTATTTTGAAAATTAATATTTTCTCGTTATTTAATGAATTTATAAGAAGTTCTTTTCTTTAAATTAGCGTTGGCAACACGCTGAGTTTTAGTTATGAAAAGATTATGTAATGTTCTTTTCTTATACACGTTTTTAATTTTAACGAAGAGAAAAAAAAATCTGTTTCACAATTAATTCTTTCTGCATTTTAAAATATTTCAGTACAAGTCGGAAAAAAGAGAGAGAAAATAAAACTGACTTTTTTTTATCGTACGTCTTTTTTTTTTATGGAGTAACGCACGTGTGTTCATTTCATGTTTTTGTTTATCTGTTCTTAAAATGAAGCACGTGGTGTCGGTTTCATTTTTTTTTTTTTGTGTGTGTTCGTCAAAAAAAACTCGCTGTGACGTTCGTCTAAAAAAAACAATACTCGCTTAAGCTTGGTGTTCGGTATTTCTTTTGTTTTGTTTTTTTTCTTTAGTTTTCCAACCCAGAGAAAAAAGACGCGCATTCAATTTCAGTTGTTTTTGTTTTGTTTTGTTTTTTGTTTTTTAACTAGTTTCCCCAAACTAGAGGAACGCGCACCCAATTTCAAGCTGTTTTTTTTTTTCGATAAGCAGTTTTAAAACTTAGAACACAACAGGTCTATTTCAGTTTTCTTTTTCTTAAAAGAAAACAATTTTCTCGCACTTAAGAATTCAACGTGTTTTTTTTTTTTTTTTTTTCAGTTGAGTTCTCTTTTCTTCTCTCGACCGTACGGCAAAAACCTTTGTTTTTTTTGTTTTTTTTTTGTTTTTTTGAGTGCGGTTTCCTGCATTAACTTTGTGAGTGAATTTCTACGTGGTATTTTCAGTTTTTTTACCCAAGAGTTCGAATTGCCTCGTCGCCATTTGTTGTGGACCTTGGTAAAGCTAAATAAATGGCACAGGAACACATGGTTTAAATGAACAAAGGTATATATTATATAATAGAAAGAAAGATATTACAAGGAGAGGTTGCTCTCAACCGCCATTGCTGGTTTGCCTGGGAAGAAGAGAACAAGTGTCACGTGCTTCCCGTATTTATAAGGTGGCGAGTCCATTAGTTCTTAGTAGGTAGGTACGGCACCATAACAATAATAAAGCACTAAAAATCAGTGGGTACAAGAATACACAAATTAAATTTACTAAACCTACAAGGACAAATAATAAAAACAATAAAGCAAGAAACAGGAATATAATATGGTTTACACCCCCCTTCAATCAAGCAGTTAAATCCAAACTTGGTAAAAAAAATGTTAAACCTCATAAACACATATTTCCCTCCAAACAATATATTACATAAAATATTCATCAAAAATACACTTAAACTCAGTGAAAACTTAGAAATGATAATTAAAAAACACAATAACAAAATCCTAAACAGCAACCTAAACCCTGAATTTGATAACAAAAAAACAACAAAAGTAAAGTCCTGTAACTGCATAAATAAAAATGAATGCTCCTTGAAACAAAACTGTTTAATAACAAAAACTATTTACCGAGCAAAAATCTCAACTAAGGAAACTCCAGATATAAAAAAATTACTACATAGGTATGGCAGGTAATACTTTCAAAGAAAGATACACCGGCTATAAATGTTCATTCAACAACCCAAGCTACCAAAACAGTACCTCTCTCTCAAATTACCACTGGGAATTAACTAATAAAAATAAATAACCAACTGTAATCTGGAACACTATCAGAAAAACTAGCACCTGTAGCTCCTTAAACTCACCATGCTATTTATGCCTCGGCGAAAAGCTTGAAATAATTAAATTTACCGACAGAGGAAAGCTTTTAAACAAAAAACAGGACACATCGATCAACTGTAGGCATAACAGGTCACATCTCCTTAGTAATTTGTACAACACCTCCTAAATAATACCATCAAAACCAAAAAACACAATATCCAACAACACCCCTAAAATTAACAATCATAAACACCTCCAAATCAAATAACTTTAACCCTCAACTACATATACAATACAATTACCCCCCTTTTGAATAAATATTATAACACGTACAAGTAGAACTTTTAGATATATATGTATTGGTGAATTTTGTGGATATATGTATATGCATATGTATGAAAATATAAAATTTATAACTATTTATATGTGTATGTGTACGCTTGTGTATGTGTGTATACGTATGCATGTGTGCACATACATGTGTATTTGTGTGTTCGTGTATGTGTATATGAGTATGGGTGCATGTATGAATGTCTATGTATACATGTGCATATATGTATATATATGTATGAACAGGTACGTGTATGCGTTCAACATCCAGCTCACAAAATCTCACAAAAGTAAACCACATATTACCAGAATCACTTTTTAAATAATTATATACTGCTCAATTTACTCAAAGTTACTGGCCTCCACCATTTCTAATCCCCCCACTCATAAGTTTTTAATTTCGCAGCTTGAATATAATATTTCAAATTGGAATTTCAATTTTTTATCTACCAATTGTAATTTATATCTTATGATCAGGCAAATTATATATATATATATATATATATATATATATATATATATATATATTATCATGATAAATATTTTTTAATTATTCATCACATACATATATGTTTAATATTTTTCGGGAATTGGCAATGCGGAGATACCTGTTCCGCTCATCGCAGGGTTCGAACTCCAAACACGAATCACTTTTAACTCAAATATGAACGCCAACCTAACGGCTATGCAGGAAGAAGAGGAATAAAATATACTAATATTTTTGTAAACCAACAAATAAAATACTGTCACATACTGTTCGACATCTCTATTGGACGGAATTCGCATTTAAGCATTACATTTGGCAGCTTATTGCTATTCTGCTCTAAAAGCCGAGCCGTAAATACGGTTATTGAATAATATTATTATAAATATATTTATTTATTATCGACATACATATATGTTCCACCTTTATTGGAATATATAGTGTAGGTATCACGGTGAATCACACAGGCATATACTCGTCTTTTGAACAAGTTTACATTTAGCTGGAAGGGGATATATATATATATATATATATATATATATATATATACATGCAGTTTAAAAAGTAAATTATGAACATATAATAATGAATTATGGAATATGAGTAACATTCTGATACTTTTTATTGTAAACTATACCAGTAATAGAGTGCAACCACAAATTCGCTTCCCAATATTAAAAAAAAAATGTAAGAAAGAAAATAATTGCTCTACATCATAATTTGAGTTGTGTTACCTAATACATTTAAAAACGATTTTTTCGCTCGCATGAACGCCAATAATCTGTATGTGCTGAGTAATTCCTTAACTAGTTTATTTATATCCATGAATTATGGAATATGTATTTCAGACAACAGGGTAAATACCGTGGGCACATGATTTTTTTGGTAAATTTACCATTAGGGGTGGAGCATCGAAACTTATATATATATATATATATATATATATATATATATATATATATATATATAGAGAGAGAGAGAGAGAGAGAGAGAGAGAGAGAGAAAGACATTAATTACAATACACTAATTAATTTTTGTTTCTGTACTAGGCGTATACATTTCAGATCTGGCTGCTTTGACAATACCGAGTTATTATCGAAGCAGACAACCCTAAATAATGTACGCATATTACGGGAACGCGAATTAAATATTGTCGACTGATTTAATGTTTTCATAAATTGTATTTATCGAGCTCTGTTGTGTATTGACTACTTATGCTATAATATTTTGGTTTAAGTTTATGTTTTCAACGTATTTGAACTTGATTAATTATGTATATATATATATATATATATATATATATATATATATATATATATATATATATATATATCAGATTGGGATGGTTGTCCGGACCATATTGACCCAAATTCTCCATACTTCCCAGTTTGTCATGGCTCTGTGAAGATCTTCGAGTTGAAAACCAGTATCAACTGTTTTGTGGACGTCTTATAAGGTCGACCAACTTTAACTGTTCCGTGTGTTGGCGTCCATGAAATCAGATCACTGATTAGCTCTTCTTAGTTTCTATAACAATGTCCAGCGAATAACATCTTCCTTTCTTGTATTACTGATGATATTGTAGACAAGTTGCCATACAGACGTTTATTAGATGGATGCGTTTTCCAGTGCATGTTTAATACAGCGCGGAGAATCCGTGTGTAAGTTCCATCTAGTTTACTTTCCAGTTTTTTTTTTATAATCCAAGCTGATGATCCGTAAAGCAGTATGGATTCCACTATGGCTCTGAAAAGCATTTTTATATCTGTCAGTCCAGGGTTTCGAATCGTACGACAGTAGTTAATAGCTATATCTCTATGCTGATGAGTCTCGATTGAAAAGGGACGAAACGTACATAGATAATAAACAATAACAAATATTTTATATTTGTCGCTCCTCGTAAAATAAGTAGAGTACTGTAATGGTAGTACAAACACAGCAGACGTCACTTGCTTTATAATGCATCATTCCTTCTTTAATAGAAGTAGAATGCCTGGGCATCAAGCTGCGTTAAAATGTGTTAAATTATCATTGTTTATCGGCTATTCAAATATTGGCGCGCGGTTAGCGACGTTGGATTTAAGTTGAAAAATACTCGTAATCCAGGTGTTCGAATCGTACGACCGGTAGTGAATAGTCATATTTCTATGCTGATGGGTCTCGATTGAAAAGGGACGATATGTATACGTACATAGATAATAAACAATAACAAATATTTTATATATATATATGTGTGTGTGTGTGTGTAAAGGAGTAAGGCTACCAACATTTGTAAAATGTTTTTTTCCACATTTATTTAATATTTTGTTATTTTATGATGTTATAATGTTATATAACGCGTTTCAAGCGGGAGCCCGCTTTGATCAGATATGTAAATCCATTTGAAGAAATGTTTCCGCAAACCCACACATGCGCAAACACGCCAGACAATAACACATTTCCTCAAACGAAACAACCCACTTTCAAATCGAAAGACATTTCTTCATATAGATTAATGTATCGTAACATAATATATCGTATTTTAATCGTGTGCAATTGCAGTACTAATTTTAATCGTAATTTCCGTACTTTCATTTTTAGAAACGTAATTTCAATCCAAACTTTCGAATTGTAACATAATTTTAATATTTTTATAATCATACCTTGAAACGGACATATTTATGTTTTATACATGATCAGGATTAACTTCTTGTAAAGATAAGAAATCTATTTTATTTTTGTACTTTACCTCCACATATTTTTATACTTCGCTAATACCACCACCCTACTTTATTAATTAACATAATGAACTCTTCCAATCCTCTCTATATTATAGAGACCAATCAGTAAACTGAATATCGGTGCAGTTCTTTTTTTTAAATTTTTATTTTATTCTTTATTTTTAAATTATTGTTAGATATATAAAGGTGTTAACACTCTTTCATTTAGGTTTGAATGACGGTCGAAATAATTTATAATGTGCTCAATCCGAATGTATATCTAGTTTATTTGAACCTCAAAACTTGTTAATGCTCTGTTTGAACGGACATAGAGCTCTTTGATTCGAATTCCTATCGAAAATATGCGAACCTGCAAACTATATATATATATATATATATATATATATATATATATATATATATATATATATACCAACTAGTGTATTTATAATATGCAGCAGTCATCATATTCCTTTTAGAATTGAACCTACCTAAATACGTACATAACACCATTACAATCCAAATAACACAATGTACTTCCTAATGTATTTTCCGACTGAAAACATATTTAAAATATAACAATATATTTGAGAAATGCGTTGTAGTTTTAGGTGAGAGCCATTAACCGAAGTATAAAATGTTATATTTTTAGTTTTTTTTATATAATAATAATGGCGATTTTCCGAAATAAATTAAGAAGAATTCAACTAATAGATAGAAACAAATTCTAATATTAAGCTGAAGATCCCATTCGATTGTAAATACGTTAACGCTTATTGCGACGAGTAAACCCAAAACACGAACACCAAAGACGTGAGAGTTTAATAAAATGTTTACGTTGCGAACCCCAACGGTCGATATGATAAATTGTGATCCTATAAAAATTCCAAACTTCTACATCCATGAGTAAGTAGATGTCTGTTTCCAAGAGCTAGATGTTATGATGTTTAAAGTAAATGGTTTATTTAGCAGACAGGCTAATTAAGTCCCGCATTATTGTATACGGGCTACTATAGGCCGTAAAACACAACTATGTTAGCTGAGCCAATCATATACCAATAAAATATCGAAGTCACTTACCCGAATTGGTTGATTGTTCGTTGTTAAGTTTAAAGACATGTCAACTCTTATAAGCGTGTATATGCCGAAACGAGACGTACGTTATTATCGCAATGATAATATATGAATTTATTTATGTAGCCGTGAATTGTGTGTAGTATACAGATGACAGAATCTATTTAATACGTAGATTAGAGGCTAGCAGTTACTAATACTCTTGGTCAAAAGACACTACGGAGAAATGGCACCTCAGTAATAACTTGGAAAATCTTAGATCAATGAAGCATTGAATTAAAGCATTTCAATGACGTTGAAGATGTTTTTCAAGATAATACAAAATGATACACAATATGAAAAGAATTAATTTTATCTAGCAAGAATTATAAAAGTTTCGGTCGTTTAATGATAAAATGCTGAAGTTAAAACTTTAAGGTTAATATTACGTTTTAGTTAATATTATTTCTAAAACGTCACCATAAAGTTTTAACTTATTGTAAGATAGAATCAACTACGTTAAGCAGTGTCTGTGCTTTTTAAATTTTTCAATAATTGTTTCTGATTATTTCAGAAATGCATAATTTTGGAATGTTTTTAAGATATAAAAGCGTTTTTATTTGACTAATCTTTATCATTCTTGTTGTGTCAAAAACATTTTATATTTCACTATGAGAGCTACCCGGTGTTGCTCAGGTACGAGTGTGAAATAGCCTCATATGCAACATAATAGTAGAGAGAGTTTATTTAACAGCAAGCTTGATACTGTTAGCTAGATATTTTACTCACCGAGCTATTCCGATATATGTTAATACTCGTAACTTGATTAATGTAAATAGGTTACTGTCATTTTGAAACATGTTTGAAAATTGAAATTAGCATCTTTCAGGGCCAGCCAGATACACAAAAATAATTACATTATGTTCACATGCAAATTGTGCATGTGAATACAATGATATTAGATGTACACTTCCTAGTATGTCTTCGTTGTAAGGGGCAGAAATCCACAACCAGAGAGGGTTCTCTTTGATTATATATATTCAAGCAAACTACCATTTTCTCTCTCTCTCTTACTATATATATATATATATATATATATATATATATATATATATATATATATATATATATGATTTTTATACATTATATACAAAAATACCACATGAAGAACTTATTAAAGAATTAGGTAATACTGTAGATTTAGTTTTTGCAGGAGGACAAGGTAAATACATAGACTTTGCAAAATCTAAAGCCTTTTGGTGTAAAAATAAAAATGGTAGGACGAGTGTCTCCAAAATTGGTCTGATAATGATTATAAGTCAACTTATAAAAGAGAGTTACTTTCAAATAGGGAATAAATTATTACTCCAAACAATAGGTATTCCCATGGGTTTGGATCCGTCTCCATTTTGGGCAAATCTATATTTACATAGACTGGAATATATATATATATATATATATATATATATATATATATATATATGTCATCATTAAAAAAAAATGATATATCTAGAGCGTATAGTTATCATGGATGTAGGCGATATATTAACGACCTTGTTTGCATTAATGATAGCGAAGAGTTTGCAAATACTAAACATTTAATATATCCTAAAGAGTTAAAATTAAACTGTGAACATAAGGGAACACAAGCTACTTTTCTTGATTTGGATATAAACATTGAAGATAAAATATTTATCTATAAACTGTTTGATAAAAGAAATTCATTCCCTTTTCCTATCGTGCGAATGCCATATAAAAATAGTACTAGCCCTGTGTATATATTTTACGGGAGTATTATGTCTGAATTTCTGAGGATTGCTCGTGTTACCTTAAAATTAGTAGATTTCATGCCCTCAATTTCAGATCTAATAATAAGAATGATTAACCAAGGTGGCGATCAAAATAAAATATTTGGACAATTAAATAAGGCAATTACTCGCCATCCTGATGCTTTTAAATCTTATCAAATTAATCAAAATAAAGTGATAGAACAAATCATAGGATATATAAATAAAAATAATGTAGAATATGTATAAACGTATATATATAAAATCTACTAATTATAATGAGAAAAAGAAAAAGAATAAAAATACAGTAGAAATAAAGAAAGAAAGAAATATTAAAAAAGAAGAGGAAGAAGAAGAAGAAGAAAGAAAAAATCGACAGTTATGAACGCCGATTTTAAACAAAGAGGAAAGAAAAAAGAAGAAAAAGAGAAAAGATAAACGGTTAACTTATAAACGCCGATTTGAAACACTGAGTAAAGAGAAAAAAATCGACAGTTGTGAACGCAGATTAGAAAAACTGTAAGTGAACAAGGAAGATTAATATTTATTTGAGGTTGACGACAATGGCGAAATGGACTACAAAGAAGGAGGAGGGAGAGAAGGAGGGGCTAAAGGTATATATATGTATGTGTATATATATATATATATACATATTTTTTTGATGTGTTGACAATTTTTATATTTATAATATGAAACTAAAAATAATACATTAATCACCTTAATAATAGTGTAATGGATTCGTCCAAACACTTTAACATACAGCAACATTTTTGTAAGTAACGGATAAATTTTATTAGACAGACGAAGTGGGGTCTGATCAACTCTGCTGGGAAGCCATGAAATTAAATACTGTCTAGTTTTTAAATTCCCGAAACAGTTTTTCATGGTAAACAACTGATGATCCCTTAAAATAGGGTTAAAAACAAACTAATACATTAACTGTAAAAATAAATTGACTTACATGAGTGATTTTCCACTGAAAGACTTGGGACTATAAGTTTTTTTTAATATAGTTTTAATGGTTGAGAAACTTCCGAGACTATATATATATATATATATATATATATATATATATATATATATATATATATATATATATATATATATATATATATATATATATATAATTTGAATCTAAGTGAAAACCGTTTTCAGTGGAGAGGAAGCATTGAAGTGATATATTTCTGATATAGCCGATGTCAGTAGTTCACATGCCCATTTTCAAGCAATTCTGTCAAGCGGTTATAGTAAACATAATACACAAAGATCAGGCGTACACACACACAGACAGACATACATAGTTACTATTTTATATATAGAGACTAGCAAAAAGACTAACGGTCGTCTATTTTTGCTAGGCGCCGCGTTCTAGGTGAGACAGAAAAAAATGTGTTTATATTTATTGTTTATTTCTGATTGAAATGAAATTGCGTTTACAAAAATTATCCAGGACAGACAAACTGACAGAGAAAGTGTTCGTTATAAGTGTATATATAGTTTGAAACACGATGCTCTTCAAATCTTGTCGCGTTAAGCATTTTCGAATTGCAATGAAATGTTTGTACATAATAAAAACAAACGATAATACCAGATACAATTTATTACAATTTCACAATTCTGAAGAAGTGTTATTAGCCCATCGAATCCAGATGTTCTGTTTTGCCGTTATGGATGCCTTACAAATGGCTGTTTCTTACTATAATAGGGCAGGCCTTTCTTGTGATTAAGATTTGATTAATGTAACACAGACACTGCGCTACAATAAATTATCAATTAGATTTATATTTGGGGAAGTGTGATTAAATTACGTATTTATCCATGGGCTGTATGAATTTATGTATTAAAAGCGTTTCAATGTATTCCACGATTTGACCTTTTTACAAATTCAGACACTTGGTTACTCGGGATATGCAACAGTGAAATTTTAAATTAGGAGATCAAATCCAGATGAAATACATTTTAATACGTTTTCTAGTTATTGGTACTTCTGTAATATTCTTTACCCAGAAGTATTATTGTTTGCAGCTTTCTCTGCGTGTCGACGTAATTGAAAATATATAGTTAAATATTTTTGGTAAGTAAACATATTGTGCATTGTCAGGTGGAGGTCAATGTTTATGTAAGAACATTGTAAATATCATTTGCCACCAGCGCCAGTACCGTTGCTTAGTGGAGAGAGCTACTGACTATGGACTATATGGTTAGATTCCTGGCTTAGGATGGGTGCTAGTTTAGGAAAACTGAATAGCAGTTGATGGGTGCCTAGGAAAACTGAAAAGGTGTTATCCAACGAAACAGTTTGTCTGTGGATGATTATATATATATATATATATATATATATATATATATATATATATATATATAAATATATATATATATATATATATAAATATATATATATATATATATATATATATATGAGGATAAAATGCACGATATGTTATAAAATAAAATTCCGTGAAAGACAAGATGTGTGAACAAGTAACACGGGAAAACAAATTAAAAAACTGGAATCAAATCACTAAAACACGAGCGATTTTACCGGTTTTGTTGGGATCAATGAAACTCTTCAAAAAAGTGAATATTTTAAATTTATTTGATAACGCAAAAAATAGGAAAAATAAGAGCGCAGAACGTAATGTTATTGGCGCGTGTTTAACTATTTTGAAAGAAAAAAGAATAATGAAACGCGTGTGGCAGAGACGTTAAAATGGGAAGGGGGGTATACAAAAGAAAATAGAAAGAACATGGAAATATTTATGAAATGTGGAAAAATGAAAAGTTACTTCAACCGAGATCGCAGTGATTGAACATGTTGCGTTATGCATTGCATTGTTTCAGTGCAGTATTTACCAGGTGTTTGCTTGAGAAATAAAATACCAGTCTGAGGTTTACGTTAGATGGTGATAAGAGAAGTAGTATAGCACTTTCGATACACCTGCGACGTGTGAGAGGTGTGAGAGAGTATTAGGTCTTGAGGAGGGTGCAGTTTGTAAAATCAAAATTGTTTCGGTGTATGACTAGTGGTTTGTGGGATTGTTGTGTTTGAGGTCCTGTTAGTGTCTGTAAATCCGAGATTTTATATTTCTGGCCGTTTTACCAATATAAAACATCGGACATGCTGCACATTTTATTTTGCAAATGCCGAATAGGGAAGAAGTGTCCTTAGCGGATTGGTGGGGAGTGTGCTTGATGTTGAGTAAATCCGTAATTGTTTTAGAGATTGATGTTACTATTTTTGTGGCAGATTTGAATTGGTTTTGTAAGGAAATAAATATGGGATTATTGGGGAGAACTATGTAAAGATTTATTTTTTTCAGTCATGGAGAACTTTTGTTGGTGCTTGTCTGTTTTTTTGTTTTGAATATTAAAGGCTTTGCAATTAGCGTTTTGGTTGAAAGATTGAGGATATTTTAAAGCTTTGTATGTGGTCTGAATATAGGTTTCTCCATAGCGAAGATAAACAGGGCTGCTAATATTAAGAGCTCTATGATCATTCCGGATTTTATTTGGTTGTTGTGGTCGGAGTAAATGTATAAGATTATTTTTTTGCTAGGCTGCCGCGTTCTTGAGTGGTGAGACAAAAAAATGTTTTTTCTCCGAATACCATTTTGTTTAGAAAGGAAAAAAAAAATTCCCGCCCAAATATTTTTTTTCGCGCCCCCCCCCCCAAAAAAAAACAATTCGGGGGGAGGTGAATTCACCCCCCGTCCCCCTGCTCTGGACCCCCCATGAAAAAATCGAGAGCGAACGCAGACCCCAATGTATTCTCGAAGAACGATCATTCAAATCTAGCGCGGACGCACACACCAAACTATAAAGAAGAACCAATTATTATACGATCATTCATTGCTAAATGAGAGATCTGAAAAAAAGCGATTTCTTCAAATAGGAAAATTAAGAGTATATTTTCAACTGTGTCTCATTGGCGGTTTCGGTAGAGCGTCGGGCAGTTAGCGTCAAGGTTGCGAGTTCGAAATTATTTATTGTTTATTTCGTTGTTAATAGGTGGCCTAATGTATTTGTTTATGTTTCTGACTTTGAAATTAATTAAATAGTAATTACTAAACCCCTCTCTCACGTTTACAAAAATTCTCCAGGACGGACAGACAGACAGAGACACAGACAGACAGAGAAGGTGTTCGTTATATTATAAGTGGAATAGACTGCCGCGTTCTTGGGTGCTGAGACATTTTTAGTTAAAAAAATAAAAGATTTGTCTCCGAATATACTTTGTTTAAAAAGGAAAAAAAATTCGAGTGGGTGGGTGAAATTAACCCCTCCCCTTAAAATCGAGCGCGAACGCAGGAACAAATTATATTGAAGAACCAGTTATTATACGATCATTCATTGCTAACTGAAAGAAATGAAAAACACCATTTCTTTAAGTAGTTAAATCAAGATGTCATTCTTAACTTTGTCCATTAGCGCAGCCGAAACCGTATCGGACAGTTGTTTATTGTTTATTTTGTCGTTAATATGTGCCCTAATGTATTTGTTATGTTTCTGACTTTGAAATTAATTAAAAAGTAATTACCTCCTCTCCCGCCCCCTCTCCCGTTTACAACAATTCTCCAGGACGGACAGACAGACATACAGAGAACCTGTTCGTTATATTATAAGTGGATTATTTAAATGTTGAAAACTTTTTTACCGTACAAGTGATGTTTGTGACCTAAGAAAATATTTATCTTGTAAGTAGATTATCATTAGAAGTAAATAGTAATAATGTATCCCAAAATAGAAGAGACACTTTGAGATATCTGTTCTTATTTGTGCGGAATACAACAAGCCGGGGAGGTGACGGTGGTCAAGTGGATAACGACACGGATTTACGCCCTGAGTGTGCTAAGTACGAATACAGTCGGTTCCATAATATCACCCTAACTGAGGAATACTGCCTACTATTACGCTGTGTCTTACTGCGAGAATGCCAACATCAAAATCAAGCCTGATTCGCACGAATTTACTATAACAAGCCGGACATCGCCAAACGGCTAATAATCAATTGTATTATCGTCCAGAGAGTTGCAGCTTGTTTCCGGAACAGTGCAGGTGTGAACGGACGCTGTCGCTCAAACAAACATGAGTTTGCCACCCGACTGTAAGGTAAGCATTTGAAATTGATCCAATGCTCATAATGAAAGTCTTGGGAATGGTGAAAACATTCTTTGCTGTCATAGTGTAAACGTCCGTCGAAAATGAAAGGATAAAGGGCCTTAGACCCGTGAGAAACATCACATGCAAGAACAAAGTGAAAAGCGCAGCTATCATCTCCTTAAATATTTAGAGAGCCATGAGATGCGCTTCATGATTTTCTCGGATGAGAAGGTTTTTTCCAGTAGAAAAAGTAATGAACAGGAACTCAGGCATCGTTATGATGCGTGGCGTTGTCGACTAAGATAGAGATAAAACTGAATTATGTGTTGTTAGAAAAAATGGTCGGGAAAAGTTGGAGCATGCGTTGGCCCTCATTAAGGTTTGGTTTCGGAATGGTGGTCGGTATTACCCGGCACGGAAGGGGTCCCCCGTGTGGGAAGTAGATCTCGGGGGTACAAGCAAAGTTATTCTGTTCTGTTTTTCGTTATGAACTGTTTTTGTCAGAAAGGAACCGTAGTTATTCTTCCTTTTAGTTATGGATATGAAAAGGCCATTAGTATGCTACGGTTAATCGTGGCTCCTTTGAAGCGCAATCGTAATACCGTCTTCAAGAAGACGAGCAAAGTGCTCATTACTTGACAACTAGGGCGAATTAGACGGGTTGAGGAAAACCAGAGCCAAGGTAGCTCGGGGATGTATAAGGAGACGGAGAAATCAGGAAGTTGACGTAACGGACTGTCAGTGGAAGGATATACAAGTGCATATCTAAAGGAAATTGTTAACTAGAAGATGTGGAACAGGATCAACCTACTCAAAATATGCAAAGTGAGGTGGCAAACGTAACTAGGACAGTTTGTGAAAATTGATGACAGTGACAACCCGAGTACACCAGAACGTCCAGTTCCTGGTGTCAAGGCGAAGTGCGATATGTTGGTTGTCGTTAGGACATTTAAGTTACCCCTGGTCGTCTGGGATATATACTACGAATGCACTTTCCGGTGAACCCTATTAGAGAACTGTGGAAATTCTATAGTGCAAAGGAGACACCAATTTGGAGGGTAACAAATTGAGGTCACCCTGTTGGATAGAGAGATAGCACCAGATCATAAATTTACCTCAGGCTGGGCCAAGATCTTTGATGCGTAGCGAGGTATAGGATATACAGAATGTATAGCCTTAAACGTACCCCGAAGTCGTGTGGGAAAAGTAATCAAGATTGAGCAGGACGATCCACCAGTACACACGCCAAAGACTTGCACAACTTCATGTAGTAAAATATATATTTCTAGACAAACAAAAGCTGCTGGGAACATGTAAAATAAATAAAAAGACTACCTAGCAGATATATCCGGTGAACAAAGTGCAAGACAGATTCGAGCAATTGAACTTAAGGGTACCGTTAGAATCCTAAAAGATATGATGGTTTGAGTCTCTAAAATAGCAGGTTTCTTCCCAGCAAAACAAAGAGAAAGAGAAAACTGAAAAACAGAGAAAAAGCAAGCAAAGTTCGCAATAACACGGCATTCATTAACCGCGTATGTGCTTGAATAAGAATATAGTACGTCCATAAAATGTGAAAAGACTTCTAACCACACTAGACACACGTCATCCCTGGTGTCGGCAGACACATGTATAACAATGTGTTGAAGTACACACAAACTATCGTCGTTTCGGTGTATAGACGAAATGGCAGTTTAATCTCACTTTTTGAAAGCGCAGTAATGACTGGATTAATAGCTATATTATGAGAAAACTAAAACATAAAATTACTGTTTAAAACACAAACCTATTTCTTTTAAGAATTGAACAAATAGGATATTTTATTTTAGCTTATAAAATAAATTTTACTTTTTAAAACTTTTATTTTAAATTTAAGTAAAGGTTAAGAGAATTTTATAAATCTTTTTTTATTTGATATAACAAAATAAGGTACTTATATCGATCCTGACCCAGTTTTCTCGAGTTTCTTGTCGGAAACGTTCGGCTATCCTACGCAAACGCCCGAGAGATGACGGACCGATTTGTACCAGACGACAATTTTGATACGGTGCTGCATCCTATAATTTTAAGTAATATTTTCAAGAAATTTTCTAAAAGAAACAACAATAAAAACAAAACAAGCAAACCATAGCGATGTTACTGTTATCAAATAAATATTTTTTGTTATTTTGATACGTTGCTGCGTTTTAAATTTTAGTTATATTTGCAAGAAATCTTTTAAACAACAAAACAAATGAAACAAGCAAAACAGAGCGAAATTACTGTTATCAAATACACATTTTTAACTTTAACCCTAACCCTAACTCTTACCCTAAACCCTAACCCTAAACCTAAACCCTAACCCTAACCCTAAACCTAAACCCTAACCCTAAACCCTAACCCTAACCCTAACCTTAGCCCTAACCCTAAACCCTAACCCTAACCCTAAACCCTAACCCTAAACCCTAACCCTAACCCTAACCCTAACCCTAACAACAAGGGTGAGATACGTCTACTCTCAGATGAGAAAATATCACTAATAACACTATATATAAGAAAGTCCTGGAAAACAGACAAAACATGGATTAAACTCACTTATTTAATTTTCCTGTTATGTTAGTTATATTACTATATTCTTATCGAGAGACAGATTTTGTAAAATTACTATTTTATTCAATTGCTTAAGTCTTTAGTTACGTCGTTTAATCTGTCTTAGTAGGCAGTACATTTTTGAATTAATAGATCTAAAAGTGTTACATTCGTTTTAATTTAAAGAATATTTTGCTAATATTTTACGATAATAAAGATAGCATTTATTGTTTTAAAATAATTAAATTGAAAATTAATAAATAAATAAATATAAAAGAAGCATATTCGTTGTATTGATGTAATTAGTATTTAGCTGACAATAGTCGAGCTTCTTACACACAAAGTCATGTCGTTTGTTTAAAAGAAGCTCAGTATATGGTCCAATGAAAACATCAGCCATGAAAGAGAAATAACAATGAAACTGATTTTGTAGTTATATATATATATATATATATATATATATATATATATATATATATATATATATGTGTGTGTGTATGTGGTTGTATATACATATATATATATATATATATATATATATATATATATATATATATATATATATATATATATATATATATATATATATGGGTGTGTGTGTGGGGGGGAGGCGTTTTAGAAATTGATTCAATTTTTTAAGAGCGATTATTTTCAGTGGCGTCATAACTTGAAACACTTCGTAGTTTCATAATTGTTTTCATGAATTTTAAGCGCGATATTTAATGTTATTTTTTAATCGAGTAAGAGACTTTGTCCGTAATTCGATGACATTTATCTCAACCATGTATTTTCGCTGCAAAACGCTGAAATTGAATCTAAATAAAACATATTTCAAAGCCCTTTGCAATATATATATATATATATATATATATATATATATATATATATATATATATATATACATATATATATATATATATATATATATATATATATATACATATATATATATATATATATATATATATATATATATACATATATATATATATATATATATATATATATATATATATATTGAAATGGCGTAAAAGATCAGTTTATGCATCTTTATAAGTAACAATTATGGTCGGTTGGTAAGCTAGGCATACGTTTTAAATAGCATTTTCATCACTTAACATGCAAACTGAATGAGCTCCCTTAACATTTTTTTCATAATCTCAGTATATCAGTGTAATTTTCTATGAACGAAATGACCATATTTCATTAAAGTAATTAAACTAATCTTCAAACAAATATATTTTCCACACAGTAATTATTTAGGGAAATTAGAAAATTGCTTTGTCGACCGCATTAGATAAACTGTAAACACATATTGGCTATTTAAAGTCACGCGATTCCTAAAAAGCTAAACTTGTATCGATTCTATGAAGATATCTACTCGCATGATGGAATGCACTTATTCTCCGATGGTCGTTCATTCACTTAATTGCTTCTTGCGGTATTGTCAAAGAACCACGACAACACTCTATTGTCAGCATAGAGAATTGATGCGGTAAATTAATTTGGGTAAATAGGGATGAAAGAAATGACTACATATATACAAAATGTCATGGTAAAATATACACTATAAATTAAATGTACCATTCTACCAAGAATATCATTCCTCTGATGGTATATATTACATAGTATATAAAATGTACGTGTTGAGTTAGCTAATCAACAGGCAATTGTGCCATTTTTGTAGGCGTACGCTACTAGTCCAAACGATGAGAGCAGAACAGATACTACACTACCACACGAATAGAAAATATAATTTATGTGAGGATGGTCTCATGACCACACAAAAATGATGTACTATCCCTCCTCTCGAAAAGGAGAGGGCAATAGCTTGCATGATGATATATGTACCAGTAAACAACACTACCATCTGCATTAAATAATAGTATTTCGAAAATTAGTCTTAAGTAGTAAACCAAATTAGGGATACAAATATAGAATACTAGTTAAATTGATATAAATAAAATATAGCTTCGTCTTAAGACAACTATCAAATCATATTTCATAATATAAATAAAATAGTACAATTAACAACAGTTTGTGATTCAGTCAGACAGTTACGAAATCTTTATTAGTAATTAATATGCTGTATAGAATGAATTGTTCATTATTCTCAAATATATTTTAAATAATGATTTCTCTACCCACCTATTTATACCTATAAGTCAACACAGCAAAAGATACGAATTTTAATGAACTACTATCGTTTGACAAGTTACGTGATTATTAAACGTACATATTTTTATACGTATTTGATATTTCTTTTAATGAAAGGTAACACGTCATATCTTGGTCAATATTTGATGCATTCTCAAAGATCAAAGTTCATCTTTAGATGATCTATTGTCGAATATAGTTTACTGGAAACAGCGGACCTGATCCTTAACTGCCACCTTCAGGCAAGACGTGAATCTAAGGCACACACTATTCACGATGTCCTACGCGAAATGGCTTAATGTTCTTTAACTGGAAATCAGCTCATCCTCGGTGTTGGAGACTATTGCTGTTGTTGTTTTTGTTTCCCGCGTTGGACTTCTGCATAGATTTCACGGAGAAGTCTTCCTCGTTCGTCACAGATCATACTTAACCTGTAATCTTGAAGGTTTTAACCTCGAACATATAGAATGGCGAGACTCAGCGGTTGCATTCGAAGTCGGGGAAGGTTCGACCTAGAACACACATACCAGTTTAAGTGTTTTTGAGTTATTAACGATTTTGCAACTGCTATACAATTTTTTGCATATATGATCAGCAAATACTACAAGGACTGTTGGCTATTATTGACTTCGTAGACAGGTTTAGCATGAACTGATTATTATTTTCATCAAATATTGTTACATTACAGAAAGGATTGTGTATTTTATTACAAACTTCATGGATGGAATTTACTGGGGCTCACCCTAAAATTTTAAATCAGTTATAATTCAAAACAATCAGATATGCCTACCCTTGTATACTTTCAATTCTATCTGTTTTATTATTGCTTTCTATGTACTCGCTTTCGCAATGTGCTTCTCTCTGTTGCTGTCTTTTTCTTAACTTTGATCTTCTTTCCCTGTGTACCGCATTGGATGACTTCAGTCTTAGCATCAGCTATTTAGTGACTCTTTTACAGTCACATTAAGCGGGTATACACCTATAGTCACGGCTGGTTGTTTGTGTTATTGTTGTTAAGTAAATCAGACTTCTGCCTAGACACGTTTAAGATCAGGCCGCAGCATTGGCTGGTCTGCATGAAGCCATGTTCGCTGGCGTAGATACTCGTTAGATTTGCAAGATAGCTGATTTTCACCCTCCGCAATTACATCAACTATATACAGCAGTTTCGCATTAAGTCCGCAACACCCTGATACAGAACACACCAAAAATGACAGTTGCACAAGCCCGGAAAATACAGTATTTTTCTCACTCCATGAATTTGCGGTTCTGTGATTGACACATTCGCGCTTTTCACACGCAGGCGCAGAGACAACCAATAAAAGAAAGATTCTGATGTTTACTCGTTTTGTATTTTTACCAGGATACTGAAATCCGCGCAACTTTTTCACTGCCACATTGTCACCACCCCATCCGCAGTGAGGAGGATTTGTACTTTATGAGGAGTCGCTGCTGGTTTACCATTACGATGGAATAATACATGGTAGTTGGACTATCGCTAAATATAAAAAAGTATTAAATTAATAGATGTTGGACACACTGTTTTGTCTATTAACACAATCAACACATCATAGTATATACGTTCACCATGAAGATTTTTAAATATGAAGATTTATTGAAGCACCCTTATGCGTGACAGACTAGATTTAAGTGTAAGTCCGATCGACGGACGGGGCATAAATATTCGTAGAGGCATCCAAAAGTGTTTAATCGTATGAGAGATTTAATTAAAACTAGCGGTTAATCACTTCGCCAATAAGTTCCAATTCATTACTTAACACCATTTAAACAAATAAATCTCGTTCATACTTTTATGTTTATTTCTATGTAATTTGTGGAAAACGTAAACTTTTTAGAAACAGTACAATATGTATGTATCTGGTTTTATTCCAAGTAAATAAATTTTATATTACTGTATTTTTTTTTTCATTTTGATGGAATATGACTGCATATAAGAAAGACAGAGAAGAAAGAGACATTTGCCGGGGTATGAAGCAACCTGTTTCAAATATTCTTTTTAAAATTACCGATATGTATTTTGTTACTCGTAATGAACAATTAACAAGTGCATAAAACAATAAAATGAGATACTCATTAATATTTATTATCGAAAACTTGTCGTTAATATGGTAGAGCCTACTACGTGTCATGATAACTGGTGAAAAAGCATGCCAGACCATCTCATTCTTTAAATATATGCTCTTCACAATGGAAATAAACGTAATGGTGTCTGACGCGTTATGAAATATAAGAACCTAAACAGAGAGAGAGAGAGAGAGAGAGAGAGAGAGAGAGAGAGAGAGAGAGAGGGAGAGAGAAAGAGAGCGTAGGTGTAATATTAGTTTTGTCTCTTGTTGATATCGATTAGTTTTGCTTTCTCATCGATTACTTTTTTTTCTGATTAGGTGTGTCTTATAATTGTTATCGATTAGTTTTGTCTTTTTTCTTACCGATTATTTTTCTTCTTACATTTATTAATCAGTTTTGTCTTCTATTTATCGATTGCTTTTGTTTTCTTATTGATTATTTATCTTCTCTTACTCTCGGTTAGTTTTATCTTATTGTTCGTATCAATTTGTTCTGTGTTCGTTATATTATCGATTAGTTTTATCTTCTTATTAATTAATTTTGTATTCTTATGCGTTAGTTGTGTGTCGTTGTGGTACAATTATAAGCGCTCTTTTCATGAAGCGGGAATTCTCCGCATTTAAATGCCTTGTACCTAATGTTATTAGTACTCGCGGGGAGACGAGTGAAATCGAAACTGAAGTTGTTGCGATGGCGGCAGTGTGACAACACTCTACTTCAAATGTCAGCACGCGTCAGAGAGGCAAGTTGATTAGAAAATCACCGACAGTGTCAAAGCAATCGGTGTTGACAAGTGCAAAGATTGGACAAAAGTCAAATCAGCTGTCAGCAAGGACTGTTGATCTGATAACATCAGTTGATGTGGTCTTTCGTTCTTTTTTTCTTTTTTATATGTATACATGTTTCTTTCCTCTATTCTGAGAATTAACGTCTACTCTCTCTCTATCTCTCTCTCACACACACACTCTCTCTCTCTTTTTTCCGTTTTTATCACAGCCAGGGAACATATTCGGTTGGCTTCTCGTCTTCGTGCGCGTCAGCCGTATGTAAGCAAACTCCAGCCGACTTTCGACTTTAAAAAAATGTTCTCTGATAAAAGTAAATGATTTTTTATATTTCCGTATATAAAATGTTCTTATCCGCTCCATTATACAGCCATTTTCATTTCAGCATGACGATTCCCATCATCCCAGATAATTAATTCTCTCCAGAGAATTAATTACGCTTAAAACCCGACCAAAGACCCGTCAACCATACGGACAAGCATAACCTCTTCATTGAATTAAAGGTGTCTATATTTTCGCATGCAGCTGGTGTGGCATCGTGCCAGAACGTAACAGTTTTATTAAAGGCGCTCTCACGACGCGGACACACTGAGTGAAACTCTACGTTCCCCAAGATAGTATCACATTTGTGTTGTAACAAACACACGACCAATTGAGAAATGCAGAGAACGGCCAGGAATCATCCACCGGTAAGCAATAGTTTTACAGTGATGCCTAGGACCTAGGAGACGACCCAGGAAAAAGTCCACGATCACAACCCAGGAGTCCACTACTAGGCGGTCGGAGCCACATTTCGTGACCAAGACGCGACCCAGATAGAATTCGCTGAACGAGTATCACATTGGGACCAATTACTACCACGAAACAGTCACAGTTTAGAATCCAAGAAACAATCTAGGAAACAAAAACACAATCATCTAAAGGACAGCCATATTGATCTGGAACGATCCTCACAGACGGAAAAAAACACACAGTAAATACCAGAAAGTAAAGGTAAGTGACTATTATTTATGCCCTTCTTTACTTTGCAGAAAAATGGGTTTGTTTGAATAATTTATAAAAAATATCGGTGCATACAGACTTTTGCTAATACGTCTGCTACTAAAATAAAGAAACATACAAAATGGTTAACACAAACCAAACTCCATTTAACAGAACTCTCTAAGGTGGATCAACAATCCCAATCTTAACTGAGAAACCGTCTGCATTAAGGCCATGGTTATCGGCTCTGAAAAAGAAAGAGCGGGTCTACCAGCTAACATAGATCTAGAGCTAGTAAACCTGGCATACAACTTTTCCAGGCGGGCTAGAATCGGAATGGATCGGAGAATATATTGATCATCCCAATAGCATCAGTAAGGAACTGCTTAGCCTATTCACGGCACAATACGTCGAGTTTACAAATACTGCCGACGCCGCTAGAGTTTTAATTAAAATAAATTCAGATAGGGGCGAGGTACTCCCGAACTTAGCAAATAGGGTTACACGCATTGCTAAGTTAGCGTATAGGGCCGCCGCGTTTTTAGAAGGTTTAACTGTTTAAGTGCAGTTATCTGAATTCTTCATAGATGCTATAATTAACCCGTTCATTAATGAAGTTGTGACTAGATTAAATCTGACAACGTTATCAAGACAAAGCGAGAGTCTCCATTAGCGAGTCCAGGGTGGCTACAGGAATAAGAAAGCCATCCTAAATGATAGCTCCTTAAACCGTGTCAACTTGTAGCAGATACCTAAGAAGGCCATACTATATTAAGGACTTTTAGAAGTTTGAATTTCTTGTTTTTTTTTTATTTAATAAAATAGAAGAAACATTGATGAATATGATCGAACAATTGTAGAGATATCTTAAAATTGGAATATAACAGCAGATCGTAGAGAAAGAAATAGCTCGATATTCTATCAGCTGAAACTACATGATTCATGAATTGTACTACTCTTAATTATTGACAGAGGTTTCACGGCATTATGTTGCATAACCGTCCCAGAATAGGGCGTGGCAGTTCTCGTTTTATATACCCGTCCCGGAATGGGCCGTGGCAGTTCTCGCTTACACAACTGGTCATTTTTAACACCAAAAATTTATATGTTGCATACCTTTTAATTTCTCGTAACTCCACTCTTTCTTCGTCACATGGAGGGGTGTCGTCTCGATGTCGTCTAGTTTCTCATACCCTTTCTTCTTCCATCGGGTGGAGGAGCGCCGTCTTGATGGCGTCTGGTGGTTGAATTCTTTCTTCCTTCTTTCTGCCGTGAACCTCGCCGCTACAACAAAAAGCTTCATGATCGACTCAGGAGACACACAATCTTTTAAACTTTCAATTCTTTTATTTCAGGCGTCAGATATCCGTCGATGGAGATGCCCCACTAACGTTGAGGGGGAGACCAAACTTCTTCTTTATCGTAGTTACTTCCTACTTAAGTCTTTAGCCATTCGAGGAGGGAGACAAAGAAGGAATATAATGTCTGTATTCTCTTAGGGAAATAAATCTCCATTTCTAATTTCGGACTACATAGAGAACCACGTATGTTCGGTTTGCTTCCACTAACCAGACTGGCAAAACACAGCTTCCCACACGAAAACCCGTGACATCACAAAGCCCCTATCACAGGTGGACATTGACCCTTGATCTGAGGTCTCGTCAACGTTGTGACCATGTCAGCGTCTGTGAGCTCCAACCGTGAGAACACCCCCATTCTGCACTCTACTGTACAGGTCCACCCTCACTAAATCGCGCAAGCCAAACCAAACGATTTTTACGCCCACTTCAACATGCCTCCACTTTAAGATGGGTCCGACCCTACAGGGCCATTATCAAACAATTACTAGTTATCAAAACGACACTTTCCTGCTCTCTAAAACCGAGCACCCCATTAAAAACTACAGTAAACTTTAAACGATGTACAATTTATCATTCATATTAATGTTTGGTTTTTCGTTTCTTCCGTCACCAGTTGAAATCGTTTTGTGTGAGAAAGAGGGATAGGCAAATAGTTCACCTGCTAAATGTTTTGTGGCGTAAGAGAAGTACATATATTTACTTATATACAATGTTTACCCATTTGAGTTTGGCATAGTGTAGAGGATATATATATATATATATATATATATATATATATATATATATATATATATATATATATATATATACATGGATATATATATATATATTTCAGACAAAATGTAAAAATAAAAATGGAATAAAGGATAAGCAAATCAATAACAAGCAATAATAAAACTCAAAAACACATATTGAATAGTTCTACCAAAATATTTCAATTGTTAATACAATCATCATCAGTTGGTAGCAGAACTTTAATTAAAAACAGAAAAGTTTTTAAATTAATACAAAAAACGCAATTTGGAAAAAAATATAGTCACGTGTAATAAACAGTAGAAAGGGAACATGAAAGAAAGAAAGAAATGTTAAAAAAGAATAATATAGGGTAATGAAATGGTATTACAATGCAAGAAGTGGAAATATGCCGGTCTTGAGAAGGAGGAAAAAACAAAATGTGTTTTATTTTTTAAAATTTAATTTTATTCTGTACTGTAACTTACTTGGTTTAGTCTCAGCTTCTAAACAATGATTTACATCTTTGTAACGGTGGCCGATTACACATTTCGAAGTAAAAGCTCTTTATCAAAAAGTAGATGCTGGCATAGGATTAAGCGCTAGTAACATAGTCTTTGTTTATATAATGTATCGTGTTATTGTGTTATATATTGTGTGGCTTTGTAAAAATGACATTTATACATTTCTTGACATCAGGATACCTATAGTTTTTTATTTACTTATAATTTTATGAAGTTAAATATTTTTAATATATCGGAATAATAATAAAAGAATAAGTTCAATATATCCGCGTGATGGCGATATTTTAGTCGCCATTAGCGATATGTCAAATCGCGCGTTTGCATTCCGAGTTGAATACATGCTTCAAAGTGTTTCAAAAAGATATATATATATATATATATATATATATATATATATATATATATATATATATATTGGTATAAACTAAACAAAAGAGACATCATTAAAATGATACGACGTCTGGCGTAGCGCCTCGGGGGACCATTACTCCTTTTTAAAACGAGTTTAGCGATAAATCATCAACGTCATTAAAAAGGTTAAGTTAAGACGCTCTCGTTTATAAATGTGATCGATAACTTCTTCCAGCTGAAAAGTAGTTCTCTATATATAAACGAAATATATTTATGTAAGAAATATATAAGAAATATAAAATAAGTATATTTTATCGACAAGCTATTTTTTTAAATAATAATTGATTCGAGAGTAAATACGTATGTATATCGTATTTAGTACGTTTGATTACAAATAAAAGTTATATGAAAGAATTATAGACCTGTTAAGTATGACAATATGTATAATAGGCTGGTATATCCGATCTGTATTTTATTGCGACGTACCTGCAAATAGGGTTGCGGTTTATACGGACCATGTGTATTAAAAGGGACTTATAATACATTCTGTTATTAGTTCCATTCATATTTTGATTGTGTTTGAAAGATAAAAGCGTAAAATTTATTTCTAAAAAGGAAAAAATGTATTTTTACGACTTTGCTTTATATACTAATGAGTCATCGCTGATCAATGCTTGATGGCTATTCGATGATAAAGTTTAATGAGATTTTCACTTAATGATGAACAACACATTTAAGAACTTCAGAATTTTTACCACACAGGAGAGAGAAAAATGTGTCTTTTTCAGCAGGAACATTTTTTGTTATTTATATTTAAATTTACAGGCAAAGAAATTTAAAATTACCAGTGTATATATTTGAAAAGGGCATATTCTTGGTGGAATTTTTTTTTTCATGTTTTCGTATGGAAATTTTGCAAGGACAGGGAATGCAGTCACTGGATGTAAGGAGCTAAAATTCTACTTTACGTTCAAAAACTAGCTTACGATGAATGTTACATGGATACAATCCGATCCAGAAAACAGCAATTATTCCCTCTTTTTGATCGTAGACTGCTCCTATTTAACGTTTTATGTCATTTTATATCGAATAAGTAAACAGTTGCAACCATGCCACTAATTTAAATAGCAAAACTTATTTTGTTGAAACGTCTCTGTTATCCTAACGAGTACCGATCGATAATATGCAATTGGTGTGCTGTGTAAAAACAGTATCTAATTTATTGCTTTCATTAATACAAACTATACGTGGTAATATCTATTTTAGGTACGAATACAAGTGGAAATTGTATACGATTGAGTGTGGTTAGAAATACTTGTATATCGAACACTTATATCTCTATACACACCAACTAATATAATAACACTTATATCTAACTTTGATATTGCGTTGTAATCAGCGAGTAGACTTACCGATACCTGCAAGCATGCACTGTTTAGTGTGCGGCATAGTTGAAATACATGTCACCATGCGGCGGTTGAGAAATATTTAACTAAGAAAAAAAAGGCTACGCAAGAAATTAGAAATGTGTCTGATCTGGTGTTTTGACCACCCAGAATTTGATTTCCCTTATGGAAGCTTAGTATCTCTTGAAACGGGTTGCTATGTTGATCGATACAGTCTCCAGAAAGTAATGCTTCTACAGATAAGACGTTCACTGGTGATTGATTTTTGTTTTAAATAATCGCTTGACATGGTATTAGTTTTGTTTTTATGCCGTTTTCAAGTGAATGTCTGGGTGGTCTACTTAAATGACACCGATATATATATATATATATATATATATATATATATATATATATATATGCATATATATATATATTATGGAAGTCGCTCCAGACAACGCATGAAGCCACTTGATGAAAAGTTAAAATGTTCTGGAAATAGGGAATCTTTATATATATATGATTTTTTTTAAAAATTAGCTAACTGGCTTAATACCTCATTATACATTTAAGGAGTTAACGTTTAACTCAAAAGTTTGAATAATATTGTTAAAAACAACTACTGTGAGTAATTTGCATTACTGAAGCCTTTAGAAGGAAGGAATAATTAATTCTAAGAAAAAATATTTCTAGACGGAGACAATGTTGATTTTTTTGTGTTTGGATTTTTTTTTGTAAAATCAAAACAGTAAATTTGTTTCAGGTATATTTGAAATAGTTACTCTTGCCCGGGAAATATCGACGAAGAAACAACTCGAATAAAGCAACAGAGGGTGGGAGGTGGAAACTGAAATTCCAGAATGAGAATAGCTTTAATCTCAGCCGTAGCAGCGGTCTGTGTATTATACACGACTTCCGATATTCCTATCCCTGTTGCGATACGGCATGCTATCTGTTCCGTGCTTACTCAGGAAGATAACGTCTTTTCTGACGAAGGCAATTATCAAAGGTTTTTTTAATAGCCGAGAAATCAACAACGGCATTTTAGAATTCAAGGAGAAAGTGTATTCTATAATGAATAATAAAAAACGTTTAATTTCCTTATGTTAATAATAAAATAAACAAGAACAAAACGCCAAGCAATAACACATTTGTTACAAATGATACAACACTCTTTCAACACGAAATACATTGCTTCAAATTGATTTACGTATTTGATGAGAGCAGACCACAGCTTGAAACGCGTTATATAAAATTATAAAAGGATAAAATAACAAAATAACAAAATAAATGTTGAGAAACACTTTTTACAAATGTTGGTAGCCTTACTCTTTTACATATATTCTCTCGTTGGAACTGCACTAATACTGCACTACCCCAATATATATATATATATATATATATATATATATATATATATATATATATATATATATATATATATATATATATATATATATATATATATATATTAAATTCCCGAAACAGTTTTTCATGGGAAACAACTGATGATCCCTTAAATAATGTTAGAAGCAAACTCATATAATAACTGAAAAAGTTCAATTGACTTACATGAGTGATTTTCCATTGAACGACTTGTTTTTTGTTTTGTTTTTTTAAATATAGTTTTAATGGTTGAGAAACTTCCAAGATTATATATATATATATATATATATATATATATATATATATATATATATATATATATATGAGGAAAAGTTGCTTCAATTGCTTAAAACAATTTCTTTACCTGGTCTTTTTCAAACCTCTCTTTTACGACCTATTACAGAATACTAGTATATTTGGCTCCCATGAGTGTATAAGTATTTTCAACTTTTCATTGATGTTTGTTAACCCAATTATCTTGATACCAATATTTAACTATATAAATATATCACCCTATATATAATTTTAAATTAAAATTTTGATTTGTTAACCTTAATCCATAACCTTTACGTACGCTATCGTTTAATGACATACACCTTAGCCCCTTTCTCTATTATTGACTTATTACATTTATGTATCCTTTAATATGCTACCGTTATTAACCTTCATCTTGCCACTGTCTTATGGCCCTAATAATTTATCTTTCTTTTTTTGGAATCTATCTACTTTACTATTTCTACTAACAGTAACTTTTATTTTCTTTCTCAAAGCATACTGTACATAATTAGCTGTGTTTATGTTTGTAAATGTCAGCCAACTTTTTATAGCTCTATTTGCCACTATATATACCTCTCATCTCATTTATCACTTATTCAGTTCAGTTTATTTAATTGTAAGCTAAAAATGTTGTTTTTACACACTTATTATTATCTTAACCCTAACCCTGACACTTCGTGCGTCTAGAAACCTCCCCCTAAACATTAGTAATATTTTTACATACTTTTATCTGGCATTTTCTCTTACAGCTTCGTTTCCATATAAAGATAGTACTCCATTTATTTAAACATTCGACAATTAACTGTAATATATTTACACATTAATTCTAACTTTTATTTTGCTTTTATCTTTTAGTTTATTTTCTCTATTATACCCAGCATAAATATTTTGACACTCTCAACATTGATTCATTAATATTAATCTCATCCACTCACCCCTACCCTTTTTGACAAACCTTATGTGGACCTCTAATCAATTATTATAAATTAGTCACTTTAATGTGATACTTAATTCACTCCTGTTTTAAAATCAATTTTTACATTTGAAGCTGGTTTGTATCAAGGCGCCCCAACGCCAACCTTTTCTTACATCACCCAACTAACTCCTCACACCACTATCGCTTGTACACCTCTCTTTACTTTAAACTCAACTTTTTTGCATTTGAATTCCTATAACGGCTTAGTAAACTTTTCCATGTCTGCAGAAACACTAGTTTAAAATTGAAAATCGTAACTTCCGTTTCATTGCTTGTTGCTTTTGTTTCGGTTACATTTTCGCACGCGTATATTTACACAAAACAAAAACCTCGATAAGTTATGAATCATTACACCTCTTCAGTGCGGCAATAGTATCACCTTTAATAATCCAGATATCGAACCTCCAATCACCGAGTTGATAGTCGTCAGCTCAATCGATTATGCCAACGGAAAAGTGCTCGGGAATGGTATCTACAATATTTATTCATAAAAACATTAAGCCTCAGTTAAAATGCACGTATATATATGTATAGATGTATATATAAATATACATATATATATGATAATTTTATTTACACAGACATGTACAAAATCTGCAAATTCTCTCCAAATATGATCTGAGGTTAAGATCGGATTCTCACTCTGCCTGATGGAATCTCAGTTTATAGTAACTGTTGATCGATAATATCGACATGCCAGTGTTGCAAATTTTGTACATGTCTGTGTAAATAAAATTATCATATATAAAGCTCTATTTTGATATTGAGCACTTTTTACAAACCCGGTTAAAATTCTCTGGATTACCACCCTGTGGATATCTTTTAACTGGATTATTACCATTAGCATTACACACACACATATATATATATATATATATATATATATATATATATATAGAGAGAGAGAGAGAGAGAGAGAGAGAGAGAAGGAGAGAAAGAGATGAAAAATAAGAATAACAAATTGTAAAGATACAATAATTATCAGAACATTAAAAGTTCAAAGCAAGAAGCTTCATCTCCTTAATCCATAGAGTTTCAAAAATAAACTCTTGTCATCAGAGGATAGAGAAAAAGCGACACTGTAACTTTGAATTTTGATTTACATTTCTGACGTCTTTTTGATGGCATTCACCCTAACTCTTAGCTATCATCTAAACCCATATCTTTTGTTTTTATTTCATGTAAAAAAAAAGTTCAAAGTTAAATGCAGCCTATAATATTTACAATTAGATTGTCGGTTTGTCTCTACCTTCTGATGAAAAGAGTTTATCTTTGAAAATCAATAGATTAAGGATATGAAGCTCCTTGCTTAGAACTTTTGATGTTCTAATAAATATTGTATCTTTACAATGTTTTATTCTCATCTTTGATCTATAGAATTGATTGCTCTATTTAATATATTCAGCTTTGTATTATCACGATAGATTATTATTAAACGATACTTTAATTACCTTTAATGTAATTCAACATTTAAATATTATATATATATATATGTTGATGTAATATATTGATGTAATATATATATATATATATATATATATTGATGTAATATATTGATGTAATATATATATATATATATATATATATATATATTGATGTAATATATTGATGTAATTATTTCAAAGTTATCAAGGTTTTTGCTATGTGTAAATCGTGCGCAAACGTAACCGAAAAAGAAAACAAATATTTACAAATCTAATACTAAACTAATTACTGATCAGTAGGCCTTTTGAAAAACAGCTGCTAAGCATAACTGATTGATATTTATTTTAACTTAGGTTGGTGTAAAGTGGTAAAAACGGATCAGGAGCCATTTGTAAAATATCCAGATACCACTGATTTGTTGTTTAATTTAGCATTGGTATTAGAATCTAATAAAAAATCCAGAAACCACTGATTTTTTTTAAAATTTAGCAATGCATGTTAGACATCTAATAAAAATCCATATACCACTGATTTTTTTAAACATTTAGCAATAAGTATTATACATCTAATAAAAAATCCATATACCACTGATTTTTCATTAAATTCAGAAATAGGTATCAGACATCTTATAAAAAACTCCAGATACAACTGATTTTTCTTTAAATTTAGCAATAGGTATTAGACATCTAATAAAAATAAGTCACAATTACAACTGATTTTTCTTTAAATTAAGCAATAGGAATAATAAAAAATTTGATGTTTCTTTAAATTTAGCAATAGTTATTAGACATCTTATAAAAATATTCCCTACATTTCAGTCTGTTTGGAGCATTTTATAAGGTTAGGGGCGCAAAATATCTCTAATAATCTTAAGATATAAGAATGGCACATCAGTGCTATGTGTGCATAACTTGACAAACAGAAACACACCTATGAAATAAAATGTATAATATATTATATAATTATCAGATATAATTAATCATCTTGATTAATTTATTATATAATTATCAAAAATATTATATAACATATTATCTATACATATACTTTATTGTGTTCATTTAAGTAGTAGTCAATTATTGAATATTACAGAATTCTCATGTTACCAATGTCATTTTAATCGTTTCAATCCGTTAAATAAGCTGTTTTATTTTAAATATTCAATTGGATTGTTTTTCTTTTCGTAAGCAAATACATGAGTGCAAAAGTAATTGTCAATACTTTTGATTCGTTCAGGATGCATATGCAGACAACATTAAAAACGAATGGCTAATAAGCTTGGTGATAAAAACGAATTACATAAAAACAACCGAGACACTGCATGACTGGATCTTTTAAGTCAACACGAACTGACGCCAGTATTCGCTAGGAGCGTTTAATTTATAGTCCGAGTGGGCGACAAAAATATCTAATCATTTTGAAGTATGTTTTATATAGATAGCTTGTAATAATTTCAATATTTTGATATTAGTTGAACTTATAGTATTATTGAGTTGCTAACAAAAAGTTGTCTATAAGGGAAGGGCAGTTGCGTTTTCACAAATATCGGTTAAGACGGATTGAAAGATAAAGAAGGGAATAGGGAAAAAGAAGAATTCCAGGGTATTATATATCGTCTAAGTTAATGTATATATATATATATATATATATATATATATATATAGAGAGAGAGAGAGAGAGAGAGAGAGAAGGAGAGAGAGAGAGAGAGAGAGAGAGAACAGTTTTTTATTATATTCCAATAACCATGGTTTGTTTTATTACTTTTATTTTTGTTTTTATTTTTTTCACATTTCCAAAAATTCCAAATTTCTGTGAGATATATTTAACGGTCCGTTTCATTTGTTTTGTGCCAAACAACATTTGTATGTCAATATCGTCTCTGCAACACTACAAAATAATCAGAAAAAGTTCACAAATAATAAGAGTTCTTAGATTAGAGTGTCTTGAAAACACCCACATCATACATCAGTTTCATTTTAAGGTGAAAATAAACAAAAGAACAAACAACAATTTTAGAGCAAACACTCACATGTGTACGATCAAACTAATCAGCCATTATTATTTTAATTTTATTTTATTGACATACAAATGTTGTGTGGCACAAAACAAATGAAACGGACCGTTAAATATATCTCACAGACATTTTGAATTTTTGGAAATGTGAAAAAAATAAAAACAAAAATAAAAGTAATAAAACAAACCATGGTTATTGGAATATAATAAAACACTGTTCTATATTTTGCTCTGCTATCAATAATTGACAAACATTGAGCTGAATCTTCAAAGGAGACTACAAACTAAAAGGATCTGATGATATATGATAATACATTGTAATAAAAACTGGACGCCGAATATAACTTAAGGATAAGCTTTATTTAACCATTTGTTGCTTAGCTAGACAAATAGTGTTTTAACATTCACTCTTAATATACACGAATGTAGAACATTCCATTATTACTCCAAGGGGGAGACAGGCATCAATTATCTTTGTTACTACATTCTCCCCCATCTATCTTCTTATTCGTAGGGAACAAAATCATCCCATCGACCTGGCCTCCTGCGGGTTCTTTGAGGGCGTCTTGGTTGTTCGTGCCCGACATCCATTTCTAATCTAGGCTCCTCGGGACCTGACGACGTTTCGGGACTGTCTTGTGTTGCTGGTTTAGGGCTAAAATATCTTGCTCCAAATCGCTCTCGTTTTCTACGGCGCTTCGGTCGCTTGGTGTCTGAAGATTGAGTATCTGTCTCAGATATTGGGTGAAACCGCTTTCGTGGTACCCATCTGTCGTCCGAACTAGAGTCAGAGACGACTCTGTTAGTATATTCAGATTCGTTTTGTTGGGACTCTGAACTTGACGTATCTGGCACACGATCACCTAAGAGGGTCGGACTTGTTCCACGAACCGGAGCTCTATATCCATCTGAAGCAGTTCTACGTTCATATACATTTCCTGCTGGGGCTAGATCCCTTAAGGAGACAGTAGATTGCCTTCCTTCTGAATTTCTGACCAGTGCATACTGAGGGTTCGCTTCGATTAATTGTACCTCGCTTACCAATGGGTCATGTTTACTATGACGAACATGACGTTTTAATAAAACTGTGCCAGGTTGTGCAAGCCACGAGGGAAGTGATGTGCCTGCTGAGCTTCGTCGTGGGAACGAGAAGAATCTCTCATGTGGGGTAGCGTTTGTCGCTGTACATAATAGAGTCCTAATAGCGTATAAGGCCATGGGGATGAGACTTTCCCAATCGGAGATCGGACTATTGCGATTTGCTGCCGCCAACTGTACTGTCTTCCATATTATACCATTGTATCTTTCGCACTGTCCGTTTCCTTGAGGATTGTGAGGAGTTGTTCTACTTACAGCTACTCTTCGTTCATGCAGAAACTGCTTGAGTTCGTCCGACATAAAAGCAGACCCACGATCTGAATGTATATATGCAGGCACTCCAAAAACAGCAAAAATGGAGCAGAGGCCTTGAATTACTGTTGCAGCCGTTACGTCTGGGCAGGGGATGACGAACGGAAATCTTGAGTACTCGTCTATTATTGTGAGCATGTATTTATTTTTAGTTTTAGAGGGTAAAGGGCCCTTAAAATCCAGGTTAAGTCTTTCAAAAGGCTGTGTGGCCTTAATGAGTGTTGCTGGAGGAGGTTTGTAGAACCTGGGCTTATTTTCTGCGCATATCCGACAAGAGTTCGTAATTCTTTTTACGTCTTCAACAGAATATGGCAAGTTTCTGCTCCTGACTACGTGAATCATTCTTGTGATACCTGGGTGACACAATTCCCTGTGTATATACTGAAGATCATCTGAGCCAGTTACCAGGCCACACACCCTTGAAAGCGCGTCGACCGCGGCATTCTCCTTACCAGGGCGGTAAGTGACGTCAAAGGAGTAGCAAGAAAGCTCCATTCTCCATCTCGCTATTTTCTCGTTTTTTATTTTACTCGTTGTTTTTGGGTTAAACATAAACGAGACCGACTTTTGGTCAGTGATTAATTCAAAATGTCGGCCGATTAAGTAATGCCTCCATTTTCGTAATGCCTCAACTATGGCGTACGCTTCTTTTTCTATTGCAGAGTGTCGTCGCTCGGATTTCGAAAGTGTTCTTGAAAAAAAAGCTACAGGACGACCGGATTGTCTCAGTGAGGCAGCTATCGCACAGTCGGAGGCATCCGTCTTAACTAATAGAGGGATAAAAGGATCCACAGCAGAAATGGCAGACTGAGCAATGTTCCTTTTCATGTTTTGAAATGCTCTGATGGCGGAACAGGACAACGGAAAAGTAGATACTTGTGTCAATGGGTGTATTTTTTCTGAAAAAGACGCAACCCATTGGGAGTAGTGAGCAAACATACCGAGGGCTCGTCGTAAAGAGGGCATGTTTCCAGGGATTGGTAATTCCATTAGCGGTTTCAGTCGCTCGGGATCCGGCGTCATGGTGCCATTTTTGACAATGTATCCCAATAATTTGATGCTTTTCAAGTTGTAGGAACATTTTTCACTGTTCAAAGTCAGATTATATTTCTTGACGGCAGCCATGAATCGTTTAAGGTTGTGGTCATGTTCAGCTTGGTTATGTCCGCATACTGTGACATTGTCTATATATGCAACAGTACCCTTCAATTTTTCATTGGAGATTATTTCATCTATTACCCTCTGGAAGCTAGCCACACCATTTGTTATCCCAAAAGGAATTCGGCAGAACTGATATAGGCGACCGCAGGCCTCGAATGCCGTGTAGGGCTTATCCTCTGGCTTGATAGGTACCTGATGGTAGGCACTTCTGAGATCCAAAGTACTGAAAGTGTGATATTTTGCAATATTAGAAATCATTTCGTCAATACGAGGCAGTGGATAGGCATCGAGTAATGTGTATCTGTTGATGGTCTGGGAATAGTCAATGACCATCCTTTTCTTGTGATTTTCAGTGGCTGTTACGAGGACCTGTGCTCGCCATGGAGATTCACTTGGCTCTATAATTCCTTCCTTAAGTAGTTTTGTTACTTCTGCTGCTATGAACTGCTTGTCCGTTTCTGAATAGCGTCTTGATTTTATTGCTATTGGTTTGCAGTCAGGAGTTAAGTTTGTAAAAAGTGACGGGTGCCGCACTTTGACAGCTGCTAGTCCACATACGCTTAGGACTGGCTTGGGGCCACCAAAAGGAATTTCAACGCATGAATGTTGTTTTAGAAAATTGTGACCCAAAATCACTTCGCAGCAGAGGTTTTTCATTACTGATAATTTGATCCCTTGATAGGAGTTTCCTTTTAGTTTCAGGTTAACCATGCAATATCCAATTACATGGGACGATAAAGATGAATTTGCCATTGATATTTGGTTGGAACAAGGAAATATTTCCCATTTATTTGCTTTTACAATACTGGCATTAATAAAACTTTCGGAACTGCCTGTATCAATAAGCGCATGAATAGTCAATCCATTGATTTTTACCCTCACGATTGTTTTTGAGAGGCAGCCGGGGAATGCAGCTGATATTGTAATTGGTGCTACAGTAGCAAGAGTAGCCGAACGTTTTTTTTGAGAAGCTGACCGGCAAACTTTCGAAAAATGTCCCTGCTTATCACACTTGTGGCATCTAACATCTCGAGCCGGGCAGGACGAACGAGCATGTATACGAAGGCCACAAAAGTAGCATGTGGATCCAGCTGAGGCGGCAGTGATAAGTTGTTCGTGATCGTTAGAAAGGGGGGTGGCAGCATCTTGGACAATGGAAGAATTTTGAACATGCAGAGGAGGGGCTACGATAGCAGCTCCCAAAATATCGGGTTGTAAATAGAAGACAGACTGCTTCTGTGCCATGTCCAACGTTAGAGCTTGTTCATAAGCTGTTGGTAAGTCTAGGTTTTTATTCTCTAGTAGTCTTTGTCTTATTTGGTTGGACTGTATTCCATTAATAAATGCGTCCCTGATAAAAACATCTCTCGCTTGGTTCGCAGTTAAGGCTGTAAATTCACACTCGCGACTTAACGTCTTTAGAATCTGAAGGTATTGTTCAAGGCTTTCTTCTGGTTGTTGACGCCGGGTAGCAAGTAAATGTCTAGCAAAAATAGTATTTTTTTTCTTTACAAACATGGCTTCTAAAATGTCCACCGCAGTTTCATAATTTTCACATTCAGATAAATTTCTATAAATAGCAGTAGAGACATGATGTAAAAGAAGGGTATATTTCTCAGTACCTGTTAAAGCCGCGTTTGAAGATAACTGTAGAGCTGTAAGGAATCCTTCGAACATTTTTCTCCAATGCCGCCATTTGTCAGTAGATTCCGAGTCGGCCGTATCAAGGTCTAGACGATCGGGTTTCAAGTAACGTTCCATAACGAATGGTTAAATAAATTGTAATAAAAACTGGACGCCGAATATAACTTAAGGATAAGCTTTATTTAACCATTTGTTGCTTAGCTAGACTATATTTATTTGTAAAGAATACAAAATTTGGCACAAGGCCTACAAGGGGGTGGGGAAAATGTTGACCTAACTGACATTCTTAACTTAACTAGTCACAATCACCAAAACAAATTTACTCCATGATATACCTACTTAAAACCCAAAAATGACAATATATACATGGAATTGGGAGTGGGGGAACAAGAATGATATATATATATACAATGAAAAAATAAATAAAATTAAGTGTTAGTATAAGAACCTCCCACTAAAGAAATGTGGCCGATAAGTAGTTTTGCCAGTCGAAAAAAGGCGATGCAGGTCACGAAAGTTTTATTCTCACACCTCCTTCGAAAATTACGAAAGGAGACCTGCATCTCTGACAAAACTACAGATCAGTCACCTAATAGGGGTCGGGAATGGGAATTAGAAAATAAAAGTCGGGGTAAAAAAAAAAAAAAAAAAAAAAAAGGGGGGGGGGGGGAGAGGACGAAAAAAAAAGGGGGGCCTATGACAACTTACATACCGCTAGCTAAGCTAAAAAAGGGGAAGAAAAACAAAACATAACCTAATCTTGCCTAACCGGGTCAAATAAAAGGGTCAGTGTTCGGTTCGGCCACCCAATATTCTGTCTAAGGCACGTCCAAGTACCACTCAAAATTAGCTCCATTCAAACGACACAAACGCGCAACTTTCACCCACCTTTTGTTGAAATCTGCCGAAGGGAGTTTCACCTTCTCCAGCCTGACACGCATTTTCAAGCGAGACTGGAAAATGAGGACAAGCTGGGGAGCAGTGAAGGTCTCTTCCCCGTAGACTTCCTTCTGTCGTGTCGACCAAATCACTCCTCTCATGACTGCTAGTAAGCAAAGAAACACATAATGCTCCTCCCACTTCATGATTGGTGCCCAATTGCAGCATGTCGAAAAAGACTCCAAAACGAAGAACTGTCCGTTCAACATGCGAACCGTGTAGCCTTCAACTAACTCACACAGCGGGCGAACGATGGGGCAATGAAAGAAAACATGACTGGTCGTTTCCTCCCAGTCGCCGCATCGAACACAACTTGGTGTCTCTACTAATCCCGCTGCGTAAAGCTTTTTGCCGACCCAGAGTGCATTTCGTATTATCAGCCAGGTGAGTGATGCCTCGTAATTATCGAAGCATTTCAACCCAGGCGCCCAAGGCCAGATCAAGCGAAGATCTCCCTTCGTAAGACCGAGCTCCTCAGTAATATCGTCACGAACAGATCCCCTCACCATAACCCGATATAGTGCTTTACGAGACAACACTCGGGTGTCAGAGAGGCTTTCTGACACCCTTAGAAGGTACTTCAAGGACTGTCGACACTCGCGATAAAAGGAGCACTCGCGTCGAGGTAAACGAAAAGCCTCACCCCCATGCAAGTGCACACTTTTCAAAGCCGGAAAGGCTTTCTTGGTGTCTTCCTTCCAGAATTCACCGTTTCCCTCACAAGGTGTACACATTCGGTCTAGGTAGTGTAAGCGAAGCGTATATTGACGAATCTCAACGCTTGGCATACCTAGACCGCCTTCAGACGGATGCAAGTAGCAGATCTCCCGGCGAACCATGGGCTGCTTTCCGCGCCACAAAAACGCGAAAAGAGCCTTCACTAGTTCAACTAGTGTGATCGCCGGCAGAGGGAGCACAGAAAGACGGTAGAGGATGAGAGGATAAATGTGAGAATTACACACCTCCGCTCTTCCTTTTAAAGTAAGATTTCTCAAAGACCACAGACGGGCTGCAGCCTTAACCGCTTTCAACACTTCCGACCAATTTTTCTCCAACTGGAGATCAGGACCAAACCAGACGCCGAGTATCTTGCAAGGCCCATCCGTCCAGCCAAAGGGCCCCTGAAGGGGAACACCCCTCCAGGCACCAATGCGTAAGCCAACAGACTTATCGCAGTTGATTTTGGCCCCTGTCACTTGTTCATACCGTCTTATTTCCATGTCGACGACCCTAATCTCAGCACTGCTCGTTACAAGCACAGTGACGTCGTCGGCATAGGCGGAGTACTTAATCATGGGGCAAGCACCAGACAAAGTAATCCCACGAAGGACCGGATTCACCCTAAGCCTGCGAAGGAAAGGCTCCAACGCAAGCACATAAAGCATCGGTGAAAGCGGACATCCCTGACGAATAGATCTGGACAAATCGAAAGGCTTTGACCTTATTCCATTCACTTCAACCAACGCACCGGGGTTAGCATAAAAGAGGCGAATCCAGGAGCGGAAATGGGGACCAAATCCAGCCGAAGACAAGACAGCCTCCAAGTAACGATGATCGACCCTATCGAATGCTTTGGACTGATCTAAATTGATCAGCGCGGCCTCAGTGTCGACTTTCTCTATGATCAAGCGTATCATGTGCAAATTATCTTGAATAGTCCGGCCCTTAACAGAACAAGTCTGTTCGGGACTTATTAGACGAAACAAGACAACCTGCAGACGATTAGCCAAGATCTTGGCCAAAATCTTTAACTCTGTATTTAACATTGTTAAGGGCCGGAAATTACCTATACCATCCCCACCACTCTTGTCCTTGCGGAGCAATTTGATGATACCCCTGGTAAAGTACTGGGGGATATACCCGTTCCTAAACCAGGAGTTAAACAACACAGCCAGCAGGGGGACAAAAATGGGCGACAACCTCAAATACAGTTCGTAAGGCAGTCCATCGATACCCGGAGACTTATCAAGGCCAACCTGCCTTAGGGCCTCCAGGACTTCATCCTCATTTATACACCCTTCGCACCTAGCTGCTTCGGTCGCCTCGAGACGAGAAAAGTCAGCTAAATAGGCGTCGAACTGAGCCATTGTCAGACCGGGCTCCTTGGTAAAAAGATCCTGAAAATAAGAGCGAAAACCCTCCAAAATCCCGTCGTTTGTAGTCACGAGACGCCCATCCGATAATGTGACACTGGCGATGTGTCGATCAGTAGACCGTCGACGTTCCTCCGCACGCAGTGACGCGGCCATGTTTGTCGCCTCGTGCGGCACTCTTTTTAACCTAGACCTAACTATCAATCCCTGATCTGCCTTGTTATCCAAGGAGTTCAGTTCCGTTTTAGCTACAGTAAAGGTAACGCTATCCCCCGCCTCCGCCGCCCGACTTAAACTAGTTTCTAGTGCCACTTTCGTTGCCCTAGATCTAAGGTTGAGTCGACGACTATAATCGGCAACGAAGGACCTAATAACGTTCTTAAGGTGGCCCCACCACTTATTCCCAATGATAGCACCCGTCAATTCCCTCTGTAATGTTAGTAAAAGCTGTTCCCGGAAGTCCTTCAAATCGAACAACGATGTGTTGAACTTCCAGTAACCAGCCAATCTAGGCTTAGGACTATCTAAGTTTACCCGCACCCGGACAAGCCTATGATCCGAGTAAACTATATTATGAAAACTTGGACAATCTAAAAGCCCTAAATCGACTCTCCTAATTAAGAACCGATCAAGGTAACTCGAAAGTTGCCCTAAATCGGAGCCGCGACTAGCAGTCCAAGTCCATACTACTTCACGGGGTTTCTCATTTCGGAATTTATCGACAAGATCGAACTTATCGATAAAGTCCCGAAATGCCTTAGCATCCCCGTTGCTGTTAGTTCCCCTACGTTTTCCCAAGCGATCTAAATCGGGATCCAAGACCGCGTTCCAGTCTCCCGCTAGAATTATCCGACGCGACGTATCCATAAAGGGCTCGATCCGCCGAAAAAAAGGAACCCGCTCAGAACTGGCGTTGGGCGCATAAACCCCAATAAGCCGAAAAGCCACATCCTTTACGGTAACATCAAGAACGCACAGCCTTCCCTCAGGATCTGCATAGATTGGGTCACACGTCGCATTCAGTGTGCGCTTAACTAGCCAGGAAACCCCTCTTGAGTGAGTATCAAAGTACGCTGAATAGAGCTGAAAGTCTCTAGTCAGCGCACCCTGATAATCACTGGGAATAAAGTGGGTCTCCTGCAAACAACATACATCCACGCCGAGTCGCTGAAGGTCACGTACTACTCGAAGTTTACGAGCGGTGTCCCTCAACCCTCGGCCATTTAGGCTTGCTAATCTGAGTGCCATTCTAGTGCTCTTAGAGTTGGGAACCCGAAACGAACATTGATGCATTTAAGACACCGACAGATGAACCCAGAGAACCTTGTCCCAATTCATTTGAGACGAGACCGTCCGGGGCCACACCGCCAATGTCTAAGGGGAAAGTTAGTTTTAATGCCCTGTAGAGTGTAGGATGGATACGAATAGGGACCCTCCCAACACAAGATTTTTGCAGTAATACTACTTCTTCATCGTTAAAGAAAGCGAGAGGAGGCGATATATTAAAGGCGTTATTCGCTTCCTCCATCATATTCCAAACCCCTTTAGCTTTGTCTCTTGATCTAACCACAGATAAAAGTCTTTGTGCATCCAAGAAATTTTCCGGGTTGGTAATGTCTTTTTTGTGTACCATCTTTAGTGTAGCTAGGTTTCGGTAGTTCTTCTTATGATGGTTTATCATAAGATTTTCAGTTTCGGGAGTAATTTTACAGACATCCTTGCCTGTGTAGAAAGGGGTCTTCTTTTTCCGAGCCTCTAGCGAGGGACTTCGATGGCGTTTCTGGGATGTGGATGGGGCGGTGGGGGAGGCAGGAGGCGGCATATCGGTCTTCATTGGAGAGGGGGGCGGTGTACTTTTAGGGGTGTTGCACGGGGAACAGAAAGGAGATGGATTGGGGGTAACGGGCTTATCTTTTGATAAGGGGGTCAAATTAGATTCCCTTACTGGTGGGGATGACTTTAATGGTGGGGGTGCACCTTTGGCTGGAGAGCGACGTTCTTTGGCTGGTGGAGTTTTTTTTCCCGTATTAATAGTAGTATCGGCAACCTTTTTTTTTTCCTCGTTTTTTTTTTCTTTTTTTTCCTCAGTTTTGCGCTCCTCGTCGAGAGACTTTTTCAAATTTAGTATTTCTTTGTATTTTTCACCACCAGGATCGTTGCTGGTTTCTATTTCTAGTTGTTCTTCTTCGGTCATTACTTGAGCATATGACTTCGGCGATTTTTTGCCAGTCACGATATTCCAAACGACTTTTTTTTTGGGCGATTCATTTTCGGTGTTGCATAAGTCCTCGAATTCCTCCGGGGTTACAGTTTCAGTTGTTGGCTTTGAGGAGGGAGTCTTCTTCTCCGCTGCAACTTTAGGTGTCAAGTGTTCTAGCACTCTGTTCTTGGGGTTAGGCTGGGCCGGTTTGATCCTTGTTGGGCAAGTGAAAGTTAAATGCCCAACCTCATTGCAAATCCAACAAGCTGGACGTCTTCCAGCCACCACCACAGGTAATTTTTCTCCATTTGCTTCTATGTAGTACGGAACTTTTTTAAAAGCCGACTCGTTAAGCCACACGTCAAAAGACCATGTTCCGTTGAACTTGTCGACCGTAATAGCCGTTATTTCTCCGAACTTAAGTAAAAAGGCGCCTAAGTATTCCCCAGGAACCACAGCCGGAACTTCAAAAACTGAGATGGTCGTTCTCCTTCGACCCATGTATTCCATTCGCAGAATGTAGTCTTTTGTAATTATTTCTTTCTTCGAGAGTTCGATGCAGACTTCCTCGGTCTTAAAGAGGCTATTCCAGGTGTTATAACCTTTACATTTCACGATACGTTCAGCACGTACTCCGGTTGTTGCAATTAATTTTGCGACAGTTTCTTTTGAGGACCTAATCAGTTTTTTGGACTTTCTGTCCACTACGAACATTAATATGGTTTTTTTCTGGAATTCCTCCAACCTTGGTAACTGTATAATTACTCCAGTTTCGGTCACGAAATCCGTGCAGTCTTTTGCCTTGGCGACAAAATCGTCAACGTCTATTTTAAGGGCGGGTGCCTTAATCCAGTCGGTTTTATCGGTAGGCTGAGATGGCTTCTCAACCACTTCAGAGGTCTCCGAAGGCGCACAGCTGGCAGTAGCCATGGCCGGAGAACGGTAGAAAAAAATTAACAAACTCCAAATAAATAAAAATATAAGGAGTAAAAAAAAGCAAGCAACAAATTTAACAATTAACGGTAGTAACAATAAATAACAATAATAACAATAATCACGGACTTACTGGCAGAGAAAAAATCACACAGAGCTTTGTTGCTTCGCTAGACTATATTTATTTGTAAAGAATACAAAATTTGGCACAAGGCCTACAAGGGGGTGGGGAAAATGTTGACCTAACTGACATTCTTAACTTAACTAGTCACAATCACCAAAACAAATTTACTCCATGATATACCTACTTAAAACCCAAAAATGACTATATATACATGGAATTGGGAGTGGGGGAACAAGAATGATATATATATATACAATGAAAAAATAAATAAAATTAAGTGTTAGTATAAGAACCTCCCACTAAAGAAATGTGGCCGATAAGTAGTTTTGCCAGTCGAAAAAAGGCGATGCAGGTCACGAAAGTTTTATTCTCACACCTCCTTCGAAAATTACGAAAGGAGACCTGCATCTCTGACAAAACAACAGATCAGTCACCTAATAGGGGTCGGGAATGGGAATTAGAAAAATAAAAGTCGGGGTAAAAAAAAAAAAAAAAAAAAAAAAAAAAAGGGGGGGGGAGAGGACGAAAAAAAAAGGGGGGCCTATGACAACTTACATACCGCTAGCTAAGCTAAAAAAGGGGAAGAAAAACAAAACATAACCTAATCTTGCCTAACCGGGTCAAATAAAAGGGTCAGTGTTCGGTTCGGCCACCCAATATTCTGCCTAAGGCACGTCCAAGTACCACTCAAAATTAGCTCCATTCAAACGACACAAACGCGCAACTTTCACCCACCTTTTGTTGAAATCTGCCGAAGGGAGTTTCACCTTCTCCAGCCTGACACGCATTTTCAAGCGAGACTGGAAAATGAGGACAAGCTGGGGAGCAGTGAAGGTCTCTTCCCCGTAGACTTCCTTCTGTCGTGTCGACCAAATCACTCCTCTCATGACTGCTAGTAAGCAAAGAAACACATAATGCTCCTCCCACTTCATGATTGGTGCCCAATTGCAGCATGTCGAAAAAGACTCCAAAACGAAGAACTGTCCGTTCAACATGCGAACCGTGTAGCCTTCAACTAACTCACACAGCGGGCGAACGATGGGGCAATGAAAGAAAACATGACTGGTCGTTTCCTCCCAGTCGCCGCATCGAACACAACTTGGTGTCTCTACTAATCCCGCTGCGTAAAGCTTTTTGCCGACCCAGAGTGCATTTCGTATTATCAGCCAGGTGAGTGATGCCTCGTAATTATCGAAGCATTTCAACCCAGGCGCCCAAGGCCAGATCAAGCGAAGATCTCCCTTCGTAAGACCGAGCTCCTCAGTAATATCGTCACGAACAGATCCCCTCACCATAACCCGATATAGTGCTTTACGAGACAACACTCGGGTGTCAGAGAGGCTTTCTGACACCCTTAGAAGGTACTTCAAGGACTGTCGACACTCGCGATAAAAGGAGCACTCGCGTCGAGGTAAACGAAAAGCCTCACCCCCATGCAAGTGCACACTTTTCAAAGCCGGAAAGGCTTTCTTGGTGTCTTCCTTCCAGAATTCACCGTTTCCCTCACAAGGTGTACACATTCGGTCTAGGTAGTGTAAGCGAAGCGTATATTGACGAATCTCAACGCTTGGCATACCTAGACCGCCTTCAGACGGATGCAAGTAGCAGATCTCCCGGCGAACCATGGGCTGCTTTCCGCGCCACAAAAACGCGAAAAGAGCCTTCACTAGTTCAACTAGTGTGATCGCCGGCAGAGGGAGCACAGAAAGACGGTAGAGGATGAGAGGATAAATGTGAGAATTACACACCTCCGCTCTTCCTTTTAAAGTAAGATTTCTCAAAGACCACAGACGGGCTGCAGCCTTAACCGCTTTCAACACTTCCGACCAATTTTTCTCCAACTGGAGATCAGGACCAAACCAGACGCCGAGTATCTTGCAAGGCCCATCCGTCCAGCCAAAGGGCCCCTGAAGGGGAACACCCCTCCAGGCACCAATGCGTAAGCCAACAGACTTATCGCAGTTGATTTTGGCCCCTGTCACTTGTTCATACCGTCTTATTTCCATGTCGACGACCCTAATCTCAGCACTGCTCGTTACAAGCACAGTGACGTCGTCGGCATAGGCGGAGTACTTAATCATGGGGCAAGCACCAGACAAAGTAATCCCACGAAGGACCGGATTCACCCTAAGCCTGCGAAGGAAAGGCTCCAACGCAAGCACATAAAGCATCGGTGAAAGCGGACATCCCTGACGAATAGATCTGGACAAATCGAAAGGCTTTGACCTTATTCCATTCACTTCAACCAACGCACCGGGGTTTGCATAAAAGAGGCGAATCCAGGAGCGGAAATGGGGACCAAATCCAGCCGAAGACAAGACAGCCTCCAAGTAACGATGATCGACCCTATCGAATGCTTTGGACTGATCTAAATTGATCAGCGCGGCCTCAGTGTCGACTTTCTCTATGATCAAGCGTATCATGTGCAAATTATCTTGAATAGTCCGGCCCTTAACAGAACAAGTCTGTTCGGGACTTATTAGACGAAACAAGACAACCTGCAGACGATTAGCCAAGATCTTGGCCAAAATCTTTAACTCTGTATTTAACATTGTTAAGGGCCGGAAATTACCTATACCATCCCCACCACTCTTGTCCTTGCGGAGCAATTTGATGATACCCCTGGTAAAGTACTGGGGGATAGACCCGTTCCTAAACCAGGAGTTAAACAACACAGCCAGCAGGGGGACAAAAATGGGCGACAACCTCAAATACAGTTCGTAAGGCAGACCATCGATACCCGGAGACTTATCAAGGCCAACCTGCCTTAGGGCCTCCAGGACTTCATCCTCATTTATACACCCTTCGCACCTAGCTGCTTCGGTCGCCTCGAGACGAGAAAAGTCAGCTAAATAGGCGTCGAACTGAGCCATTGTCAGACCGGGCTCCTTGGTAAAAAGATCCTGAAAATAAGAGCGAAAACCCTCCAAAATCCCGTCGTTTGTAGTCACGAGACGCCCATCCGATAATGTGACACTGGCGATGTGTCGATCAGTAGACCGTCGACGTTCCTCCGCACGCAGTGACGCGGCCATGTTTGTCGCCTCGTGCGGCACTCTTTTTAACCTAGACCTAACTATCAATCCCTGATCTGCCTTGTTATCCAAGGAGTTCAGTTCCGTTTTAGCTACAGTAAAGGTAACGCTATCCCCCGCCTCCGCCGCCCGACTTAAACTAGTTTCTAGTGCCACTTTCGTTGCCCTAGATCTAAGGTTGAGTCGACGACTATAATCGGCAACGAAGGACCTAATAACGTTCTTAAGGTGGCCCCACCACTTATTCCCAATGATAGCACCCGTCAATTCCCTCTGTAATGTTAGTAAAAGCTGTTCCCGGAAGTCCTTCAAATCGAACAACGATGTGTTGAACTTCCAGTAACCAGCCAATCTAGGCTTAGGACTATCTAAGTTTACCCGCACCCGGACAAGCCTATGATCCGAGTAAACTATATTATGAAAACTTGGACAATCTAAAAGCCCTAAATCGACTCTCCTAATTAAGAACCGATCAAGGTAACTCGAAAGTTGCCCTAAATCGGAGCCGCGACTAGCAGTCCAAGTCCATACTACTTCACGGGGTTTCTCATTTCGGAATTTATCGACAAGATCGAACTTATCGATAAAGTCCCGAAATGCCTTAGCATCCCCGTTGCTGTTAGTTCCCCTACGTTTTCCCAAGCGATCTAAATCGGGATCCAAGACCGCGTTCCAGTCTCCCGCTAGAATTATCCGACGCGACGTATCCATAAAGGGCTCGATCCGCCGAAAAAAAGGAACCCGCTCAGAACTGGCGTTGGGCGCATAAACCCCAATAAGCCGAAAAGCCACATCCTTTACGGTAACATCAAGAACGCACAGCCTTCCCTCAGGATCTGCATAGATTGGGTCACACGTCGCATTCAGTGTGCGCTTAACTAGCCAGGAAACCCCTCTTGAGTGAGTATCAAAGTACGCTGAATAGAGCTGAAAGTCTCTAGTCAGCGCACCCTGATAATCACTGGGAATAAAGTGGGTCTCCTGCAAACAACATACATCCACGCCGAGTCGCTGAAGGTCACGTACTACTCGAAGTTTACGAGCGGTGTCCCTCAACCCTCGGCCATTTAGGCTTGCTAATCTGAGTGCCATTCTAGTGCTCTTAGAGTTGGGAACCCGAAACGAACATTGATGCATTTAAGACACCGACAGATGAACCCAGAGAACCTTGTCCCAATTCATTTGAGACGAGACCGTCCGGGGCCACACCGCCAATGTCTAAGGGGAAAGTTAGTTTTAATGCCCTGTAGAGTGTAGGATGGATACGAATAGGGACCCTCCCAACACAAGATTTTTGCAGTAATACTACTTCTTCATCGTTAAAGAAAGCGAGAGGAGGCGATATATTAAAGGCGTTATTCGCTTCCTCCATCATATTCCAAACCCCTTTAGCTTTGTCTCTTGATCTAACCACAGATAAAAGTCTTTGTGCATCCAAGAAATTTTCCGGGTTGGTAATGTCTTTTTTGTGTACCATCTTTAGTGTAGCTAGGTTTCGGTAGTTCTTCTTATGATGGTTTATCATAAGATTTTCAGTTTCGGGAGTAATTTTACAGACATCCTTGCCTGTGTAGAAAGGGGTCTTCTTTTTCCGGGCCTCTAGCGAGGGACTTCGATGGCGTTTCTGGGATGTGGATGGGGCGGTGGGTGAGGCAGGAGGCGGCATATCGGTCTTCATTGGAGAGGGGGGCGGTGTACTTTTAGGGGTGTTGCACGGGGAACAGAAAGGAGATGGATTAGGGGTAACGGGCTTATCTTTTGATAAGGGGGTCAGATTAGATTCCCTTACTGGTGGGGATGACTTTAATGGTGGGGGTGCACCTTTGGCTGGAGAGCGACGTTCTTTGGCTGGTGGAGTTTTTTTTCCCGTATTAATAGTAGTATCGGCAACCTTTTTTTTTTCCTCGTTTTTTTTTTCTTTTTTTTCCTCAGTTTTGCGCTCCTCGTCGAGAGACTTTTTCAAATTTAGTATTTCTTTGTATTTTTCACCACCAGGATCGTTGCTGGTTTCTATTTCTAGTTGTTCTTCTTCGGTCATTACTTGAGCATATGACTTCGGCGATTTTTTGCCAGTCACGATATTCCAAACGACTTTTTTTTTGGGCGATTCATTTTCGGTGTTGCATAAGTCCTCGAATTCCTCCGGGGTTACAGTTTCAGTTGTTGGCTTTGAGGAGGGAGTCTTCTTCTCCGCTGCAACTTTAGGTGTCAAGTGTTCTAGCACTCTGTTCTTGGGGTTAGGCTGGGCCGGTTTGATCCTTGTTGGGCAAGTGAAAGTTAAATGCCCAACCTCATTGCAAATCCAACAAGCTGGACGTCTTCCAGCCACCACCACAGGTAATTTTTCTCCATTTGCTTCTATGTAGTACGGAACTTTTTTAAAAGCCGACTCGTTAAGCCACACGTCAAAAGACCATGTTCCGTTGAACTTGTCGACCGTAATAGCCGTTATTTCTCCGAACTTAAGTAAAAAGGCGCCTAAGTATTCCCCAGGAACCACAGCCGGAACTTCAAAAACTGAGATGGTCGTTCTCCTTCGACCCATGTATTCCATTCGCAGAATGTAGTCTTTAGTAATTATTTCTTTCTTCGAGAGTTCGATGCAGACTTCCTCGGTCTTAAAGAGACTATTCCAGGTGTTATAACCTTTACATTTCACGATACGTTCAGCACGTACTCCGGTCGTTGCAATTAATTTTGCGACAGTTTCTTTCGAGGACCTAATCAGTTTTTTGGACTTTCTGTCCACTACGAACATTAATATCGTTTTTTTCTGGAATTCCTCCAACCTTGGTAACTGTATGATTACTCCAGTTTCAGTCACGAAATCCGTGCAGTCTTTTGCCTTGGCGACAAAATCGTCAACGTCAATTTTAAGGGCGGGTGCCTTAATCCAATCCGTTTTATCCGTAGGCTGAGATGGCTTCTCAACCACTTCAGAGGTCTCCGAAGGCGCACAGCTGGCAGTAGCCATGGCCGGAGAACGGTAGAAAAAAATTAACAAACTCCAAATAAATAAAAATATAAGGAGTAAAAAAAAGCAAGCAACAAATTTAACAAATAACGGTAGTAACAATAAATAACAATAATAACAATAATCACGGACTTACTGGCAGAGAAAAAATCACACAGAGCTTTGTTGCTTAGCTAGACTATATTTATTTGTAAAGAATACAAAATTTGGCACAAGGCCTACAAGGGGGTGGGGAAAATGTTGACCTAACTAACATTTTTAACTTAACTAGTCACAATCACCAAAACAAATTTACTCCATGATATACCTACTTAAAACCCAAAAATGACAATATATACATGGAATTGGGAGTGGGGGAACAAGAATGATATATATATATACAATGAAAAAATAAATAAAATTAAGTGTTAGTATAAGAACCTCCCACTAAAGAAATGTGGCCGATAAGTAGTTTTGCCAGTCGAAAAAAGGCGATGCAGGTCACGAAAGTTTTATTCTCACACCTCCTTCGAAAATTACGAAAGGAGACCTGCATCTCTGACAAAACAACAGATCAGTCACCTAGTAGGGGTCGGGAATGGGAATTAGAAAATAAAAGTCGGGGTAAAAAAAAAAAAAAAAAAAAAAAAAAAAAGGGGGGGGGGAGGACGAAAAAAAAAAGGGGGGCCTATGACAACTTACGTACCGCTAGCTAAGCTAAAAAAGGGGAAGAAAAACAAAACATAACCTACTCTTGCCTAACCGGGTCAAATAAAAGGGTCAGTGTTCGGTTCGGCCACCCAATATTCTGTCTAAGGCACGTCCAAGTACCACTCAAAATTAGCTCCATTCAAACGACACAAACGCGCAACTTTCACCCACCTTTTGTTGAAATCTGCCGGGGGGAGTTTCACCTTCTCCAGCCTGACACGCATTTTCAAGCGAGACTGGAAAATGAGGACAAGCTGGGGAGCAGTGAAGGTCTCTTCCCCGTAGACTTCCTTCTGTCGTGTCGACCAAATCACTCCTCTCATGACTGCTAGTAAGCAAAGAAACACATAATGCTCCTCCCACTTCATGATTGGTGCCCAATTGCAGCATGTCGAAAAAGACTCCAAAACGAAGAACTGTCCGTTCAACATGCGAACCGTGTAGCCTTCAACTAACTCACACAGCGGGCGAACGATGGGGCAATGAAAGAAAACATGACTGGTCGTTTCCTCCCAGTCGCCGCATCGAACACAACTTGGTGTCTCTAATAATCCCGCTGCGTAAAGCTTTTTTCCGACCCAGAGTGCATTTCGTATTATCAGCCAGGTGAGTGATGCCTCGTAATTATCGAAGCATTTCAACCCAGGCGCCCAAGGCCAGATCAAGCGAAGTTCTCCCTTCGTAAGACCGAGCTCCTCAGTAATATCGTCACGAACAGATCCCCTCACCATAACCCGATATAGTGCTTTACGAGACAACACTCGGGTGTCAGAGAGGCTTTCTGACACCCTTAGAAGGTACTTCAAGGACTGTCGACACTCGCGATAAAAGGAGCACTCGCGTCGAGGTAAACGAAATGCCTCACCCCCATGCAAGTGCACACTTTTCAAAGCCGGAAAGGCTTTCTTGGTGTCTTCCTTCCAGAATTCACCGTTTCCCTCACAAGGTGTACACATTCGGTCTAGGTAGTGTAAGCGAAGCGTATATTGACGAATCTCAACGCTTGGCATACCTAGACCGCCTTCAGACGGATGCAAGTAGCAGATCTCCCGGCGAACCATGGGCTGCTTTCCGCGCCACAAAAACGCGAAAAGAGCCTTCACTAGTTCAACTAGTGTGATCGCCGGCAGAGGGAGCACAGAAAGACGGTAGAGGATGAGAGGATAAATGTGAGAATTACACACCTCCGCTCTTCCTTTTAAAGTAAGATTTCTCAAAGACCACAGACGGGCTGCAGCCTTAACCGCTTTCAACACTTCCGACCAATTTTTCTCCAACTGGAGATCAGGACCAAACCAGACGCCGAGTATCTTGCAAGGCCCATCCGTCCAGCCAAAGGGCCCCTGAAGGGGAACACCCCTCCAGGCACCAATGCGTAAGCCAACAGACTTATCGCAGTTGATTTTGGCCCCTGTCACTTGTTCATACCGTCTTATTTCCATGTCGACGACCCTAATCTCAGCACTGCTCGTTACAAGCACAGTGACGTCGTCGGCATAGGCGGAGTACTTAATCATGGGGCAAGCACCAGACAAAGTAATCCCACGAAGGACCGGATTCACCCTAAGCCTGCGAAGGAAAGGCTCCAACGCAAGCACATAAAGCATCGGTGAAAGCGGACATCCCTGACGAATAGATCTGGACAAATCGAAAGGCTTTGACCTTATTCCATTCACTTCAACCAACGCACCGGGGTTAGCATAAAAGAGGCGAATCCAGGAGCGGAAATGGGGACCAAATCCAGCCGAAGACAAGACAGCCTCCAAGTAACGATGATCGACCCTATCGAATGCTTTGGACTGATCTAAATTGATCAGCGCGGCCTCAGTGTCGACTTTCTCTATGATCAAGCGTATCATGTGCAAATTATCTTGAATAGTCCGGCCCTTAACAGAACAAGTCTGTTCGGGACTTATTAGACGAAACAAGACAACCTGCAGACGATTAGCCAAGATCTTGGCCAAAATCTTTAACTCTGTATTTAACATTGTTAAGGGCCGGAAATTACCTATACCATCCCCACCACTCCCGTCCCTGCGGAGCAATTTGATGATACCCCTGGTAAAGTACTGGGGGATAGACCCGTTCCCAAACCAGGAGCTAAACAACACAGCCAGCAGGGGGACAAAAATGGGCGACAACCTCAAATACAGTTCGCAAGGCAGACCATCGATACCCGGAGACCTATCAAGGCCAACCCGCCCTAGGGCCTCCAGGACCTCATCCTCACTCACACACCCCTCGCACCCAGCCGCCTCGGTCGCCTCGAGACGAGAAAAGTCAGCCAAATAGGCGCCGAACTGAGCCATTGTCAGACCGGGCCCCCTGGCAAAAAGATCCCGAAAATAAGAGCGAAAACCCTCCAAAATCCCGCCGCTCGCAGCCACGAGACGCCCACCCGACAATGCGACACTGGCGATGCGTCGATCAGCAGACCGTCGACGCTCCTCCGCACGCAGCGACGCGGCCATGTCCGTCGCCTCGCGCGGCACTCCCTCCAACCCAGACCCAACCATCAATCCCTGATCCGCCCTGCCACCCAAGGAGTTCAGCTCCGCCCCAGCCACAGCAAAGGCAACGCTACCCCCCGCCTCCGCCGCCCGACCCAAACCAGCTTCCAGCGCCACCCCCGCTGCCCCAGATCCAAGGCTGAGTCGACGACCACAATCGGCAACGAAGGACCCAACAACGCTCCTAAGGCGGCCCCACCACCCACTCCCAATGACAGCACCCGCCAACTCCCTCCGCAATGCTAGCAAAAGCCGCTCCCGGAAGTCCCTCAAATCGAACAACGATGTGCCGAACCTCCAGCAACCAGCCAATCCAGGCCCAGGACCATCCAAGCCCACCCGCACCCGGACAAGCCCACGATCCGAGCAAACCACATCATGAAAACTTGGACAATCCAAAAGCCCCAAATCGACTCTCCCAACCAAGAACCGATCAAGGCAACTCGAAAGCTGCCCCAAATCGGAGCCGCGACCAGCAGTCCAAGTCCACACCACCTCACGGGGCCTCTCATTTCGGAACCCACCGACAAGACCGAACCCACCGACAAAGCCCCGAAATGCCCCAGCACCCCCGCCGCTGTCAGCTCCCCCACGCCTCCCCAAGCGATCCAAATCGGGATCCAAGACCGCGCTCCAGCCTCCCGCCAGAACCACCCGACGCGACGCATCCATAAAGGGCTCGATCCGCCGAAAAAAAGGAACCCGCTCAGAACCGGCGCTGGGCGCATAAACCCCAACAAGCCGAAAAGCCACATCCCCCACGGTAACATCAAGAACGCACAGCCCCCCCTCAGGACCCGCACAGACCGGGTCACACGTCGCACCCAGTGTGCGCCCAACCAGCCAGGAAACCCCTCCCGAGCGAGTATCAAAGCACGCTGAATAGAGCTGAAAGTCTCCAGCCAGCGCACCCCGATAATCACTGGGAACAAAGTGGGTCTCCTGCAAACAACATACATCCACGCCGAGTCGCCGAAGGTCACGCACCACCCGAAGCCCACGAGCGGCGTCCCTCAACCCTCGGCCACCTAGGCCTGCTAATCCGAGCGCCACTCCAGCGCTCCCAGAGCTGGGAACCCGAAACGAACACTGATGCATCCAAGACACCGACAGATGAACCCAGAGAACCCTGTCCCAACTCACCCGAGACGAGACCGTCCGGGGCCACACCGCCAATGTCAAAGGGGAAAGTTAGCTCCAATGCCCTGCATGGTGTAGGACGGACACGAACAGGGACCCTCCCATCACAAGATCCCCGCAGCAACACCACCTCTTCATCGCCAAAGAAAGCGAGAGGAGGCGACACATCAAAGGCGCCATTCGCCTCCCCCATCACATTCCAAACCCCCTCAGCCCCGTCTCCCGATCCAACCACAGATAAAAGTCTTTGTGCATCCAAGAAATTTTCCGGGTTGGTAATGTCTTTTTTGTGTACCATCTTTAGTGTAGCTAGGTTTCGGTAGTTCTTCTTATGATGGTTTATCATAAGATTTTCAGTTTCGGGAGTAATTTTACAGACATCCTTGCCTGTGTAGAAAGGGGTCTTCTTTTTCCGGGCCTCTAGCGAGGGACTTCGATGGCGTTTCTGGGATGTGGATGGGGCGGTGGGTGAGGCAGGAGGCGGCATATCGGTCTTCATTGGAGAGGGGGGCGGTGTACTTTTAGGGGTGTTGCACGGGGAACAGAAAGGAGATGGATTAGGGGTAACGGGCTTATCTTTTGATAAGGGGGTCAGATTAGATTCCCTTACTGGTGGGGATGACTTTAATGGTGGGGGTGCACCTTTGGCTGGAGAGCGACGTTCTTTGGCTGGTGGAGTTTTTTTTCCCGTATTAATAGTAGTATCGGCAACCTTTTTTTTTTCCTCGTTTTTTTTTTCTTTTTTTTCCTCAGTTTTGCGCTCCTCGTCGAGAGACTTTTTCAAATTTAGTATTTCTTTGTATTTTTCACCACCAGGATCGTTGCTGGTTTCTATTTCTAGTTGTTCTTCTTCGGTCATTACTTGAGCATATGACTTCGGCGATTTTTTGCCAGTCACGATATTCCAAACGACTTTTTTTTGGGGCGATTCATTTTCGGTGTTGCATAAGTCCTCGAATTCCTCCGGGGTTACAGTTTCAGTTGTTGGCTTTGAGGAGGGAGTCTTCTTCTCCGCTGCAACTTTAGGTGTCAAGTGTTCTAGCACTCTGTTCTTGGGGTTAGGCTGGGCCGGTTTGATCCTTGTTGGGCAAGTGAAAGTTAAATGCCCAACCTCATTGCAAATCCAACAAGCTGGACGTCTTCCAGCCACCACCACAGGTAATTTTTCTCCATTTGCTTCTATGTAGTACGGAACTTTTTTAAAAGCCGACTCGTTAAGCCACACGTCAAAAGACCATGTTCCGTTGAACTTGTCGACCGTAATAGCCGTTATTTCTCCGAACTTAAGTAAAAAGGCGCCTAAGTATTCCCCAGGAACCACAGCCGGAACTTCAAAAACTGAGATGGTCGTTCTCCTTCGACCCATGTATTCCATTCGCAGAATGTAGTCTTTAGTAATTATTTCTTTCTTCGAGAGTTCGATGCAGACTTCCTCGGTCTTAAAGAGACTATTCCAGGTGTTATAACCTTTACATTTCACGATACGTTCAGCACGTACTCCGGTCGTTGCAATTAATTTTGCGACAGTTTCTTTCGAGGACCTAATCAGTTTTTTGGACTTTCTGTCCACTACGAACATTAATATCGTTTTTTTCTGGAATTCCTCCAACCTTGGTAACTGTATGATTACTCCAGTTTCAGTCACGAAATCCGTGCAGTCTTTTGCCTTGGCGACAAAATCGTCAACGTCAATTTTAAGGGCGGGTGCCTTAATCCAATCCGTTTTATCCGTAGGCTGAGATGGCTTCTCAACCACTTCAGAGGTCTCCGAAGGCGCACAGCTGGCAGTAGCCATGGCCGGAGAACGGTAGAAAAAAATTAACAAACTCCAAATAAATAAAAATATAAGGAGTAAAAAAAAGCAAGCAACAAATTTAACAAATAACGGTAGTAACAATAAATAACAATAATAACAATAATCACGGACTTACTGGCAGAGAAAAAATCACACAGAGCTTTGTTGCTTAGCTAGACAAATAGTGTTTTAACATTCACTCTTAATATACACGAATGTAGAACATTCCATTATTACTCCAAGGGGGAGACAGGCATCAATTATCTTTGTTACTACATACATATATTGTCTTTAATAATTATATATATATATATATATATATATATACTAGTTTAATCCACAAAACATTTCTGCAACTTTTTCCCTACCATTCCATATACACTTACAAGGTCTATGCATATACCACTTACAATATTTCCTAATTCAGTTCGTCGTATTATATAAGTATTATGTTCATCTAAACAAAGGAAGATGATAACTTTCCAAAATTGCTTATAAGCCTTTGCTTTAATACATTTGTGTAGCCCTTTGAAACATAAATAAACGATGACCATGAAGTGCTTATCGGAACATACTCCTTTATATACCTCTCTTGTCGTTTATCATAACCTCTTAGAGTCCTTATTCGGGCTTTTTCCTATTTTTCTTACAGCCACACTAGTATACAATGTTTCGCTGAAGCTTTCGCTCTTAGGTGTGCGTATAGCAAGTACCTCAATCGGTGATCTAATCCCGAGTGTCTAAACGAACGTCGGCGCCTCTAACAACTTTACTCTGTACATATATATATATATATATATATATATATATATATATATATATTGAGTGGTCGCACATCGAAGCGCTGATGAAATCAGAATAATAAAGAGAATACTTTATTTTAATATTTGGAAGCCTGACACAACGCAGAAATTCTTTTTTTTTAATAAATTATTTATTTATCTCAAAAAACCTATTCTTTTTTTAGATAAATAAATAATTTATTTAAAAAAAACAAATTTCTGCGTTGTGCTAGGCTTCAAAATATTTGTTAAAAATATTCTCTTCATATATATATATATATATTTATATATATATATATATATATATTTCTTACACGTTACTACTATGTTCCCATGATTCTATGTCCCCACTCTTGAAATTCATTTTTTTTTATTAATATGTTTGTACTAATATTATTTAATACAACTAAGGTCATTTGTCTGTTACATTTATCTCCCGAAAATAAATGGAAACTCTATTTTTTCTGGCGAGCGAATACGTGGTCCCTTCCGTTGCATATTTTTGCTAGGCTGGGAGGATTATATATTTATGAAAAGAATTACATACAATACGTAGTTAAAGCAAAAGAAAGTGTTTTTTCTATTATTTTTTTACCTACGATATTGATTATGTTTACATATTGATGTATTTATTTTTATTATTGCTTATGTTTCAATTCATGTTTTGAAACAGGTCGTAAATCATAAATGTATCATATACTGCTAAAAGTACAATTTTCTTCCATGTGTATTTATAAAAACATCAATATAGCTCAGTTGGTAAAAAGTCAGCCTGAAGATAAAGTTTTCGGTGTCGATTTCCGGTCATGGCATCCGCTTGATTTATTAAGAATTTATTATTTAATATTAATAGTCTCCATTTCTAAAAGTAGTTAAGATCACTGATATTTCGAAAGTATACAAATTCCGTATGATAAATACATTGCGGAATGTATCAAAAATCTGATTGACGGGCAGACGGAAAACACATTCTATTTATATAAAATAGTTCAGTAGTTTATTTTTGTATTGATCAATATAACTATAAAAATTGCACAAGAGACGATGTTCTTATTACCATTTATGACCGACACTTTTGCGATATCAACAGATTCACTGTTCGCTTCAAGTTTACTGACCACTGGGATTGTCTGGTGAGATTTTGGTTTTACTATGTTTCATAAAATTACATTTTCCTATGATTATCTTTTCGTATAATTACATCAGCGCAACCAGATATTGAGAATCGCTTGAATCCAATCCAATTTCTTTAGCCATCGGGACAGAGTGATAATTTAGTTTTAATACGCTGTCTAATACCTAGGGAGGTTGAACTATAATGATACTTTTCGTCTGAAAAACCACTGAGATTTACATATATTTTTTCATAAAAATAAGACAAGATATCACATTTTCTTCTTTCTAGTACGATTGTATAATAGTTCAAAGATGCGAGCAGAAATCTCCATATCTCTTCATCTTCATGTTAATCACTAATGCTTTTTGTTCTTCTATTTAGAACCGTTCATGTAACGCAACGCAAACTTTGATTTCACACATTTCCGCTATACTCTAGGCTCAATTCATATAGTAATAACAAAATCAATGATATGTGTTAATTGTTCTTACTTAAAAAGGTATGAGATCGGTAACATTTTAATTGTGCGTTCAAACACAATTTATAATATGAGGTTTTATTACTTATTTAATAAGAATTACTTTTACTTATTTAGTCAAAATTAAAATTTGATGAGATATCTTGTCTCTATATGTACCTGCACTTTTATTGATACGTTATTATCTTACACTTTTAAAAATTAATACTTCCAAAATCGAATCAGACTTCATGAACATAATTATATTGTTGCAGTTACCTTAATATTGATATTTCCTTATTTAAAAAATATTTAATTGACATATATCATTACTTGAAGAAAAAATGTATTGATTTTAAAAATATATTTAAATTTGATATTATATTAAACAAATTTAAATGTTGGCGTTTCTTGAAGTAAATAAAAAATATTTAAGCTACTGTGGGACGTTTAACGATTTATGCAAACTGTGTTTACTTAAACTGGTTTGAGATCGATATATGTTCTTCTAATACATATTACTTGAATGTGATATCAAATTACCTTTAGTATTTGGACATTCGAGTCGAGTAAGAGTGCCCTATCGTAGCTTTCAGAGACAGAGTCAAGCAGGGTACAGTCCTGGGTCGAAGGAAAACGGTATAAGAAATATAAGTAACTAACTCTGTAATGCAAGGTCAAACTAAAGCACATGTAGTCTTGGTCATCTGATTCTAAAGTATGTTCCTTACGGTATAGTGGAAGGTAATCAGTCATGTCAAAGTGGTGAGAGGAGATTGTGGATTGAAGGTTTGCTTCAATTAGTGCTAGGATATCTGGGGAGTTCGTCAGGAGAAAAGTTTCTGCGTCGTTAATGTTGGTTCTAAGTCCCCAGATATTAGTGAATGGGAGCCTCAAGGGCGGAGGCGAAGATGTTTCGTGTTAGGTGTCTGGTTTAGCTTTGTTTTTTTGATTTTTATTTCGTAAATCCATGTTTGTTTTGAGATAGAGTATGGAGGGCAAAGTGGGTGCTTGTTCGATGCCAATAAGCCTACACAACCAGTCCATTAGTCGTGACTTGGTCCATGGGGGTGACCTTGGGAAAGCCCACCGGGAATAACTGGAGAGTCCCTTTCCCATGCGCAACATGATACATACAGTTACCGACGATATTACGCAACTGTTGATGTAGAAGCCGTTCTTAGCGTTATCTAAGAGTCACAGCTTCTAACTACCAGTCGGAAACAAAAGCCAGACTATCTAAACTGTACTATCAACGTGTCGGTACAAGAGCGAGCCAACTTTGACATGTAGGACCTAGTGACGAAGACATTGCCTAGATTTAGAGAAAGAGAGACGGCGTTCATTGCCCTAGTCAGGAAACAAGTTCAAGCAGTATGATTCTATAGAGGCGTTCCAGTGCGTGTAACTCTACGCCTGGCTAATAGACAGAGAAGCCGTGCGAATGGCAGGCGATAGGCATGGCCTATCTACTCCTTAAGCAATTATAGGTTAGCGAACCCGATATTTTGGTCGAGATTGCAGCTTTAAGAAGGTTGTCGATCAAGACTAAGGAGGCTCACTCCCCAACGTTTTCTTACCAAGACGTAAGTGGTTAGTAGCAAGGTTTCATTATCACAGATTTTCTTCTCTTAGCAGATGACCTGACAAAGTCTATGGTTCCAAAACGCTGAGAGAGGATAGCCTGCGCCGTGGAAATCTCCGAGCCTCCGCAGGTAAAAAAAGTACACATGCATATATATATATATATATATATATATATATATATATATATATATATATATATGTGTGTGTGTGTGTGGGTGTGTGTGTGTGTAGAAAATAAGTTCACTGTACACTTTTCAGAGGCAACATACATTTGAAGATATGTTTCTTTCTCATAAGTTAGAGTGTACAGATAAAATATAGACAGCCAGTAGGGTAATAACCGAGAAAAACTTGTTAACTATTTATACAATGAAGACTATGGTGGAATTATGGTAAATTAAAAGTCAAAATTAAATTTAAAAACACAAGGTAAATACAAGTAAATTTGGTAAAATGATTAGAATTAGTGAAAAAATCCCAAATATATTTAAGATAGATAAAAGAACAGAAACTCAGCTGAAAGCCTTGGTGAATCTTTTTCATTTCAACAGCGATGTGTCTGGAATTTTAGTTAAACATCTATTTGGAATAGTCTGTCTTCCCAATTTTTCAAAATATTTTATAATCAAAATAAATAAATGCGAACTTTTATTTAATTTATTCAGACTATATATTATATCAAAACATGATATTTAATTTAATTTTACATTTATGTAGTTTCAAACACATAAGATATGCGTAACAGAAAAATGGCAAAAACACTGACCAAGAGGCTTCATTTGAATGATAATTTCATAAACACTCTCAAATAAATTAATGTTCTGCACAATACTTTTATTTAATTTTTGTACGTCATTTTCCTTACATAATTCTAATAAATTAATATTCTGTAATAAGCCTTCCTCATTTGTATTGTCAAATGTTCCTCTACATACGCTATCGTTCTATCGATAGTACTATTATTATGATTCTAGATAAAATAAGATAAAGACTTGATATTAGAATAATTATAGCGTTTAAAAAAATATTTAAAATTTCAAGGGAGATAATTTACTTCCGACTTTAGTAAAGTGTCCAATTTCGCTGAGATGTCGAACATATACTACACTTTGATCCTAGCAAAAAGGGCACGGTTCCATAAAAAAATATGTTTTTGTGACTAGGCATTCTTGAATTTAAAAAAAAATGATTAAATCGATGCTGAAGTACTTAAAACGTTGCTGCCAAATCACAAGCCGGTATTTAATCAGTTGCTGCTAGATTGTCATTGTTCAACAGTATCATGCCAAGTGAGCCGAAACACTTGACTATCCAATAACCTAAAGCATATCTCGTCGTAATGCCATGAATTCGAACGATGTATTGCATAAATGTAGAAAGCTAGATATATTTTGATTATTTGAAACAATAAAATACAACAGTATAACAAACTTTACAGTAAAGATCAAGTTCCAAAAAAGGATATACATTCATACAAACAGTTACCTCCATATTTCTAACTATATACAAGTATAATTAGAAGCAGAAACTTGAATTAATATGTAAATCACCACCAGATAGAATAAGCTTTAATTATGTAAGCGTCTGTATATCCCGGACACTAAAGAGCATGGTAGACCAAGCGAGCCGTTTAGATACGACCGCATTGAGGGTAGGCGTTAGGCGTTAGGCGTTTCCTGTGTAGCTCATCCTAGAATTTGGGACACTGGCAGCACTCTAATGATGATGATGATGATGATGATGATGATGATGATGATGATGATGATGATGATGATGATGATGATGTAGAACAATAACACGAACATGAGCAAGAACAAGAACCAGAACAAGAATCGGACATAAATTTATTCATGTGTGCAAGATACTGAAATGTAGGTATTTCCCCAATTGTAGCCTTTAACTCGACTGCAAAATACCTTTGCTAGAATAGCCGGGCATACTAAAACTGCAACTTGAACCGGGTTGTGAACGCCAGAGAAAATATTCTAACATTACTAGACAAATATTGACGTATAATGTCCTAAGGAATTGGAAGATGGATCAAATTGCTTTTTCCATCTTCTTTCTCAGCAAATAAACCCGGCACGATACTTTCTGCAGGTGAGGGCAATTGGATAAAACTCTGCTATTTGTTTTGATAACACTAAAGTTACAGATTCATGCAATTACACAACGGATGATTTTACTCAGCGTCCGACATGGTATCCAGTTTGCAAATAGGAAAGTATTATTTGCCTTATTATTAGGTTGCCCACTGACGATTTACAGTTTAAGATATGTTTTCAAATCATTAGCTTCGTGTAAAGACGTTGTATGTAAATTGATCATTTTCGAAAACCTTGGGCAGTTATATTTAATATGCAATATTTATGTATGTATGTATACATCTATCTATCTATCTATCTATCTATCTATCTATCTATCTATCTATCTATCTATATATATATATATATATATATATATATTATTGTACTAAAAGTAAGTTAATAAACATTTGTTTCTCTGGGTCTTTTTTCTATGTATTTTAATCACACATATGCTAAAGTCTCCATCTGTTTACGGATTGCATTATATTTATTAAAAACAACTTCCATTTTAATTGTTCTAATTAGCAGAACGTTGCAAATAACTACACTAATTACGCATTTCTTACTAACTTTTTATCTCACCTTTTTTATCTGTTTGACCCTGCTTCGTTCATATTATCTACGGTATGCACGACTCTCGCGTCTGTCAAGCTTTCTCCGTTTATTATCAGTCGAATATAAGAAAGAAATGAAAATATTAAAATGATTGGAATATACCTTTAAATATAAAAAAGTAGCAACACAATCGGCAATACTAGTTAACTTATGTTAATAGTAAAATAAGTGTACGCGTGTATGTGGGTGGTGGGTGTTAATGTGAATGTGTACACAAACTGTCAAATCAGTGAAAAAGTTCAAACTAATCGCTACGCAAGGTTGTTTGCACAATGCATTTCTATGACGTGTTTATATGAACATCCTATAAGTCTAAAAACATCGACCTATGCGAAATACGTGAATTTTACATCTATCAATCTGCGAAACTAGTGCGTGTATATGACAAAACAAAAATGTAAACGACCTCGTTTACATGTTGCCTATTTTGCTCACATTTTGGATAATATTAATTGAAGGTCTTAAATATATTTATTGTCCTGCAATAAAATTCTAATTCACTTTTTTAAATTTTGAGTATCGAACTTTAATACAATGTTTAAATAGCTGGCCGTCATATTGCTTTTCTATGCACAAAAATAGTTTTACGGCGCAAAACTTTTATTATATACAAAAAACAAAGTGGTTGATTGAAAATAAAATTTAAACATTTATTTTACACAAAAACTTGTTTAAAACAGAATGAAGAGGTTAAACTAAAACATATTGGTCGATGTTGAAAGAATTTTCGAATATATATCGTAGGTCAAAAGTTTAGAATAACTTAAAGAAATAAATATTGAACTGATTTTTACTGTCAATTTCATTTTGTTACACATTGAATAATGTCTAATGCAAGTGTTAGAAACGTGTGCATACTTTGTAATGACGGAATCATTACTATTACCGAAAATGAATTGAGAGCATCAACACAACATGGAAGTAGTTTTCGTATATGTGTGAAAACATTAACATTTGATTACACTATAGAAAGAATATGTAAATCCTGGAATCATAAGTGGAGGGATACAGTGTTAGAAAGATTATCTCCTGCAAATGGAATCACATGCCAATGATTCTGTCCATTGTTAACGGTGTAGTACCAACTGTAGGACAGGCAAACAATGAAATAGAATATATGACTCGAAACTCGAATTATCCATCGACACATAATCTTAGTTTAGAGAAAACCTTGTGATTTCCCCCTGATAGTGTTGTTTAACTTATGCAGATTATTGAAACAAGAAAAATACCGAGACGAAACAGACATCCTTGAGATATGCTATGATTTCAGCTATTCGACCAAGTATGATGATTCCTCTTTTATGGTAAGCCATACAAATGCATCACCATTTTAGTTCTAGGATTTTGTTCAATTAATTATAGCAACATGGGTGGTTTTGTAGCTAATATAACTAAGTCTAAACATTTGAACGAAATGATTCTGTAACTGTAATGTCACTGTCGTAGAAGGTGAGTGTATGCTATATGCAGCAGACAACATTGACCACAATATACACACCCTCAATAAATATGCCACTTTTAATGGGATGGGTATAGTTGCCATATTAACACCATGTACATTTGCTACTCATCCGATTTCCCAGCATGAAGTAACGACTAATGAGTTAATTAGGTATGATCAAGTAACACTTCATTATTACCATTATCACAAAGATAATCTATACCATTTTAGTGAACTTACCCATATTAAGCCTTGTGATCTCCATATTTACTTGATATCATGTGATCAGTTTCTCCATTTCTGCACAAAATTGCGCTATCATCAGATTTCTAAAACGATACATAAAAACATAATCACAACAGTTGCTGCAAGTTTCTATTCTATGCTTGGATACTAATAAGAAGATATATGCTTAGTAACTCGTTTTCTAAGTCCCATCAATTAGGAATGACAGGTGATCAATCATGTCATCATACCAAGAAATTGCTGATACATTATCAGCACCAAAAAGCCTTCTTAACTTGATCCGGTTTAACTGCAAAAAGATAGCAATACAGCACAATGTAGATGTAAATAGCATGAACTTAATTATCCAACACATAGTTGGAGAGTTTTGTAGTATAGCTTGTGCTAATTTGTCAGTACGCGTAAATAACATTGACTTAGATAATTGCGAAATAATTGAATAACAAAAGCACTTGGAGATCACAATCCCTCGCTAAAGTGTATTTTGTTTCCGTAAAATGCAGGTGTTAATGTTTTTGAAAATGGACAATAAATACTCATCAGAAAGTTTACACATATTGATTAGGAAATGCCAGATTGATAGGGATTCATTTGACGATGTTAATTAGGATGGTCCATGTTAAAATGAAAAATGCTGCCAAATCTTGGATCTGTATTAGATATAGATGCACTTTGATCTGATGCTATGTAATACTATCAGGTATCTATGTTTTCATTTCAAAAGAATAGACAAGACATTGACTGAGATGTGATTTACTTTTAAAATTTGACAATGATGAAAGATTGGAATTTTCTGAATTTTGAAACACATCTTGAATTCAGAAATTGAACTTGCTTACATGCAGAATTTATTATGGGAATTGCCTAGGCGAGGATACAGTTTATGTAGAAAAGGCATTTGAATCTGGTGATTATCATTTACATAAAGTTGCTAACAAACATACAAATAAACTAACGGAGGTGACGGTGGTTAAGTGGATAACGACACGGACTAACGGTCTGGGTGTTCCAAGTTCGAATCTAGTCGGTTCCACAGTATCACTTTCACTTAGGGATGTTACCAACCTTCTCGTGGTCCTTCCCGTAAGTACCCGATGTATATCCAGAAATATTTCTAACTGGAAAAGACGGGGAAACTAATGCCAACACCAGAATCATCTGATTCGCACGAAAGAAGAAATAAACTAACAAACCAATAAATAAACTATGATAAAACATGACTTCTTTTTGTGGGGGGGGGTGTAATTCATGATATATTCTTTTTTTTTAATTGAAAAAAACATGATGTTGAAGTATATCAAATGAAATACTTCAATGAAATATCTCAAGAAGGTGATAATGGGAGAATATTCTTTGAATACATACGAAAAGACGGTGTATTTTAACGAAAAACTTAAGATGTATCCTAACATACATTTTATATAGGTTAATTTTTGCTGTGGTATGAACGAAAAATTCCATATACATCATGTCATATCCTAATTTTGACCTATAAATTTCAACTGATGACTTGGCGCGATTTATAGCATACATCACGTTAATATAGAGTACCTATTGATAAAAAAATGCCAAATATGCCTATTTCGCATCGGTAGATTTTTCTTAGTTTTGAGTATGTAAAGAATAGAGAAATTCTAGTAAGGCATTGTGCAAAATAATCTTGTGTTGCAATTATTTTGACCCGTTGAAAAATGTGAGGCTGATTTGACTGGGCATAGAATCAAACGAAATAGATTATGAAATACAATCAAGTTTTGGGGAACAAAGAGTGCCAAGGCAAAATCCAATATTTTGAAATAATATTAGGAGATGGAGTGTGTTATCGGTTCTGTTATAAAACTATGCTTACATATATTGCTTTTTACTTTTAGGAGGTTTTCCGCCAAAGCATTATCTCCTGATTTTGGTGGATCATCCCAAGTATAAGCTCTCTCTTTGGCGTGTATCTATTCTGTTGTCATACGACTATCCTTCGAGGCATTAACTCACTATTTGATGGGGTAGTATAGTAAATGCTAATTCGTAATAACATACTCCAAGGAATGACTCCCTCCTTTAGGAGGGATATAGTGTAATATATGTGTGTTCATCATGATACAATATTTCTCAGTAATCACCTTCTTTTTTCTGGCGGGAGAGCCATACCTCTTCTTTGCTGACCCGTGTAGTATCAGTTTTTTTATCATACCATACTCGCAGGCATTAATTCGTATTTAAGAGGCAGAGTAGTATATGTTCGTCCTCACAGATATTAACTCTTCATTTTTTGTAGAGAGTAGTGTACTATATGTTCTGCTATCATGGGTGTATACCCAAATACATTAACTCCTATTATTGCGTGTGTGGTGTAGTGTAGTATCTGTTCGGTTGGCATGATAACGTCCTCGTAAACATACACTTCTGCTTATTTTAAAGTGTAGTTTAGTATCAATACTGCTTTCCTGAGACTATATTCCCAAGCATTACACCCTCGTCTAAGCAGTAATTTAGTATATGTTCTATTATCATTAGATCAACTTCCCAGGGATTAGTTTATACATTTTTGGAATGTCAGGTTTATCTGTTATTTCGTAATTATACTATTCCCTGGACATTAGCTTTTTTTAGTTTGTGATAGTAGTGTAGTATCAATGTTCTTGTCATGAGACCGTTCATGTTCACGCATACATTGTTAGTGGGCGTCGTGTAATCAATTATGTTGGAGCGGACGAAGGCAGGCTCTACGTGCCCACCTCCACTAGTTACTGAAGGCAATACCACCTCTTACGAGTCAAGGAACGCTTACAATGAAACTAATGTATCTCAACCAGCCACCCCCTCCGCGACAGTACTCTCACCCATCCTTGTCAGGACGGGCGACTCCGGTCGTCGAAAGTCAACATCTAGCAATTCTGCAGCTCGACATCGAAGGGCTAACTATACCAAAGCTCGATGTCCTTGCTTAAATTGCCACCAACACCGAGGCAAACGTCATCCTCCTCCAGGAGAAACACAAAGTCAGTGACACCAGTCTTAAACTCCCAGGCTTCTCACTCGCTGGCTACATCAGCAGCAAACATCATGGCCTCGCGACGTTCGTGAAGAACAATGTACCATGGTCGCCTGCTAGTAGGTCGACCAATAATGCCACAGTTGAGTAGATCAGTACGAAGGTGGCCAAGAATGCCATAGTAAACATCTACAAGACACCACCATCCCGTTTGGAGCCGCACACCATCCCGGATGTGCCAGCACCTGCAATTAATGCTGGTGATTTCAATAGTCGCCACACCGACTGGGACGGCATCACTCTATCTGAATATGCATTTGCTGTAGATGCCACACATCTCTACGACCCGAAGGAGACTTCGTTGTTCACCTCGGGACGATAGAACACTGAGACCAACCCCGACTTGGCCTTCTTTAAGAACCTCCCGCACTAAGCACTGCCGGCGAGACGCATCCTGAACCGGTTTCCTCACTCACAGCATCGTCCATCGCTGATCACAACACCATCCTTGATTCAGCCAACAGGGGGAAGACCAGTCCGGAGATGGAACTTCAGCAAAGCGGATTGGCAAGGCTACGAGAAGGAGGTCGAAACATCAGTTAAGGCTCTATCAACAGCTCGAACCAACAACACCGACCATGCTTATGAAGCCTACACAGACATGCTGCTAAAGGCTGCGAAGAAACACATTCCCTGTAGACGACGTACCAACTATATCCATTGCTGGGACGAGGAATGCGAAGATCTATTGCGTCGCCACTCTGACTCCACAAATAGTGAGGAGAAAGCAGCAGCAGCTACCAGCCTTCTGGATAGACTAAACACCAAGCGCCAAGAGAGATGGGAAGAAACCGTGGAGATGATCGACTTTACTCACTCGAGCCGGAGAGCATAGCAGACCATCAACAACCTCACCGGTCGTGCAAGTAAACCATCTCATTTCCCCATCACTGTCAATTCCATCGCAGCACAGCTCATTAAGAATGGTAGCTTTTCAGATGCGGACAAGTACTTCACAATGAGACACCACAACAAAACTGAGGTTCAGATACGACACATACGGCCACTTGTTTCCTTGTGTATGTTACTATAGTAAACTTCTATTTGTACACTGTTTATTAAGCTCTTACTATGTAATCATATGTGAATCACTAGACCAGCTCTTGACAGAATACTCTGCCACATAAACAACACACATGGTTATGTTTAAATGTGGCTGGGATGTTTCGCACTGATTGTTACCGAAAAGTACGTTTAAAGATGGAGGACTCTATACGCTTTACCTCAAATTTGCCACAGTCATCATAGATACACATGCGCCAGACCGATCGCTTCAGATTCATTCTCTCGCAGTTCTCTTAGTTCATACGAAGTATTTTCAGGTTGTTTTCTATTACATGCTTAAAATGAAACTTATGTGTGTTTCTCAGACGTTTTTCATGCATCAATTCCCTTTAAAACAGTAGCTAAAGGAGCTTGTAATCTCCCATCTTTACGAAGTGCCCTGCATAGCGCATCTGACTACTACCTCTCTGCTAGGCACTCCAGCATGTTCTAGAACATTGATGTCTGGTGTATATGATTTGCACTTACTATTAAAGGACACGTTTTGTATAACTTCTCCAGAACCTTGATGATTCTTCTATACGTTGCCCACGTCTCCAAAGAATACAGGAGAACAGAAAAGACGCATTACTCGTACACACATAGTTTTATTTTGTATGTAATGACTTTATCTGACCACACGCGGTTTTCTAATCCTACCAAAAGCTTTGCCTGTCTATTCAACTCTTAGATGTATCTCAGAGATGAGAGATCCATCTATAAAAATATACAAAACATGTATCTAGTTCATTTTACGTAGATGTTGGATTCTACATGTTGGGGTCCTGGACGAGTAGTGAGCATTACTTTAGTTTTCTCCAGATGTTAAGTGCATAGATTGTGCATGCTCGAGAAAAGAGGTTCACTATAATTGGCATATCCTCCTCAGTGTGGGCAAGGAAAACCGCATTATCAGCATAGAGGAACTCACGTAGAGGTCCTGTTGAATGTCTTGGACTTTTCAGTAAATTACTATAAGTTGAAGATCTGACCAGTGGTTCAGAAACGTATGCGAACACTGACGCTACAGTTTTTAAACGCGTTGGAGAGGACCGTTGCAAAATATGTAAATAACAACGTCGGTGCAAGAATGTCACCTTGTTAAACAACGTTTCAAATAGCTATTCATTCAGAGAGTGATCCACAAAATAGATGCATACCTTCATGTCTAGGTAAAGTTTTTAAAGCATTTTAACGAATCTTAGTTGCCATAAAATTGTACCGAGAATTGTCTATAATGCTGTTCTATAAACGGTGTCGAAAGCTTTTGTCAGCTCTACAAATACTTTATAGCGTGCTACCCGTTGTTCGATGAACTTTTCCTGAATTTGTCGAGCAGAGCAGATCATATCCATCATGCTACAAGCTGATCTAAACCCGCTTTGCATTCCGGAATAACATATGTGAGCACCGACATAGTTAGCCGGTTAAGCAAGATATGTTAAAATACCTTACCCACCGCTTCAAAAAAGCTTATACCTCTATAAGTGCCACACGCCGATCGAGTTTCTTTCCCCTTGTATAACTAGATCAAAGTTGCTTCTATCCAGTTGTGAAATACAGAGACACCAGTCCATATGTCAATGGATTTGTTCAGCCACCCTCTCAGCCTGAAATCGGATAACCTCAACAGTGATGCCATCAAGGCGAGGTGCCTTCCAGATATTAATTTAGGTTGGTTATATTATGGCATCGATAATAGCCTCCTGTAGCAGACTATTGATGACCTCATCATAAACCACTGACGGATTATAACATAATTAGTGAAATGGTCAGTCCACTGTTTCACAGTAACCTTAGAACGTTTGTGAAGGAGATACCCATATTTGGATCTAAGTGGCATAATATTCTATGAGTGTAGTCCGAAAACATGCCTAATCAAGTTGCACATAGTTTTCATGTATTCTTTATTATAAACCTTTTGTGTTTTTTCAGAAATATCCAGCCACTATTGGTTCTTCAATATACGAATATTACGCTAAAGTGCCGATTTTGCATTCTTTATATTTTGCTGTAGAGAGTCACGATTTTTTTCGGGTGCACTGAAGTATCGCTGGTGCAGCCTGTTTTTCTCTTCTAGAAGCTTAGTAATCCGGTAGTAATTGCCATCGAATCATCATGATAATTCCGTTTCTTACGTCCAAAAAACCTCGACGCTGACCGTGTAGACCACAATCCTGGAATGGTTCCGTGTATCATTAAACTTAATATTCTTGACAGCGTATTGAATATCGCCACATGTACTCATGTTCTGCAGTCGTCATACATCAATACGCTTGGGAACTTTTACTCCCTGAGAGTGAGATTAACGTATGACAGGAAGTTTCAGTTTACTACGCACAAGCTGATGATCTGAACCACACTCTGCCCCACGCTAACCCCTTATAGTGCACACATCTAAAGGTATCGCCTGCGGGTAATAATATAATGGAAGGTGCGCCCATGCTTTGACCGTAGGTGGATCTCAGTTGTCTGATGGGTAGCCTTCTGATACGAAAAAGTGTTGTAGATGACGAGTTCAAATACAGTAGAGGACCCGAGAAGGCGAATACAATTGCAATTCACACTCTCCACTCCATATTTACCTAAGTCAATCGAGGTTAGTACCATACTTAGATCCTGGTAGAAGGACATTATATCTCTTCTGCTAAGAGTTGGAGCATGAACCGAAATGACAGCGATACAAAGGTGCATAATCGTATCACTTACACCCTGAGATTGCATAATTATATTGACGACCTGTGTGAACAGTAAAGCACACTCAACTTATTCGCCTTTCCCTCTCCAATCAACCCTTTCAGAAGTACGTATACTCAGCCCTAATCTATGTCAACTGATCCTCATCGCTGAATCGATCTTCTGCCAGTGCAGCTATGTAGAATCTATACTTGCCTTGCTCGTTTGCAACTATGCCAGTACGTCGCTTATCGCAATCGAGAAGTGTATGAACATTCCGGGTAGCCAATTATAGCGTTTTTATTGTATGGGTTGGCTGTTGGTAGTGAGAAATTCTGAACCTAGCGTCATTTGTTGTGTGTATTCAGTTTTATAATGTTTTTTGTTTCTTTCCTTTTGCGTGCAGGTTTGGACAGGAAATTAGTATCTAATATATATATATATATATATATATATATATATATATATATGTGTGTGTGTGTGTGTGCGTGTGTGTATATATATATATGTATATATATATATATATATATATATATTGTTATATATATTGTTATTTAGAACAGAAATTGATCATGTAATAGTGTTTACATCAATCTGTGTTCTTTATATATATATATATATATATATATATATATATATATATATATATATATATATATATATATATATATATATATGTATGTATGAGGTTAATGTCCGAACCTCGGATAGAAATACATTTTATTTATTGTAAAAAAAATTATGGCTTTGCTCAAAAAATAATACTTTTACAAAACAATGTTTTAAACATATGTCTATACATCTACTGATTCAAACCAGGGAAGCCTCGCTAACATACATACTAAATGACCTTACGGTATCGCAACAGCCGCATACCCTTGGGTTGTCGCTGCCAATGGGGTTCGGGTAGCAATAAGTCTCAGTTAGGTATATATATATATATATATATATATATATATATATATATATATATATATATATATATATATATATATAATTATTATTATTATTATTATTATTATTATTATTATTATTATTATTATTATCATTATTATTATTATTAAAAAATTAAACATGCTATTCATAAACTCTATTACGTGTAGCCGTTTGATTAGCTCGAAAACAATTCGTCCAAAAGAGTAAGAATAAGAAACTGTAGTTAATCACAATCTTTAATAAACTGCTAATTGGAGGATGGAGTCTACTTAAATTACTAATGCATACTCTGTTTGATCAAATATTTTCATTATAGTGTTACTGCTAAGGCGAGGTACAAATAGTACTAACACGCAATTGTATTTATGTAATTAATTTTAAATTTTTATATAATATGTATTTGAACACTATATAAAAATGCCATAGTTTTAAGTAAATGTTATCAATAGATTTGAAGGTGTTAATTAATTTATATATATATATATATATATATATATATATACATATATATATATATATATATATATATATATATATATATATATATATATATATATATATATATATACGTTGTTTACAATTGTTCCAACGTAGAAAAATATTGTTAGCTTCAATATATGACAATGAATAAAACATTGATCCACAATTGACCCCAGATTAAAATTGCTTCAAAGACACCAAAGAGAAGAGTATCATCATTTAGGGGCGCGCAACGTATTTTCTCATTGATTACTTTAAGAAATGAGCAAATCTTATATAAGATCATGGGTGAGTTAGGCTTGGTGTGTCACGAAAAAACAGCAACAACTTATAAAAATGAGCTCTTTCACCAAGACAGTGCATCGTGTCACAACCCGATCTCAGCTATGACAAAACTTAACGAATTTCACATCTGCATTAACCTTATTCTCTAGATCTAGACTCAGGAACAACTCCAAAAACATTGTTTAGAGAAATGAATGTGGCTCCAATGAAGAAAGGTTATCGGAAACTGAAGCAATTTTGAGAGCAACGACATTTCGTACTACAAAAAAGGAACTTGAAATATTTGAGAAGCATTGGAATCAGTATATCACCCTATGAGAAGATTATTTTGATGTATAGTCGAATCTTCCCCAAAAGTCTTTGTTTTATTTGTTAGAGACTTATTAATTGATGCGGTATATATATTAGTATAAATCAACATATTACAATTATACTTGATTCATTTAGATATTAACATTATGGTGTCACGGCATGATCAACGTACAGTTTACCAACATCTTTACTAACAGTGGTGCAGCATCGACACTGATCGCATTAATGATATTGTTCAAAACATAATCTTCTAGTCCAATCTATTATCACACAATCCAATAAAAGTGGCAATTCATTCCGACTATCAGTACGTATACCTTATGCAGAGCTTCAATTCAATTTCTTTCAGTAATCTACTCCTGATTTTTTTGGCACCGGAAGATTATCTCCCCCCCCCCCAAAAAAAAAAATAAATAAAACGAAATAGTCCAGACTTAAATACCATGCAATACTGTGTTTGGAGCTTTTTTTTAGCAGAAATTCAGCAATGTCGACGCGATGCATGCTCTATTGATGATTGCTTGCCAGGAGCTTAGAGTGATATCTTAAAAGTTACTCTTCAATACGATACGCAAGCTCGGATTTATAAGTTGAGACGCTGCTATAAAGTGCACAAACGACATTTTGAGCATCCGTGAGTGTATTATTATATTAGTCTTTGCAAAACTTAATGAAAACTTTTCTTTGTAAAAATAAATTATCGCTTGACCAATTTTCGCTTTTCTAGCGACCAAACGTATTAATATAGCAAATACGCCCCAATAACAATAGATTTCGAAGTACGCTAAAATGATTGAGTAAAGTGACCCTATTTTCATGGCTTAGTCTTTTTAAGGGTGCAATTTTGTCAAATCGTCATGAATTATTTTACATTAGACAGTCAATAATTAAAAGCAATCTAATGATAAATATTCACATTTATGGAAATAATTCCTAAACCTGAAGGTTGTTTCTCTTTCTTCTATTCCTTCAGATCGTCTTTCTTGATTTTACCTATTAATTCATGTAATTTTTGTCGTCGCCATTATAATCATTGGACTGTCTCTTTGAATCATCAATATTCATAAGAGAAACACTTAGCCGTCATACTTATTTCAAGGTTTCGTGATACAAGACCGAATAACTCTTTTATCTATTTCAAAGACTCGCCAGATATTCACACGAACTAAGAAAATAATGTGTTCATGATTTACACCCTTCTAATGATTTCAGATGATCAACGACTTCTCCTAGAAAAGAAGATGTCTGAATTTCTATATTTTTATTCAATGAACACTATACTTCAGTTTGATCTTCCATCGGTACGTTACGTTTCACTAATCATTGCTTTTGATAGGTTGGGGGAGATATTGTAGAAGCCCATTCTTTGTTTAAATAATAAATTGTGGAAAGGGCTATGAGGGCAGATTCAATTATTCGACGTGTTGACTTGTTGTGTATTATCTTGATTAAAGTGGATTTCTCACAGTCAAAGTAATGTCCATACTCCATAGTATGAGCACATAAGGCGTTAAGTGTGTTGTTGGTTTTAATCGCCCTTTTATGCTCATAAATCCGCTTGTCCAGATTACGCTACGTCTCTCCAATGTAGACCTTATTACAGTCTAGAAAAACAAGATAATTCTAGACACTGGATGATTCCCTGAGCTTAAAATTAAATATCCTTTGGACCCCTTTCTGCTCTTTAATTTCTCCTCTTCTTTTCCAATGCTACTTCTATGTATATTTGATATATATGTATGTATATGTGTTATATATATGTTTCGATCACATTTATGTGCATATATATATATTTATTTCTATTGTTTTGTTTTTTTTGTTTTTTTTTCATACTTGCATACCCTTCATCTCAACATAAACCCAACCACTATATATATTTCCCATAATTTACAGACCTTCTCGTCTTTTGTCATTTTTGTATTCTTCGTCCGCTCTTGACAAAGCTCACGTGAAATTTAGGCGAAACGTTGAGCGATAAGGTCTTCCGCTTTTCCATTTTTAATTTCATATATATATATTTATATATATATGTGTGTGTGTGGGTGTGTGTGTGTCTGTGTTGTTTATTATCGTTGGTGTTTTCTTACATGTTAATGCGATGAAAACCAGTGTCTTTAAAATAGTGTCCAATAACAGGATGAGCTGAATTATAGTATAAGTTCCTTTTTTATACTAACAATTATTGCTGCATTTGTTAATAAATGTTTCAGCTGCGATCTCGTTCGAAATCAACCCAGCTTAATCTAGCTATCACATCAAGTTCAATAAAACTAACAGATTTGAACATTGTTTATTCCTCTCAGTCATCGTTAATTTAATGTGATGGCCTGGTGAAGTTGTATTTCGAACGAGATCGCCGCTGTTACATGTATGCACATATGTAGCCAATACTGTTTGTCAAGATGAACGATCTCATACTATATATATATATATATATATATATATATATATATATATATATATATATATATATGTATAAATCAACTTAGGTATTTGTATATGTTTATATAATTGCATGTGCCTAATTAACTCTAAAACTCATTAATCTATCATTATAAATTTTTGAGCATAGCTGCCAAATATAAGTGTTGGTAATGTGTACTATATTTAACTAAGATATGTTTAATAAAATAGAGTAGTGTCGAACCGCTTGTAAGTTCTTGAACAATAATTCTATTAATTCTTAATATATAACATTCACATTGAACTCGATATATATATATATATATATATATATATATATATATATATATATATATATATATATATAAATGGTCTGTGACTGGATGCGTTTTTTTGTTAACTTATTATACCTTCTCTTCGCTTCACCTATCACGGCCTTGCATTTATTTCTTGACTCTATAAATGTATGTCTATTAGTAACTGACTTATGGCGGCCAAATTTACGGAATGCTTGTTACCTCTTAGAAATGGCAGCTGCAGATTCCGAGGTGAACCATTGGGGAGATTGGGGCTTGCTAAAGAATGTTCGCATGGGGACATAGGCTTCGGTGCCTGCTTTGAACCATTCAGTTAATTCGTTTGCACACTGGTCGGCAGGGAGCGAGAAGGTTTCCCTCCATGGGGAATCACTGATGTGATCTCTGATTGACTCGAAATCAGCCTGCTTGTAGTATCTTGTTGTTTTGAGCAACGGTTCATTAGATTTTGGACGACTTTTTAGGGTGATATGTAACATTAGCACAATGTGATCAGCATTCCCGAGTGGCCTATGAGCTTTCGTCACACAAGCCCCGGGCATTGAGATCAAGAATAGGTCTTGAAGTGAGACTAGTTGGTCTACTCGATCGGGAATGCGGGTCGGAAAATCGACAGTCTGAGAGAGGGAGTGAGCTAAGGATAAATTATACGTAGAGTTGCGGGCTGCGTCAGTAAGACTGGAGTATCCCAACCAGTCGCGGTGGTGGGCATTAAAATCCCCAAATACATGTATCTGGGCATTCGAGTCAATTAAGAGTGCTCTATCTATGCTTTCAGAGACAGAGTTTAGCACAGTACAGTCTTGGGTCGACGAGGAACGGTATAAGAAATATAAGTAACTGACGCTGTGATGTAAAGTCAATCTAAAGCACATGTAGTCTTGGTCATCTGATTTTAACCTATGCTCTTTAGTCAGTGGAGGGTGTTCCGAACATACACTCTTAGCCCGTGCATATGTTTGCCCGAGTCTTTACGGTAGAGTGGGAGGTAGTCAGTCATGTCAAAGTTGTGAGAGGATATTGAGGATTGAAGGTTAGTTTCACTAAGAGCTAGGATATCCGGGGAGTTTGTCAGGAGACAGGTTTCTACGTCGTTGATGTTGGTTCTATGTCTCCGGATATTTGTGAATGCTAGCCTGAAGGGCGGAGGCGAAAGTGTTTTTTTTGTGTGTCTGGTTTAGGTTTGCTTTTATTTTCTTGTAATGACATGTTTATTTTGATTATAGAGTGACTTGGCCAAGGTGAGTTCTTGTTTGGTGTTAATAAAATCACACAACCAGTCCTTTAGTCAAGACCTGGTCCATAGGGGTTGTAGCCTCGGGAAAGCCCACCGGAGATAATTGCAGGGTCCCTTTCCATGCGCGACATGGCACATACAACTACCCACGGTATTATGTAACTGATGATGGAGCAGCCGTTCTTAGCGCTACCCAAGAGTTTCGGCTCCTGCCCTGTCAGTCGGAAACAGCAGCCAGACAAGCTGTCTAACCTGTACCCTCAACCTGTCAGAACAAGAGAGACCCAGACCGGTCATGTAGGACTTAGTGACGAAAAAGACTTTCCCAAGTTGTCCAAATAGAGAGAAAAAGAACGGCGTTCATTGTCCTAGTAAGGAAACAATGCTAGGCACTGGGTGTTTAGAGGCGTCCCATTGCTGTTACTTCTGCGCCTGACTAATAAACAAAGAAGGAGTGCAAGGGCCGGCGATAGGCAGGACCTATCTACTCCTTAAGCAATTGTAGGTTTGCAAACCGGATATTTTGTTCGAGATTCCAACTCTAGGAAGGTTGTCGATCAGGACTAAGGAGGCCTCCCCCCTCGAAAGGTTTACTGCCACGGCGTAAGTAGCTGGTAGCAAGGTTTTTTTGTCAAAGATTTCCTTCTCTTAGATGGATAGCCTTACAAGGTCTTACGGGTCCAACACTCCGAGAGGGGTAAAGATAGCCTGCGCCCGTGTACTAGTCGGTATTTCCTATCCCCCGCAGGTTATAAAAAATGTTTTTTTTTTAAACTTCCATATACAATGAATATACACATATACACATATATATCTATAAATATATGTACATATGTAGATAGAATAAGTTCTTTGTATACTGAAGAGGAAACAGAAAGTTGAAGATAGGTTTCCCTCTCGCAAGTAAGTATAAATAAGAGAAATGAGAAAAAGAGGAAAAAAAGTCGGTCGTTTTGTCTCGAATGACTACCAAACACAGGAGAGTCCTTTAAGTGGAACAGATTTGGCGTCGGGGGGAGAGGGGGGAGGTATCTTCTTTTTCAATCAGTTGGGAATACATTTTACTTTTTATTTTTTTAATTTTTCACTATCAAAGTAAGAATGTCATTTCTCTATTTTTAATTTATTGTTCACTTATCATTGACAGGGTATATGTTTAAAGATAGTGGAAGAAATCATTAAGACTGGCTGCCTCGTCTATTAGTATTAATACATTAGAAAGAACTATATTAATTTAATAATTAGTCAGCCAGCATGGGATTTCAAGCATTTCTACAGTGGGAAATCAATAGACAAGCCATAAGGCAGTATATATCAATAATTTAACACATTTAAGTCAAACAGAATTAAGTACATTCATATAATACACATTGAAATAAAGGTGAATACGAGAATATGAAGAGAAAATAAAATAGAGAATAAACAATAAAATAGGAAATAAAAGAAAGTGCTTATCTCTCCATCGGATTTGAGGGGAACTTTTCAGTCTATTTGTAATTAGTTAGCTCTTGACACATGAGGAGGATTCGACGAGGAATCGAAAACATTCGTCAAACTTGTGAAACCTATGGAATATTGGAACAGTTATTAATGTTTTGATTTTAATGCAAAAAAAGACCGTAAGAAAATTTGAAAACATTTTATTTTAATTAAACAGACAAATTGTGTTATTTTTTACAATGTTTGCATAAATGAGAAAATGCTGCCAAAATACACACACACTATATATATATATGAGTATTTTTATTTACACAGACATGTACAAAATCTGCAACACTGGTATGTCGATGTTATCGATCAACAGCTATTATAAACTGAGATCACATCAGGAAGAGTTAGAATCCAATCTTAACCTTAGATCATATTTGGAAAGAATGAAATGCAGAAAAAAGAAAAGAAATTTAACATTTTAAAATTGTGAAAGTCACATGGCTGGGACTATGAACATCTCAAAATAAAAATCAAAATTAAAAAATGAAAAATAAAAATATTAATATGAAATATAAAAGATAATCTATAAAATATAAAATATAAAATATAAAATATAAAATAAAATAAAGTAAAATAAAGTGATTTTTATTAAATCTCTCTCTTTTCACTTTATTTTACTTTATTTTATTTTATTTTATATTTTATATTTACTATTTTATAATTTATATTTTATATTTTATATATTATCTTTTGTATTTTATATTAATATTTTAATTTTTTAATTTTTGATCTTGATTTTGATTTTGAGATGTTGATTCTTAACGGTCTCAACCACGTGACTTTCCAAATTTAAAAATGTAAAATTTATTTTATTATTTCTCCGTTTCATTCTTTCCAAATAGGATCAAAGGTTAAGATCGGATTCTAACACTCCCTGATGAGATCTTAGTTTATAATTGCTGTTGATCGATAACATCGATGTGCCAGTATTGCAGATTTTATGCATATCTGTCAAAATAAAAATAATCATATATAAAATCTCTATTTGATATTTTGATATTGAGCACTTTTTATGAAAGCGGTTGAAATCGTTTGGAGTACTACCCTATGGATGATTTATCTGGATTATTATATATATATATATATATATATATATATATATATATATATATATATATATATATATATATATAAGAAGAACATTCCAATTGTTAAAAAAATTAGAACATCAAGTCTAGTATGGCGTACGGTCGTTTCCAAAACATTCTGTTTACACTTTAGTTTATTTATTTATTTTTTAAAGTAACAAAGCCACTCCAACACGTCTTCACCAGCGCCTCTAGCACCACATCTTACAGAAATTCAAGGAGAAAATAACATTTTCGTCGTAGAGGAACATCTATTGACAGGAAGAGACACAGAGAAACATATTAGAGAAAAGAATAAGTTACAAATATAAAATCAAAATATAAAGATAAACTGATAATAATGATGATAAATAATTTTAAACATCATAAGAATTCTAACGATGAAATGAAAATAAAATTAAAATAAAAATAAGAACAAAAATAAACAATAAAATAAAATATAATATAAAATATAAAGTATAAAAAAATATATAAATAAATAATTATAGCATATATAAAGGAAAAATAAAATAAAAGGATAAGAAATAAAAAATAAAAAATTGAAATTAATAGAAAATAGAAAATAAAACATTAACAATAAAAAATATAAAAATATATATAAAAAATATTTAAAAAAAAAATATGAGAATTAAAAATAAAACTAAAAAATGAAGTATAGGAGAGTAAAACCAATTTTTTTTTAAATAAAAAAAAAATAAAATTAAGTATGATAATAGAAATATAAAGGAATAAATAAATATATATATATATATATATATATATATTTTAAATATTTTAAATTATATACAAAAATTAATAAAGTTAATAAAATAAAGTAAATAAAAATTAAGAATAAAATAGTTAACTAATGATATAGAATAAAGGTATGATTTGAAATAATAGAGTTTAAATTAAAACAAACACAAAAATAAAAATAAATAAAATTAAAATTAAAATTAAAATTCACATAAAAAACAGAGGTAGCAATTAGGAGCTGATAATAACACTTAGAAATACAAAATGAAAATATAGGATAAATATAAAATAAATAATTGATGATAATAGTATGAGTTAATAAGAACTTAGAACTATAAATAAAAATAAGATAAAAGCATAAATAAGTTTAGAACACAAAGGTGTAATATTGTCTAGGCTACTTTTCTAAATGTGTTTTAAGAAAAACAGTAGGGTCGGAGGGGAGAAGGGAGAGCAGATAGGAAGGTATGAACAACGGTAATTTTTAGGGGGAGAAAAACACTTTATATAAAATGATTATAAGAGAAGGGTCAAGGGTGACTAGGGAATAATAGAATAGGAGTATAGTTGGGACTATACTAACATCCGTGCACAGACAAATGCATGAGTAGATGTGAGATATGAGTGAGGAGAAGAATGTCTTATTAATTCGACTGGTTCATAAGGAGGAGAGAACGCGCTTTACAGGAAATAATTATCCTCTATCTCCCATTGTGGTCCTATACCAATTCGGCGTTCAAACCAATAAGTCAAACTGGAATGACATTAGATGTGGGAGGGTGAATTATATAAGGAACTTTTATAAATTTAGTCCGGCCGTTACGAGTTATTTAGGAGAAAATCGAAGTAAACAGAAACTGTGTTTCGATGATCTGGATGAATTGGTTGGAGGAAATGAATTAATAGATTTTAACTCACATTCTATTGGGGAATATATATATATATATATATATATATATATATATATATATATATATATATATATATATACTTTTATTTATTTTTCATTTTTCTATTTTTTCATGTTTCAAAGTTCACGCACACTCCGCCTACTAAACTTCACACCCCTACTCTAATTTTAAATTACTCCAGACAATTTATCTGACCACCCCAACCTCTCTTCTCCCTTCTCTCTCCCCTGCTATGTGTTTGTATGGAGATATGCTTGTGTGTGCGCAAGTGTGTCTGTGAGTTGGTGGACGCGGGTCAGTGTGTCGGTGTGTTTGTGTATATGCGTGGATACGTGTACCGTATTTTTATCTGCTTATCCATCTGTTCACACCCTCATGCCAGATCACACATGGAATAAGTTTATGGTCTACTCAGATATAGAGACAGACGCCTGCGTGATCATCATTTCACTGTTTACCCTCTTTTTTCTCTCCTACTGCCACCACCCACCTCCCACCGTAGACCCACAATTATTCAGTACACTGACGAAGGCCGAAGGATTACGTTCTCCTTTCTTGGAAAAAAAATGTTTCTATATGAGGGAAAATTGATATTCCTAACGTCAAAATATAGAAAATAAATTGTAAAAATATATAAAAATATATTTTTCACATTGATTTTGATACACACACACAGACACACACACATTACATATATATATATATATATATATATATATATATATATATATATATATATATATATATATCTTCCGATACCTATATCGCATTGCTCCAGCCTCGGATTACGAATTACATTTATATATATATATATATATATATATATATATATATATATATATATATATATATATATATTAAACGTGTAAATTATGTGTAAATGATATATGTTTCAAGGATGTTGAGATAATTAAACTCATATAACTCACACATATTATTAATAATAATAATAATAATAATACTACCTCTACTACTACTATTACTACTAATAATAATACAACTACTACTACTACTACTACTAATTGAAGGTTAAAAGAAAGTAAATGCATGGTGTAGAATTGGAATCGCTAAAGAGGTTTTAGAAAAGCTAAAAACTATGAAAGGTGAGATGACTTGAAGTTGAATGTCGAAGCAAAGATGAGAGTTTTTAAAATTTAAAGATGGGGTCCAAAATCACAAGTCTAGGGTAATATAACTGGAGGATATCAGATCTGAATTTGATAGAGACCTTCAGTTCTCTTATAAGAGACACCGAAACCAAATTAGAGAACAGTCATCGGAAGACACTGACAGCACGCCCAGGAAGAAGTGTTGGTTACGAGATACAACACTTTTGACATACAGCTAACTCACACAACCTCAGAAAGCGTCAATCCCCCAAAAATGTTACCTTATATATGACAGACCTTGCACTCGTCCATTCGCCATAAATACTCCTCCTCAGTGTTGACTCGACCTCAGTCTATATTGCAAGCCAAGAATGAGGTACCACCACTCTTGTTTTTTTGCTGTGTTTTATTTTCCTAAATATACTTGTTTTCTCTAAATCCCGACTTCGTGTTTTGATTCGGGCCCCTTTACAAGGCCACAACAAATACAAAAGGAAAAAAACACATGTAAACGAGGAGACTTGTCGTGATAATAGTAAACGAAGAGAAAATAACTGACAAATAATACATTTCGCGGTTCTAGAAAATCAAAGGTGGAAGATCATGGATACAGCACAGCAAGGCAAATACATCAAGTTTGCCAGAGAACTGAAAAGTATATGGAACATTAAGAAAACAACACTTCTTCCGATAATTTTATGAGTACATAATTAAAGTCCGAAACATCTGAAGAAACGCTTGAAAGATTTTAATCAAAGCGAGATTTGGCACCAGCCAAAACAGAGCGTTGATTAAGACAGCTAAATCATGAAAAAAATCATAGAATGCCGAAGGCAAAATAAATATACAGATAACAGTGACAGTAAATCTGCATAAACACAACCATCATATAAAAAGATTTTACATTAATCTAAGAAAACTTACATTGATGTGTTAGATAATACGAAACAGAAAATATACATAATTTGACCACCAGCTTCCCTAAAAAATAATTGGTGACACCAGCCACAGTTCGTACCACACACAATGTCCGTGCATATTCGTGGAGTATAGAAAAAGCTAGGAGTCTGAACACCAGCTAGACATCCACTGAAATAGTATGTAGAATATTGGATTCCTGAGGAAGCTGATTCCAACTTAAATCCCAGAGAAAGCCAATAGCTGTCAGCAATGAGAAAGCAATGGTAAAAACGTTGCTATTATGCAAATTAATTTGAAACGGTTATTGAAAGAAACAAACATTGCTAGAAATCTGCGGAACATTATTCCTTTTCATACTTGATAGAATATGACATGATGTGTCTAGTAGGTAATCATTGGTAATGACTTGTTGGAGAACTCCTTGTGAGTAAATAATAACAATATTAATGTATTCATATGAATTATATATTCGAAGAATGCATTCATACGAAGATATGATTATCCGCATTTCATATATATGGAAATACACTAATTACGCTGAATATCTAGCAAGCATACCAATCGGTTTATGGAAACACAATAAGCCTTATGCATTATATCAAAACTAATCACATTTTCTAACTGAGGGGCGAATACCGGTTGTATTAAAGATTTCAGCTTTAAGATGACTGCCAATGATACAACATTATCTTAACCAAATTTGTAATAGTTTTATAACAATTTGCTAAATTCATAATTTCATTGGTCGTTTTGTTTTACGGCACATCAACACTCAGTGGGTTATTCAATGCCGAATCCGGTCATTTTGATAAACGTTTTTTTGCTTTAAGTTGTTTATATCTTCAAATATTTCATCCACGTAAATTATTCACAGTGAAGTAAATAAATGGTATTAAAAAAAGTCAAGTCAGGAATTACATTATTACATAATATTGATCATTAAATCATTAATTGGACGTAATTGTAAATAAAGTAAAACGAATTTGGTTAAGATCATATGGTATTAATGACAGCCATCTTAAAGCTGAAAACTTCAATATAATCGAAATTCCTTACTTGGAAATATAGTGTCTGAAATTCCGATAACAGATAAGTAATTCCGGAAGCTATCAATGCCAATTTGAGTTAATGCCGCGAAATTGTTTGTTCATAAATATTTACAGGCTATATCCCGTTGAAATATCGGGTCTCGTTAGATTATCGAATTGAGACAAACTTGAGCCGTTTTATAAGTAACTAGCATCCCCTTTGGCTCGGCGTTGCCCGGGGTAATAGATATGAAAGAGTGATTTAGCTGTTTAATTAAATTAAAATGAGTACCGACTTCACCGCTATTTAGACGTATTATGGTTTGATGATTGATAGTTTTGTTTTGTTTTTTTATGATATTTCACTCCAAACAATGCAATACGCCACTGTAGACGTAAGGCGTTACTGAGAATTAGGGAGTAGGTTTTAGGTGTCATTCTAAACCGGAAGCTGTGCAGCGAATTGTCTGTTTACATTAATTTTTAACCTCTGCATGTCGGTTCTGTCGGGGAAACATGGAGCAGGGAAGGAGTTCCAGGTGCCAGCAGCACGGGGAAAGATGCTATTGGAGTAGAAGGCTCTTCGGCATCTGTGGACCTCTACAGTGAATGGATGAGATTTAGCAGATTGTCGAGTTGGTCTAGTGAATTTACGTCGAGTGGGGCACCAGGGAAGCCAGTTCATCGGAGCATAATCCATTGAACTGTATGTAAAACAAGCACAAGGATGATACAATGTGTGTTAACTAAGCCTGTATTTCAATTTTGTGTGTTTATTTGTTCGGGGGAGACACTTTAATTAAGTACAGAAACAGTCTTCATTTTTTAAATATATTCTGTTCACCACATCACATACAAATGCCACTACCCTACCAGTCACTCTACGTACAGGGTGTATTTCTAGTCGAAATTTGGGGTATTAAGAAATCATTCTTTACTACATTTAATAAATTACACACTAATAGAAACTGATACGTCTGTCATTTTGTATTGGTTACTGTCTCCGAAGGAGTGGATATCGACGAAATATTATATTGACAAAAAACAAAAACAAACTACAAAACACTACATATATATATATGTATATATATATATATATATATATATATATATATATATATATATATATATATATATTTCTACTGATTCGAAGTAGCGTATGTTTTTACTGACCCAGAAGTCCATATAGCGTCGGACGATGACAAAAAACAAAGAAACAATTTGATTTGACGAGGGATATTCTAATTTTCGAAAGCTTAGATTAAAATAAATGTTATTTATTTAAAACATACATTGTTATAGTTTTATCAACAAAATAAATAATACCTTCACGAAACATGGTGTATAATATGTCTACTGCTTTCTACTGATTCAAACTAGCATAGCCGTGCTAACAGACATACCTGATTGTCCTTTCTAACTCAGTAGTCCCTATAAGATCGGACGATGTACGCGAAAAAAAACAAAACAAAAAAAAACATTTGCTTTCACAATTAAAATTCTAATTTTCGAAAGCTTAGATTAAAGTAAATGTTATTTATTTTAATAAACACATTGTTATGATTTTCTTGACAAATATATATATATATATATATATAATAGTTTATGAATAAATATTCATTATTTATTATCTACAGACATCGATGTTCATGCTTACGCAATCTTCAGTGCAAGAAGGTAATTCCCGAGGGTCGACGAGCGCGAACTCCGATCACAAATCGCCACTGATTCGCTGTCAAGAGACTTACCAGTTGGCCGCCATAAATTGGCTTGCATTTAGGAGGAATTTAACTTCTCAAATACGAAGTCGGCGAGTATTCACAGCAAGCGGCGAAGTGATCAACAACAACAACAATCATACTTTTAAACTACTTGGAAGCCCTTTGTAAGATTTCTTGTAAATTTAACTTGTTTACGCTAATCTTTGCCCATTTACCACTTTACTCACCATTTAAACTCTAGATCCTTATTCATTGGATTTCTAATCTTCACGATGAATTGGGCTTCTTGGCCTTTTGGCTAAGATCAAAGTGTAGTATCTGTTCCGATGGATACTGCACGCCTGTCCTGTGCAGTTCTAGGAGGTCCACCCTCCCAGGCTTTGCCTCCCATATTTGGGGAGGAGTAAGTTTATTGCTTACTTTCTGAGGCGCCCTTACCGGGGAATGCCGACGGGGCTGCCCAGGCAATTTTTAAATGGCCAGAGTGCCACCTCTCGAGCGCTGGCTTTTCAAACCCCACTTTCTCGACCCGATCTTGGGTCACATCTTACTTGTGGGAGTAAGATAAAACTGGCCTTGTGCCTAACTCCTGGGGAGGAGTAAATAAAATCCTAATCTCCGCGATGATAGTTTTTAAACTATCGAAACTCATTTTATCCTCCCTTCAAATTCCACTTTTACTACGACCCCTTCTCCTCTACTATTCATATTACCCACATTTTTTCACTCAAATCTTCACCCATAACTAAACCCTACCCACATATTTCTTCCTCCCTCCTTTGCCTATTATGCTCTCTAATTTCACTTACTTCTTCTTTCCCTTCTTTTGTATCCTCTCAACCGACCCTGTATATGTCTCTTTCTACCGAATCACACTCATAGACTGCATTCACCTCGCATTTAAATACGCTCCTCGGTTACTTCTTATTTCAGTCCTTTTTCTTCCCCTTATAAAGCTTTTCATCACTTTAAAACACTGACACTACACTTAAGTTTCAATTGAACCTCCCCAACCCCACCCCAGATTACAAATTGTTACAAGCAATTTAACCTTTTCGTTTGAACTGTTCCCCCACCCTAAATTCTAATGTAACAGAGTGGGACAGGCTAGATGTATAACTATACATCGAGTTTGTTTTACTTATTTATTATTCAATTCAATTTTCTTAATTATTTAATTATCTATCTAACTATTCATCTGGCTCTTAATTAATAAATTACTTAATTATTTTTAATTAATTATCTATTTATTCATATACTTACTCTGTCATGCTTTTAACCAATTAGGTAGCGCTTTACATCCCTTGAAACTTTATCTAATAACGATAGTGTTCGCTTAATTGTGCTTATTACATTTAAACTGTAGAGTCCCATCCATTGGAATTCCATTTTTAGCATCGGTAACTATCTTAACTCTCGAAATTATTCTGCCTCCATCCTAAATTCAGTTTTTATCTATGATACATTTATTCCCTCTCCTTTTCCCTTCAAATAATATTTACACTCATTGACTTTCTTCTTAACCTTTGACTAACCTTCACCCGTGTTCCCATCTACCAATCCTTTACCACTTGAACCTCTCTTCCCCCATCCCCCCTTTTTCCTCCCAGCTGCTACCGCAGACCTTCAACCAAATCCGACCAATGTATCCCCTCATATCAAACTTTAAAATAAAAAAAACACATTTATTTATTTCAAATTATAATTTTTGAACAATATAAAGGTATTCATCAGAGAAATAAAGACAATACTCTTTTATGCGATATTGTCTCACTAAGCCGTTGTCTTAGATTCTGTATTTTCCTGATAAAGACACTTATATGGGTCGAACATTATTATTTTAGAGAAATCAATATGATTATTTATGGAGAAAAATCCAGCATTTTAGCTATTATATAAAGCGTGATAATGTCAAATGTCAATGCATCAAAACGATGGAAATACTTTCATTTCTCTCTCTCTCTCTTTCTCTGTGTCTTTCTCCGTCTCTTTATATATATATATATATATATATATATATATATATATATATATATATATATATATACAAATATATATATATGTATATATATATATATAAATATATATATATATATATATATATATATAAATATATATATATATATATATTCAATTACATGTATATATATATAAATATATATATATATATATATACAAATGCATGCATAGATATATATATATACAAATACATGAATATATATAAATATCAATATATATATATATGTATATATATATATATACATATGTATATACAAATACATCTATATATACATGTATGTATGTATTTTTATATATATACATATATATATATATATATATATATATATATATATATATATATACATATATGTAATTAAATATTTATACAATAAAATTATTTTAATGTTGCAAATGTCATTTGCTTTATTTTATTTTCCGTACCTTGAAAGCCATACAGAAATGTCATGGAGGTAGATAGATATGCCTAACAAAAAAAAGATCGGCAAAATTTCCCAAGGAGTTCGTTCTAAACATTTGAACACATTTGAAATACAGGCATTTCCGCACATTTATAACATAACGAAATTGTTTCAAGAGAAACTTTAAGATTATATTACCCAATTCAATCGGAACTTACTCACCGAAATATACATCATATATATCTATATACATATACATATATATATATATATATATATATATATATATATACATATATATATATATATATACATATATATATATATATATATATATATATATATATACATACAGATGTATACATTTATATATATATACATATATGGAAGTTCTTTTAGGTTTTTTAACCTGCGGGGCTCGGAAATACTCGACTAGTACACGGGAGCAGGCTATGTTCCCCTCTCGGTGTGCTGGATCCGTAAGACCTTGTCAAGCTATTCATCTAGCAGAAGGAAATCTCTGATAGCTACCAACTACTTGCGTCGTGGTAGCAAACAATGTGGGAGAGGGGTCTCCTTAGTCTTGATCGATAACCTTCCTAGAGCTGGAATCTCGAGGCAAATATCCGGTTTTCAAACCTACACTTTCTTAAGGAGTAGATAGGTTCTGCCTATCGCCGGCCTTTGCACTCTTTCTTTTTCTATTAGCCAGCCACAGAGGTACCAGCGCTGAGACGCCTCAAAGCACTCAGTGCCTGGCCTTGTTTCCTTTCTAGTACAATGCACGCCTTTACTCTTTCTCTCTATTTGGGCAACTTGAGGAAAGTTATTTCGTCACTAAGTCTTACATAGCCTATCTGGGTCGTTCTTGTTCCGACAGGTTGAGGGTACAGGTTAGACAGCTTGTTTAGCTGCTATTTCCGACTGACAGGAAAGGAGCCTCAACTCTTAGGTAGCGCTAAGAACAACTGCTCCATCATCAGTTGCAAAATGCCGTGGGTAGTTGTACGTGCCAGTTATCTCCGGGTGGTTTTCCCGAGACCACAACCCCCTATGGACCAAGTCGCGACTAATGGACTGGTTGTGTGAGCTTATGGCACCTTACAAGCACCCATTTTGTCCACCACACTCTATATCAAATAAAATCTAAACCCGACACTCAACAAAAAACACCTTCGCCTCCGCCCTTGAGGTTCGCATTCACTAATATTCGGTAACTTAGAACCAACATTAACGACGTAGAAACCTTTTCTCCTGACAAACTCCCCAGATATCCTAGCACAAATTAAAGCAATCCTTCAAACTTCAATCTCCTCTCACTACTTTGACATGACTGACTACCTCCTACTCTACCGTAAAGACTCTGACAACATATGCACGGGCTGGGAGTTTATGTTTGGAACATCCTCCCCCTGACTAGAGAACATAGGTTAGAATCATATTACTAAGACTACATGTGCTTTAGATTCACTTTACATCACAGCGTTAGTTACTTATATTTTTTATGCCGTTCCATTTCGACCCAGGACTGTATCATGCTAAACTCTGTATCTTAAAGCATAGATAGAGCACTCTAACTTGACTCGAATACCCAGATACATTTATTTGGGTATTTTACTGCATATCACCGTGACTGGTTAGGATTCTCCAGCTTTACTAACGCAGCTGGAAACTCTAAGTATAATTTCTCCTTAGCTCACTCCTTCTCTGAGACTGTCGATGTCCCGACCCGCATCTCCGATCGAGTAGATCAGCAAGCCTCACTTCTTGACTTGTTCTATACTTCAATGGCCGTGGCTTGCGTGACGAAAGCTCATAGCCCACTCGGGAATGCTGATCACATTGTGCTAATGATTCATATCACCCTAAAAAGTCATCCAAAAGCTGATGAGTCGTTGCTCAAAATAACGAGATACTACAAGCAGGCTGATTTTGTAGTAAATCAGAGATCACATCAGCAACGCATAATGGAGGGGACCCTTCTCACTCCATGCTGATCAGTGTGCAAATGAGTTAACTGAACGGGTCAAAGCAGGCATTGAAGCCTATGCCCCAATGCGAAAATTATTTAGTAAGCCCAAATCTCCTCAATGGTTCACTTCGGAATGTGCAGCTGACATTGCTGAGAGGCAGCAAGGATTCCCTAAATTCGGCCGCCATACGTCACCTACTAATAGACATAAATTTATAGAGTTAAAAAATAATTGTACGGCTGTGATAGGTGAAGCAAAGAGAAGGTATAGTGAGTTAACCAAAAAAAGCATTCCGTCACAGAAACTAGGTACTCGTGATTCTTTGAAAATCTACAATCGTGTAGTGAACGATGATCAATCAACGATTCCCCCACTATCAAACCACAATGATAACGTTTGCACAGTACCTTATGAGGCTAGACTACTTACCCAGCGTTTCGTCTCAAACTCCACTTTAGACTCTGAAAATTGCCCCTTCCCTAAATTCCCATTGCGGACCCAAGCCACACTTGATAACATTGTCATCACCCCACCCCATTCCAAGTCAGAGACATCATAAAAAACCTTGAAACTTTCAAAGCTTGTGGGACCAATCTTATACCAGTAATAGTAATATAGAGATGTTCTGCTGAACTGTACCTTGTCTTCTCCAAACTCTACAACAAATGAGCAGCTGAATCTTGCTTCCCCGATAGCTGGAAAGTTGCCTCTGTGGTACCAGTTCTCATGAATTCTGAGAATAGAATTGATCCTCAGAATATCCGCCCAATCAGTCTACCCCTGATCTTTGCTTAAATCATTGAATCCTTAATCAATCGGCACTTAGTTAATGATAATCTTCTTTCTGACGGCCAGTATGGATTTAGAGAAGCACGATCTACTGAAGATATCCTAACGGTTATCTCTGAACTCATGTATCGTACACTCGACAAGTCAGGTGAAGCTAGGTCAGTATCGCTTGATATATATGAGGCCTTTGACAAGGTATATCATAAATGGCTTCTCCTGAAAATATGCTCATATGGTATTGCTGGTCAAATATCTAATATAATTAGATCTTTCCTAACCAAAAGAAAGATCCAGGTTTCCATTGATGGCCGTTCATCTAAGCAACATGACATACATGCTGGTGTACCCCAGGGATCTATCGTATGACCTTTTATTGTTCCTTATCTTTATAACCGATCTCCTTGATGATATTGAGTTTGAGATTGGTACATTTGTTGACGACACCACACTTTACTCTCGTCATGTGGGCAAAACGGGCGCGATCATATCCGAGGCAATGGCTGAATCCTTAGAAAATGACCTCTAGGCTGTAGTGAATTGGGGTAATAAATGGTTGGTCACTTTTAATGCCGCAAAGACAAAGCTCGTTTCTTTCTATAAATACAAGAAACCTCTCCAACCATCGATTTTCATAGCAAATAATACCCTATCTCAGAGTGCATCATTCAAACTCCTCGGCCTAACCTTCACAGGTAACATGAATTGGAACAAATACATTGAAGTCATTGCCAATGGTGCAGCAAAGAAGGTTGGCTCCCTCTACCGTTCTAGTAAACTTCTCACACCTTACATTATCCTATATCTCTACAAAGCCACCATCCGCCCATGCATGGAGTATTGTTACCAAATCTAGGCTGGTGAATCATCCACTAACATCTCCCTTGTAGACAAGGTTAAAAAAGAGTCGCCAACTTAATAGGTCCCTCACTATTAACCAAGTTCCCGCCCCTGTCATATCGCCACAATGTTGAATCCTCGTGCTTGTTTTACAAATACTTTAATGGATTGTGCTTCGATGAGCTGGCTACTCTGGTGAACCACTCCACGTAAATACACTAGACCCACTCGACAATCAGCTAAATCCCATCCCTTCACTGTGGAGGTCCCCAGATTCCGGAGAGCTTTCTACTCAAATAGCTTCTTACCTCGTACTGCTGACCTCTGGAACCCCCTCCTTACTCTCTGACAGTACCGACATGCAGAGATTTAAAAATAATGTAAACAGACATATCACTACACTGCTCCCAATAGAGTAGTTACAATTAATATGTTATTGTAATTTGGATAATAGAATTATATTACAAAAAGTATCATTGAAATGAGTCAACATATTTAGTAATTGAACCGACACAATCATTAATAGAACACGTCATAAAATAAGATATATCATTTCAGAGAACCGCGACAGAGTATAACATGTGTGATGGAAGGAAAATATTTCATGATCTCGTAAGTATATTGTATATATATATATATATATATATATATATATACAATATACTTACGATATCATGATATATTTTCCTTCCATCATACATGTTATACACTGTCGCGGTTCTCTGAAATGATATATATATATATATATATATATAAATATATATATATATATATATATATATATATATATATATATATATATATATATATATATATTTTTATATTGGAAATAAATGATGAACACAAAACATTAATGAAATCACTGAATAGTTCAGTGAAGTAATATATCAATACAGTTTGTATTTCTCAAACACATGTATTTTGGAAAGTGTGTGCTTGTATCATCATTAAACACTATAGGGATAAAACAGTTAACTGTTTAGCATTGCTTTCAAAATATGTAAACATAAAAAAACAAATATTTCATATTTTTTATATTGTTTATATTATTTTATGTTTTTAATATAATAAATATTGTACTTTATTCACAATTTTTATTCTCATCACTCATTTTCTAATATTACGGCTCTATCGTGTATATTGAGCATTGAATTCTCAAAATTTGGATATAATTTAAAGATAAAATTGTATTTTATCTGTATTATCTCTATATTTTTATGTATATATATATATATATATATATATATATATATATATATAATTATTTCCACACTCAGACAAAGCCGCGGCCAACAACCTATTTATGAAACAAACCGGAACTCCTCGACTCGAGTTTTGCCCTCCTTTTTGTCTCATCAGTAGAACACATCCGAACCCAGGATTGTGGAAATAATTATATATCATCTCACATTATATATATATATATATATATATATATATATATATATATATATATATGATGGAAAGAGAACTCTTCTATGCTTCGGAAGTGAATTACTTCCCTTGATCACTCATTATTTTTTAGTCAGCGATTATTTTCTCGTAGCGACTAGATTCCTTTGTAGATCTTTGTCCAATAAAGCTTCTTCAAGCAAACCCAGTCTTCTTAAACTCATTCTATACTATCTTTTTGACTAACTAAGTTGGAAAAATACCTCAAGCCTGAACGATTGAACTTAGACTCGTCAAAACCGGACGCGGCCGAAACGTGTCGACACTGGAAGAGGTATTTCAACATTTTTTCTTGACGCTGTTAAAACTGAATTTTTTAATCAACCTCGTGTCTTCGTCAATTTTTAAACACATATCGGACATCGATGAGTATCATTCGGCTATGAACGTCCTGGTAGAAGTTTTCGTCCAGCCCCAAAACAGCATTTTCTGCCGGCATTTATTATCAACTCGTCGGCAACAGGCCAACGAAAGCGTGGACCAACATTTACAGTCTCTAAAACACCCTCTAAAAAACTGTGATTTCCAGACCGTGACAGCTATACAGGCGAGGGATGAGTACATCAGGGCTGCATTCATCAATGAGATTTCGTCATCCTATATCAGACAAAGACTCTTAGAAAACAAACGTATCGACTTACACACGGCGTACACTCAGGCATTAACACTCGAGACAGCCAAAAACAATTAACTTCGTACGCTCAGTCGGACTCGTTGGCTGCCTCGGTCTCCACTGCTGAAAAAGAAGAATCGAAGGACGACCATATGAGAAGCAACCCACGATAGCAGCACTCTTCGGACAGAAAGGTTTTTTTTCTGTGGAAACCCGAGATATGACAGAGCGAGGTGCTCTGCTAAAAACTATTTATAAAAAATGCAAAACAAGGGATTTTGCTCGCGTCTGCAAGTCACCTACAGCGGCTGCTATCAATTACGGTGAGTCCCATCTTGCTTCGTCGGTTCCTTTTAACTCCTCGGAGAGTCTATCTCGTTCGTCCTTATGGGGGAAAATCAAAGGTGGGTCTATGCGGATACTCGCGATACGGGCAATGTGTCGTGTCTCTCACTCTGAGAGATAGGGAGAACAAGAATGTGAAACTATCAATTATGGCCAACCTATGCTGTGACATCATAATCGGGCATAAATTTCTATGCCAACCTTCCTCAGTGGAAATACCTTTTGGAGGGGCCTTCCCCCCTGCCACTGTTTGTAGACTGACCGCCATTAAAAGTATACTTACCTCTCTCTGTGTACTAATCTAACCTCGGACTGTCGCCCGATAGTTGTTAAATCCAAGTGACATACCCTACCTGATGCTAAATTTATCCGATCGGAAATCTCCCGTATGCTAAAGGAAGGTATTATAGAGCCCTCTCAATCCCCATGGCGAGCCCAAACGCTTGTGGTGTCTCCTGAAAATCTCAAAAGAGACTTGTTGTGGATTACTCTGTTCGGCGCGTATCCTCGTCTTCGAATTGAGGACATGGGAAATGAGATTGCCACCTACAAAATATTCAGAACTCTTGATCGGACTGATGCTGAACAAAGACAAGTGTCACTACTCACTTAATTAGACTTGGTTGGGTATACAAGAAGCAAGGGCTCGGTAAAACCTGACTCTGATAGACTCAAGGGATTGATGAACTTGCCAGTACCTCAAGATCTTACTTCTCTTCGCCGAGCAAAGGGGATGTTCTCTCATTATTCTAGGTGGATCTCGAACTTCTCTCGCAAAACTACACCCCTTACCAAAATTACCAATTTTCCCCTCACTAGGGAACAAGCAGACGCCTTCGGGTACCTGAAGAAGGAAATTGCAAAATCATCCCTGATAGCCATAGACTTTTCCCTCCGTCTCGAGGTCGAACCGATGCTTCGGAACATGCGATTGCTGCCTCTTTAACCCAAAACTCTCGGTCCGTGGCTTTCCTTTCAAGAACTGTAACGTCTGCCGAGCAGAAGCATTCCTCTGTTGAAAGGAGGCCAACACTATTGTCTAGGCGATCCGAACATGGCGACACTTATTGCTCGGGAAGCATTTTAAGCTAATCACAGATCAAACATCTGTCTCTTTCATGTTCAACTCTAAAGGCAAAAGCAAAATAAAAATGATAAGATAACAAGATGGAAGTTGGAACTTGCCTGTTTTAGCTACGACATTGCATATCGCCCCGAGAAACAAAACGCAGCTGCAGACGCCTTGTCTCGCATTTGCTCTACTACCACTTCTGTCGATAAGTTACACACCTTGCACTCAGACTTATGTCACCCGTATGTTAGCCGAATGCTACATTTTGTTAGGAGCAAGAATCTGCCATACTTTGTGGAAGATGTAAGAGTGGTAATGAGAGCCTGCAAAGTTTGTTCGGAGATAAAACCGAGATTCCTAAATGCGGCACCTCAGACTCTCATAAAAGCGAGACAACCATTTGAAAGACTAAGCGTAGACTTGACGGGACCATTACCTTCGAATACTCGCAACCGCTACATACTAACAGTGGTTGATGAATCCTCTCGCTTCTCCTTCGCTTTCCCTTGTGCCGATGTCTCAGCTGCAACTGTCCGGAAACATCTAACTAATCTATTTTCTGTTTTCGGAAATCTTTCTTTTGTACATTCTGATCGTTGGACGGCTTTCATGTCAGACGAACTAAAGGAATTCCTGCTTTCCAAAGGCTATGCTACCAGTCGAACGACCGCCTTTACTCCTCAAGGTAACGGACAAGTGGCGAGATACGACGGTATCATCTTACAAACAGTAAGTCTTGCGTTTTGGTCAAAAAATCTCCCTATTATCAATTGGGAAAAGTGCTCCCAGCTATGCTACTCTACGTTTCAATAATAACCGAGAGACACCGGTGTCCTTACACCACATGGGGTGATGGAACGGGCAGTCCGGATACGGAAATTGATCCTATGTCAGAAAACCAAGAGATACAGACTCACGAAATCTCCATCGCCGAGAATTCAGTTACTACTCCTCCTCACTCTCCACACTCTGAGTGTGGCCCGACGATATCTTTAGAAGATGCCGATGTGCCGAATCGTCGACGCTCTACCGAAATCCGTCGAAGTCCTCAGTAGTTAACCCAAACTATCAGCTTTGAACTTTTGTTTGATTTTCTTTTTTTTTTTCAGTTTAATCAGAGATGCCGACCTGAGAGTCTTTAGAACCATTCTTCCCACGTCGAACACACAGTTTTGATCCTTCGCCGGGTGGCGGAGAATGTGATGAAAAGTGTGTGTGTGTGTGTATATGTTGTCTAAAGAAAAACTGTCTCTCTGTATTATAGCTCTTTTGTGTGGTAAGACAAGCAGGTGCCTGAAGCCGGCATCGAAATTGAGCCTAAAGAAGCAATTCGACGTATCTAACCTCTAAATGATCACCGAACACCTACTGAAAGTAAGCGAAATCTCAATGTAAACATTATCCATTTTCCGAGAGCTGCAATTGTTTACATTAGCATTGTAAGCTTGTGGCAGTTGGCGCACAAGTTAGTTTAAAAAATCCAATTAAAGTGCTCGATCTTATATATATATATATATATATATATATATATATATATATATATATATATATATATATATATATATATATATATTCATTACAGTGCCTGTCAGGGATCCATGGGTTTCGTCAATCTAGTCATCCTGGATTTACAAAAAAAATCCAGCTGATCCTCGCAGAAAGATTTGTCAATGCCTCCTGCCATCGAAGCCTCTGGAATCGAGATTAAGAAAGAGTCACTAGACCTGTCCCCTTTTAAAGTTATCACGTGTGTTTAATAAACTGCCTGTTTCTATGCGAAATAGGGATTAATTGAATGTGGATATTTAAACAAAAGATAATTATTTGTGTCTGTTATTTATTTAGTTTGGTTGTATCTTGTGTAAGTATGTGTGGACATATTATATATATATTCTATAGCGTGTTTATGGGCCATATTTACGGTTGTGAGTTTTGATATTATTGGGTTTTTTTTTCTGTGTATACTTTTACATCTTAGTAGTTCGGCATGTGTAATTCTGGTTAGGGATATCATATGAAGTCATTTAATCCGGGCCGCAACATCGACAGCTCTGTCTCTTTCACAGTGCTTACCATTTGCGGATTAATCTGAGCACATGCCGCTATAAAGTTTGCTTTGATATTTGTATTATCTTACAACATATATTAGTGTAAATAG
>OY744527.1:26900764-26930764 GCA_963556195.1 Sepiola atlantica | reverse complement strand
GCACCGGTGGTTATTTGATTCCGTGTTACTTTATTTCATTTTATTCTTGCTCTGTGTACTACATTGAGCTCTAATAACCGGTTTTCTTTCAGGAATTTCTTTCACTCTAATACACACACACTATATATATATATATATATATATATATATATATATATATATAATCCGAGTATGGTATAGATCAATAGGGTATAAATCCAGGGGAGAGTGCTCAATAAACACATAGAGCAGAAATATTAGTATTAGTTGTTTTTTTTCGGATTTTCCATTTACCTATGAGAGTTTCATTTTTTATTTTACGTTTATGATAAACAACTTGATTGCGCATGGTCGCTGCTAGTTATAAATTAGGTAAGTTTATAAAATGAACTTTCCTAATTTATAACTAGCAGCGACCATGTGCAGTCAGGTTCTATTCTATTTAAAACAGACATTTTCACCAATAGTCCACAACACCGGACGAGACACTTCTACAACACCAAGAAGGATATTATAGAAAAAAAAAGTTTATACCTTCATTTGTCATGGCTCTGTCGAAGCTTGTTTTTATCAAGCGAAATATTAGCTAAAAAAAAATCAAGATGTAGAAAAAAAATACGGAAGGTATTTTGAAATATTTTGATAAATGTTTCGAAATATTTTTCTTTTCTTTTGGTTTAATTACTCGCATCTAATACATGGTTTTTTGAAGGCATGTTTGCCTCTATATTAATATTAACTTTCAAAAGATGCTTTATAAAATGAACTTTCCTAATTTATAACAAATATATATATATATATATATATATATATATGCATATGTGTGGGTATGTATATGTATGTATATGTGTACGTATGTGTGTATGTATGTATAGGTGCATGTGTGTGTGTATATGTGAATGTGTTTGTATGTATAGGTACGTGTTTATGTGTATGTATGAATGTATCTGTGTATGTATGTATATGTATATATATATATATATGTGTGTGTATGTATATATGTGGGTGTATATATGTATATATATATGTGTGTGTATGTGTGTGTATATTTATTTATATATATATATGTGTGTGTATATATATATGTATATATCTTTTGTATTTTCATAATGTTAATATTCATGATTTTATTTTTATTGATGTATAAACACTTTTAATTTTAACCTTAACTTTAAAACTTTACTGTTATTAGCACCTTCAGCATTTTAATCCGTTTCCCACCCTCATCCACCGACTCTCTATACATTTGTTTTCTACGGAAAGTTTTGACCCAGACAGTAGTCGTTTTGACAAGTGTTCACGCGCGTCGACCCTAAATATGTGCCCTCATATTACTACTCCCCCACAACCGGGAACAATAGCTGTGTTCTCTTCCTTTCCTTCTGTAGACTTCCTCTGTCTCGTGTAGTTTTTATCTCTGCATTCTCCTTCTTTTTCTTTTTTTTTCTTTTTTCTTATATTTTTGTTTTATTCATCTTTAATTTTATTCTAAACTTCTATCACCTTCTAAAACGTTGTGTGATTATAATCTTATTTGTACGGGCATAATTTTATTTCAAGACCTGGTGATCGGGGGTCCTTCAAACGGCTGTCGTGAAACAAAATCAATTTTGTAGTCAAAATGAATTAAATTATCATTTATATATATATATATATATATATATATATATATATATATATATATATATATATATATATATATATATAGAAAAGAGGGTAGTGCAGTATTAGTGCAGTTCCAACGAGAGAAAAGTATATATGTAAAGGAGTAAGGCTACCAACATTTGTAGAATGTTTTTTTCAACATTTATTTATTATTTTGTTGTTTTACCATTTTATGATTTTATATAACGCGTTTCAAGCGGTGGGTCCGCTTTCATCAGATATGAAAATCCATTTAGATTTTCATATCTGATGAAAGCGGACCCACCGCTTGAAACGCGTTATATAAAATCATAAAATGGTAAAACAACAAAATAATAAATAAATGTTGAAAAAAACATTCTACAAATGCTGGTAGCCTTACTCCTTTACATATATATATATATATATATATATATATATATATATATATATATATATATATATATATATATATATATATATATATATATATATATATATATATATATATATATATATGAGTGTGTGTGTGTGTTTATTTTATTTTATTCAGAAGCAAATCGAATGGACAAAACATTTAACACTTTTATGTACACATATACTAACAGGGTGTATCAGTTTTACTTGGGAGCGAATAAAATCCTGTGCCATTTTGCGCCTAGCACATAGCTCCATACGATCCTTTTTTATTTTTATGTTTTACATTTTATTATATTTCATTTCTGGGGTGATGCCGAATGGATGGGAGACGGTTAGTCAAGTTATATTTCTCTGTATACATTTCGGTAAATATATATTCATCATGACTCATTCTTCCACCCTACGTTGTATAAGCAATGGAAGACCATAGGTCATCGAACTCACAAAACTTGTGGTTAATATGTTATTCCGAGTCCAAGCGTAATCAAGACAGTTGATGTTTGGTGTATAAATCCCTCAACATGTTTCAAATAAAACTTCATTTGTATATATATATATATATATATATATATATATATATATATATATATATATATATATATATATATATGTATTGATATATAGGTATATATATATATATTTATATATATATATATATATATATATATATATATATATATATATATATATATAAGAGTATTGAATGAATTAGAACATTCCAATTGTTCAAAGGATCAAGTCTAGTATGGTGTACGGTCGTTTCCAAAACATTCTGGAAATACTTTATTTTTTATTTTTAAAATTTTTTCATTTTTGAAAAGAATTTACAAAGCCACTCCAAAACGTCGCTTCATCAGCGCCTTTAGCACCACATCTTACAGAAAATTCAGGGAAAAATAACAAGTCCGTTTTAGAGGTACATCTATGGACAGGAGGCGAGCACAGGGGCAAATATTAGAAAAAGGAATAAGTTACAAATATAAAATAAACATATAAAGATAAACTGATAATAATAATAATAAAACATTAAAAAAATTATCAAAATTATGAAGATGAAATGAAAATAAACATAAGGAATAAAATAAAATATAATATAAAATATCAAAAAATAATAATAGAATATATAAAGGAAAAATTAAATAAAAAGATAAGAAATAAAAATAAAATATACAATAAAATAATACAAACTATAAAAATGATATAAAAAATAATAAATAAATAAAATAAAAAATGAAAATAAAACATATAAAAAATAAAATAAAAATTAAAAAAGAAGTATAATAGAGTAAAATAAAATATTTTAAAAAAAATATAATAAAAAAAAAATAAATAAATAAAATAAAATAAGAAATAAAATTAAGTATAATAATAGAAACATGAAGAAATATATATATATATATATATATATATATATAAAGAATATATTAAAAAATAATGAAATCATAAATAATTAATAAATATAAAGAATAGAGTAGTTAACTAATAATATAGAATAAAGGTAAAATTAGGAACAATAATGGTATAATAAAAATAAAAATACAAAACAGAGGTAATAATAAAGAGATGATAATAAAAATTAGAAATACAAAATGAGAATATAGGATAAATATTAAAAAAATAATTAATAATGATAGTATGAATTAAGAACTATGAACTATAAATAAAAATAAGATAGAAGCATACATAAGTTTCGAACACAAAGGTTGGATATTGTCAAGGCTCCTTTTCTAGATGTCTTTTAAGAAAACATCCCGCACGGAGATGAGCAGGGTAGGAGGAGAGGAGGGAGAGCAGATGGGAAGGTATGGACAACGGTAAATTTTAAGAGGAGAAAAACACCTTAATAAAAATTTTTATAGGGGAGGGGGCAAGGGTGACTAAGAAATAAGGGATGTAATAGAATGGGAGTATAATTGGGACTATACTAACATCCGTGCACAGACAAGTGCATGAGTACATGTGAGATAAGAGTGAGGACAAACAAATGTTCTTATTAATTCGGCTGGTTCTTCAGGAGGAGAAAACGTGCTTTAGAGGAAATAATTATCCTCTATCACCCATCGTGGTCCTATACCAATTTGGTGTTCGAACCAATAAGTCAAATTGGAATGACATTAGATGTGGGAGGGTGAATTATATCAGGAAATGTTATAAATTTAGTCTGGCGGTTATGCGTTATTAAGGAGAAAGTCGAAGTAAACAGAGACTGTGCTTCGAAGATCGGATATAGTTCCTGAATGAATTGGTTGGATGAAATGAATTAATTGATTTAAACCCACATTCTATTGGGAAAAAGATGTCGTCATACCTCCGAGGCGTTAGTCCTTATATCTTTAGAATTCCCTTTTACATACGTTTGATGTATGTAATCCAGTTGGTTAGGAGTTTAAAAACGGCAATTCGTAGATATTTGCTCACAGTATATTTTCCCGTCAACCGAATGTTACTGCTATTGCCTACAGTGCTAGAATTAGAGTGTTTGACGTTTGTGATTTTTGAGTTATTAAGGTTAAGTTAGGGGTGGAAGTTAAATGTGAACAGTCTGGGCGCGGAGTCGTTAAGATTACTCCCATAGGGCCACAGAAGGAATGACCAGAGACGCGTTAGATTGGAACTCGGGTTGGATGGAAACTCGTTGAATTGTGGGGTTGGGAGATAAAATTACAGCTTTATGAAATTGAGATAAGATGACTTATATTTGTGAAGGTGTTTATTTATAGGTTAGAGTTATTGAGTACTTCTTTTAGATATTGTTCCAGGGGTGGCTGATTTTGGGTGGATTAGTTCCTTATAGTTGGGGCACGGACTCACACACACGCATCAAACACACATCGAATTACACTCACAGACTTAGAGCCCTGTCGAATTACAGTGCTAGTTCACTGGAAAATTATTTTGCAATAGGCAAAAGGCATATTTATGGTTGTTAAGATGTACTTCTATGGATCGACGAGAACCGGACAATATCATAGAAAAAATGGGGGAAATTTAATTTATTATGTTGTAACTAATTATAGTCCTTAAAAGGTAAGTATGCAATGGTCTTGATTGTGCAGTCAGTTAGCGCTTTTGTTTTTTATTAATGATAGTGGAGGAAAGGGGTGTGGTATGAGTCATAAACGATTTGAGGTAGAAGGGGATGACCGAGACAATAAAAGAGTGCAATAATATTATTATTAATATTAATGATAATAACAATAACAATAATAATAGTAATAATAGTAATATTAAGAACAATGATAAAGATCATGATAATAATGATCACGATAATAATATTAATAATTGGAGTAGTAACGCTGAAGAACATAATCATATTAATAATGATAATAATAATAATAATAATAATAATAATAATGATAATAATAGTAATAATAATAATAACAATAATACGAATATTGACAATGATAGTGATGATGATACCAATAATAGTAATAATATCTATAATAATGATAATGCAGGATAAATCGTTGGATAAATAGTACTATTAGATAGGCCTTAGCCTTATATAGGTTTTCTGTTAACCCACTATTTATGTACTTAAACATAGGAACACGTCCTATATATACAGGAGAATGGATCGAATCATGGTATCAAAGACACCTCTCGGATAAGTGACAGTATATCAGTTTATTTGTTTCATCTAGGGTAGGAGAAGTTTGGAGTTGGTTAACGTGCAAGGATAATATCCTATTTATGCTGGGATTAACATAATAATAATAAGAAGAATAAGAATAAGAATAAGAATAAGAATAAGAATAAGAATAAGAATAAGAATAAGAATAAGAATAAGAATAAGAATAATTAATGATGATATTCTCAATAACAATTATAATTGGTGGGTTTCACTTTATAAGAAGAAGAGTTTTCCTATTTTATGTTCCTTTTTTCTCGATCTTATGAGAGACTTATATAGGTTTTTAGAGTTATATTAATGCTTAAACATATCAGACCATCTGGGAAGGTAGAGAGAAGATATCCGGCGTCTGCTCATGAGTTATAGTGGGTTTTTTGGGTTATGGTTATATGGAGATTATTGGAGAATTATAAGTTCCGGGCTTATAGGGGTGGGGGTTTAGGTATAAGGAATAAAGTATTAACTATAGGGAGTATGTCCGTTGGAGGGTGTGTATCGAGGAGGATGGGATCCTCTAAACTGGAAATTGATGAAAATATCGAGATGGAAATATGGGTGGATAGGCGGGATCTTTAGTATATACTTATATAGTGGTGCTAGTTGCATAAACAAGGTTGGGGTATCTTTAGGAAACTTGGCTAATTCCTACCTCGAGTTGTACGTAGAAAGTTGTTAGCTGATTAAGAGATATTGTTTGGGGTTATCATTTGCCTGGCATTGGACTTTGGAATGTCTTGGTATCTATATTAGGATTATGACTATTTCTTAATTAAGCGAATGAGAGGGTAGGTATAGGGGGTGTAAGGGGGGTAAGAGTGAAGATTTAAGAGGCCTTAACGTTGTTGTATTTATACAAGGTGTTGTGTAGACAGCTCGATAACACCTCATCTTTTTTATTTAGAAGAGCTGCTTTATATTTGATTATGGCTAGGGCTTCTTGTCTACACAAGGAACAGTACCTATCTAGCGGTTTATAGGATTTACTTTTCTTGATTAAATTCCACTTAAGTCTATAATTAATGTTTATATCCTTTAGGTACCAGATATGCGCAGCTAAAGAAGTGTAGATAGCCAGATGGCTATTATTGAAAGTATATATGTGTCTGGAAATTCTATTCTTAATTTTACCCGCAGTGGAGCCTATGTATACCGCCTCTCCAGGCAGAGATACTATGTTAGTTTGGTTACATACATATATATATACATATATATATATATATATATATATATATATTTATATATATATATATATATATATATATATATATATATGTGTGTATAAATATATATATATATATATATATATATATATATATATATATATATATATATATATATATACAAGAGTATATATTACATGCATATAGCTGACTACCTCTCCGATGACAAGCCTATTGCTGTAAGATGCAGTTAAACGCAAAGTTATTATTGTTATATATATATATATATATATATATATATATATATATATATATATCATTAGTATTATTATTATTTCAGTATCCACATAAAATAATATAAGGAGATATATTTTTATGTATCAATTTTCAGTATTTACTACAACAGTGCTCGATACGTAAGTAGAGCTTGCTAGTGAGTTATGAAAGCTTAATTGCCATAAATATATTTTCATAGCGTACTATATATATAATATATGTGTGTGCATATATATATATATATATATATATATATATATATATATATATATATATATATATATATATACATATATATATATATGTATATATATATATGTATATATATACATGCACATATATGCGTGTGTGTGTTTGATGATCAATGTCGATTCCACTCACATGGGAGCTATACTATTGCTTATGTTTGGTTAACTGTTGTATCAAATTTTAAACGCCTTTACAACAGCTGAGCTACTCTTTGGGGTTGAGCGTGTACACATATGTATGATAAACAAATTCAACACTATATTTATATAGGGGTGTATATATGTGTGGGTGTTTGCATAAACGTTTCTGTTTCCGTATGTTAGAGCCTCCGAGTTTTTCTTCGTGTGTGTATTATTGTGTATGTTTCTAGTGACTTCAAGGAATTAGCCATGGTAATCTTTTATGAAGATAATATAAAAAGTTTAAAAAGTTACCTGGGAACAATCGTGCTTTCAACTGTAATATAACATGGGACGTTTGTTCTATTGTATTGTATAGTATATTCAGTGTTCAATATCTTCCTCATCACGAATGTACATGTTCAGACTTATCCGAGAGAAATGTAGCCGTTTTTATGTATTGACGATAGAATAAGCAATCTTTGTTTTATAGGCATATTTCGAATAGAATAATATTACATATTTCTAGTAACATCATGATTGCGATCCAGATGTGATCAATCATTTCTTGTAATGTGTTTCTAGTTTTTATTTTATTTTCCAAAATTATAAGGAAAGGATTTCTTCTCTATATATTTTTGTTGCATTGTTTTACTAATAAAGGCACTTATAAATTTCAGAAGGTAGTTGCCATCATTGAGTTAATTAATTTTGATAGACTGTTTCCATTTCGCGTTCCATGCATTTTACAAATTAGACGGGAAGTCGCGGTTGTCCGTATCAACGCCAACTGACAACTTGGCGTGCCGCATTCGAGTTTTGTTGCGTTTATAATAAAATTCTGACCATGAAGGTTAGAAACCTTCATTTGATCACCCTGTAAAAGCATTTTTCGAAAATTGTATACTATACAATAATGTAAGCACCATCAGAAGCCGGATCACAAACTTGTAACATCCTAATTAATGTAACTTATAAGTATAGATGAATGACAACAAGCAAACGTGCAAAAACACTGTTTCTCATTTGTTTAAATATTCAAAGCAGAAATGTTTAAAAAACCACCGGTGTTCATTTGTTTTCATATTCAAAGTAAAAGTAGAAGAAAACACTGGTTTTAATTTTCTAAATATTCAAAGCAGAAATACAAGAAAAAACTGGTTTTAATTTTGCAAATATTCAAAGCAGAAGTAAAAGAAAACACTGGTTTTCATTTTTTTTAATATTCAAAGTAAAAATTTAACAAAGCTAGTTTTAACTTTTTAAATAATCAAAGCAGAAGTAGAAGAAAACACTGGTTTTATTTTTTAAATATTCGAAGTATAAGTAAAAGAAAACACTGATTCACAATGTTTACATGTTCAAAGCAGAAGAAGTAGAAAACAATGGCTTTATTGTTCTTAACTATTCAAATTAGAAGTAATAGAAAAAAACTGATTTACAATTTTTACATATTTAAAGCAGAAGTAGAAGAACACACTGTTTTTTTTTTAATATTCAAATTAGAAGTAATAGAAAAAACGGATTTACAATTTTTACATATTCAAAGCAGAAGTAGAAGAAAACACTGGTTTTAATGTTTTTTAATATTCAAATTAGAAGTAATAGAAAAAACGGATTTACAATTTTTACATATTCAAAGCAGAAGTAGAAGAAAACACTGGTTTTTATTTTTTAATATTCAAATTAGAAGTAATAGAAAACACGGATTTACAATTTGTACATATTCAAAGCAGAAGTAGAAGAAAACACTGGTTTTTATTTTTTAATATTCAAATTAGAAGTAATAGAAAAAACGGATTTACCATTTGTACATATTCAAAGCAGAAGTAGAAGAAAACACTGGTTTTTATTTTTTAATATTCAAATTAGAAGTAATAGAAAAAACGGATTTACCATTTTTACATATTCAAAGCACAAGTAGAAGAAAACACTGGTTTTTATTTTTTAATATTCAAATTAGAAGTAATAGAAAAAACGGATTTACAATTTTTACATATTCAAAGCAGAAATACTAGAAAAACTGGAATTTAATTTTTTTCAAATATTCAAAGTACAAGTAAAAGAAAACACTGGGTTTCAATTTATTTATATTTAAAGTAAAATCAGAATAAAACACTGGTTTTAATGTTTTTGAATATTCAAAACAAACGTAAAATTGCAGTGTTCAGTTGCGGACAAAATAGCGGATAGCGACGGACTGTGCTGACCTGGGCGTAAAGTGGCGGATAGTGGTGTGCTTAGTCCCACAGATACAGTCTATGTAAACCAACTATTTTTCGGGATACTTTGACTGTACAGAAGTTTAACCGAACGTAACAGTTGAGTTTGTCATTATATAGCATACCTTTTTTGATAACTAACCATTTCTGCTAAGTTGTCACTTTAGCTTAGTGAGAAGGATGACAGGCTGATGTTCGTAAATTTTGCTTTCGATCCTGGTCATGGCGTCTATTTTCTGTTATCTATTATTAGCAATGCAGTATTTTGAATTTCTGAAATATTAACCTGTTTAAATTTAAAAATCTTAATTTTGTATTTTTAACACCGATCGTTTGTTTTGGTTTAGCGAAGTAATCTGTTGTGTAAAAAGGAAAACATGTTGTATGCGTGATATTCATGAGTCTACTTTAAATAAAGGTGTTTTTATGATGACTGGCCAGTAAACAATTTAAAAGCCTTTATTGTTGTATGTGAAGGTGTACAATTTAAACAGTCTTATTGTTTTATATGAAAATGTTCTATATTCACACCGATCATTATTTCTTAGTATTTCTAAGTTGTAAATATAAATGAATAACATTTTGAAAACACTTTAATTATACTTATTTTTTCTTTAAGTTTAAAAATGAGTATTCTTGTTTTACCAAAAATTAAGTTTTGTTTCTCAATTAATTTCATACAGTTATCATATAATATCATAAGAATTATATGCATTCCATTCTAGCTATAAAAATGTACTTTCAGTAATAGTTTTTTTGGGTTTTGTTTTTCCTTCAGTCTTATATATTATTAAGTAGTTACTTTTTACCAGAAATGGATCGAACAAGCTTACATTGAGGTTTTTGTTTTTGTTTAGCGATTTTTTACGAAGAACGAACTAATGTTTTCATATGAATTTCCTCATGTTTTAATATTTAATTTTAAGAATAGTAAAGAACGTAGATGAATATAAAGGAACACTATAGCTTTACACTGATTTTTATTTTGTTTGCGAGTAAGTTGAACAGTATGTGAAATTTCCTTAAAATGTAATTCTATATATTAAACGGAATCTCATCCACAACATTCAAAATACTTCTTATCTGAGTAACAATAGTTTTTGCACCTTTAAAGTATCATGAAAGAAATGCAGAAGCCTTTATCTGTAATGAAACACGTGTTCGTTGTGTCTAACAATGCAGCGTGGCATGACTGTTTCTGTAAGATTCACGAATTTACATAGACACTCGTAATAAGTGTTTCTGTAGATTTGCGTGAACGGTAATTTAATGGTTCTTGCATGCGAAATAGTTGACGAAAGTGAAACTTGAAGTAGGATAAAAAGTATATTTGGTCAATTAATATTATTTTATGAAGAAAAAAACACAGAAGAGGTAATAATCTGTAAACAAATGGAGACTTTCCTAAAATTCATATTTTGTCTAATTATTAGATAATATACATGCGAGGTAATGTCGTTACCATGATATGAACTTTTATGGAGGTTTGTTTGGTAATTTCCAAGTTTAAGCCATACACACATAAATACATACATTTGCATTTTACATATTAAATCCATTCATTCATTTTATGTGAATCTAATGATGCTAGTGTTGTCATTGGTTTTTCCGATATATTTCTAGTTAGAATTTTTTCTATAGAAACATCGGGTACTTACGAGAAGGACCGCGTGAAGGTTGTCAATAGCCCTATGTGAAAGTGGTACTCACTTAACAACAGTCACCTCGACATATTAGATTAAAATACATTTTAAAATATTAAAAGTTAAAAATAGAACACAAAATTAAGATTTAAAATTAAGATATAAATGAAATATTATATATTAAATATAAAACATATTGAACTTCGATGATTAAAATAATTGGTATTTATATTGAACATGCAATTGTTATTATTTTTGATAGTATTTTTGATGGTATTTATATTGAACATGCAATTGTTATTATTTTTGATAGTATTTTTGATGGTATTTATATTGAACATGCAATTGTTATTATTTTTGATAGTATTTAATTAAAAAACGCATGAGGAAACTAAATGTAAATTATGTTTTGATACTGAATACCATATAAAAACACATTCATATTTTTTTTAATAACACAGCTAATGCGAAAGTTGGGAAATCCAACCCCTCGTTAAACGTGTTTGTTTCATTGTGTAATGCCTTATTATTCCTAGGGTGCATATACATTGAAAAGCTATGGTCGAAATAGGAAGAGAAAGAAGAGTTTCTCAATAGAAATATTGGTTTTAAGTATAAAACGTTCTATTATTTGCACCTTTAAATGGAAAAGTATCTCTAAAATTAATAAATATGCAAGATGACAAATATCGGATATATTTATTAACATTAGATAAACTAAAAGTTGTTATCCGGGGGTAAATTTGTATGTCTGCCCAAGTACTATTGCACTTCTTTATTCATTTTTTTATTTCTATAATTTTAACTAATAAATTAAGAAAACCAAAGTAAAATATAAACAAACTAGAAAATACCCAGATTGAAAGTCCTCAGAAAACGGTGTCCGATCAGATTCAATTCCTGATAGTTAACTTCAGCCGTAATATAACTTCCAGCGAGAGTTTCCGTTTTCCAAATGTATTAATTATTTATTAAGTAGTTAGTGCAGAAATACAGAATACTAAACAAGTCTCCTGTCCATGTTAAAAATGGCTTTCTAAATAATAACGTTATTATTTCAGCATAGTCAGTTACCTGAAGAAGAGTTTTAAGAAAGTAATTCGTAATATGTGCATGGCGGAGTGATTTGTTAACTATTTTGTACTTTCTGTTAACAATTTAATTAATAAATTAATAAATCAAATAACTCTAAACATGGCAAACCACAAGAGTAAGCGACCCAAAACAAGAACTCTTTAATATCAGGAACTAAATATGCCAGGACACCCTTTGGTGCGGAGTTAAAGCCAAGAATCTTTCTGGTTCGCCAAAATATTTATTTACTTTGTTTGGGTGCGACCACTCCTTCCCCACGATATTATATTAAAACAACACCTAATAAAAAGTAAACACAAAAACTGGATTCTTCCTGAAACGTGGATGATAAAAAAGCTTTATTTTATCTTGCTGTATTAATTGTATAGCCGGGACAGACAAACAAATTCAACTGAAACAACGTATAGATATATAATGTTAACATAAGCCTGGGGAAGTAGACATGAAATGACACACCTACTTTGATAAGCTATGAAATATTTTTTGGTTTTATTTTCGGTCGGCGTAGATTATTGATTCGATTTCTCTCGAGAAAAAAGGTCTGTGTTTGACAGGTATGACAATCAACAGCCTTTGTTGTGCGAGCAACACAATTAACCGTTTTCTGACTGTATTCAGACTGTCAAAATATAAACAAAAACTTCGTAAAAAATCAAAATCATAATTTTGTTCCGCCTTCCGAGGATATGTTTCTTATTATCAGCGCAAATAATGAATAATTTAATTCTGTTCAAAGGTGTCATGGTTAAAAAGTATCTATAAAATAGCTAATACGTAGGTTGAGTACATATATTTTTAAACTTTGTTCACTCTAAGCAAATGCCTATTGACATATAGATGTTAGCGGAAGCAGTGATTACGGGTCAGATTCATAGGGAGCATCATGCATAGAGAGTTGTGCAACTATGTGTTTGCACTCATTATATTTAAATATAAGGAACACAGTCGGTTAAACAAAAAGCAGAGTGAGAATTCCAAAGTGAAGCATTCGATGGAAAGAATCTAATTGAATATAACATGTTTTGGCATCTTAGGATCCCTACACTGATACGGTGGGATCTTGCTGCTAGTCGGGTTGGTTAGGGTTAAGGGGTTATGTTTACGGTTACAAATGCAGTAAGTTCGTAGGATCAAATTCCGTGGAAGAACTTGTAAAACCAGACCAAGGATGCAGAACTGAGGCGATGGGACAGGGGATGGATCTTTGTAGATAGTGCGAGATCTATTACGTTAAAGATTCTTTTTTGCATTCTCGCCAAGATAGAAATACTAGTGATTTGTGCACTGGCCCTGATGTGGCAACACCACTCCATGCATGCGCCAATGGTGGATTTATACAAGTATAAGATACATGCAGGTGTGAGACATTTTCTAGCCAAGTAGAGGAAACTCTAAATGGTAGTTAATATGTGCAGTAGAATGAGATTCCTTAAATCCATACGGTTAGTCAGAAAGAAGTTCATCATTTTCGAGTTTGTGGACGATTACTAAATGATTTAGACAAGACTGAGGGGAGTCTTATGGGGCGATAATTTTGGTGGTTAATTTTTTTAACAGAGTTCATGAAACAGGTACTACTTAGCAAGTAAATAATTTACGAGTTAGAAAATACCAGGTTGTCACTTAAAAGAACGTTTTGTCTTAAGAATAGTATTTTAAAAACGATTTAGCTGTTAAAATGCACACACGTTACTAAACAGCACCTAAAGCCAGTTTTTTTATTACTTACAACATATACGTGTAGACTTTGTTTCTGTTACTATCCCACCGAGATCGAGTCCTCTGCGGAAGATGTATTAACATCGAGAAGGGTTCTTGTGTGATGTGTAGTGTGCAGTGAATCAAGGAGTACATGCTTACTTAACAGTAGTTCTCTGAAAGACATTCCTAAAAAACATCCAAGCCCATCTGAACAATTGTGACAAATTGTAATAATGATTAAAACGAAATATAATTTAAATCAATCCGTCTTATAGCACGGCATTGCTCATAAGATATTAGATACGCATCTTCCAAAAAGCAAAATTTAGCTTAGTTAAAGTTGCATAATATACGGCATAATCACGTTAACACACTGGTTCTCGTTAGATCACCGAAGTTTAGTGACGTTAAGCCTGGTCATTACTATATAGGTGACTATTTGAGAATATCAAGTGCTGTATCTGCTCTCAGCTTATCTCAGCGTTGTTTCCAGTCGTCCTAGATTTCTCCTTGTGACTGGAATCAAGCAGCGATGATGAAGGAGAGATGGGATTGGGAATTGCGCAATCTTTTCTTTACAATTACACGCGCAAGCTCTCTTACAAGGAAGAATCTATTATCTTGAAGGACTCAGCGAAGGCCATGTTCTGTTAGTTTGATAAATGATATGCAAATAAGTGAACACACCATAATATGGCATAATAGTAACAATAACAGCAGTGCACATTGTGTTAGTGTTAATAATAAATATTTAACAGCTGATTTTATTTAAAATAGAAAATAGTAAATAATAAAGGCAATAGATAAAACCTATACATATGGACCTTGGAAAATAGTTATGATATAAACTGTTATAATAGAATACTATTGCACCCTTTTACCCTATGCTGTTGTAACAGCGTTTACAATTTGATACCACAGTTAACAAAACATCAGCAATAGTATAGCTCCCGTTTTAGTGGAATCGACATTGATCATGAAACAAAAACACGCATATATATATATATATATATATATAAAAGGAGATTGTAGTTTTCTTGAAGCATTGCTGGTAAATATAAGTGCAGATTAGTAGTCCGAGGCTATAGCAATGCGATGTAGTTGCCGGAAGATGGATGAAGTGAACAGAAATAAACGATGAGAGAAAGTGAAACTCAAAACGATTTATTAATAATATCACGAAAAACTGATTAAATACCAGAATAGTAAATACTGTCTGGTAAATAACTGGTAAATAAAAAGTTCGGCAAAAGGTAATCTTAAATTTTCGAAAGAAAAACTTTCATTTTCAAAAGACAACAATAGAAGACCGAGAGGGTCGAAAAAACGGGAAAAATCTGTGTCAAACCATTGAAATACCGCAGCAGGCAATTGGAAGTAGGAACGCAGAAAATGTCAAAATTTAATTAAATAACATTTTTACATGTTACATATTATAATTATGGAATGGAATGATATGCACTTTATTTACATATATTAAGGCCTTGTGTATGTGTATGCATATATTCATGTATGTGAATATGGGTGTATTCTCATGTGTGTGTATGTGTATGCTGACACATATGTAATCCCTTAACTAAAGTTTGAAATTCAATAAAATAAAATAATAATAAAAATGTTTTTTCTTTAAATAAATAAAATAAATAATAAAAAGAAATTAAAATAATAAAAGAATAAATTAAATATACGAATAAATAATAATAACAAAGGAAAATTAAAGAAAAACAATCTATAAATCAATAAATATAAATTTAATTCTAGGAGTATTATACCCTTGGAATACTCTTAAATTAACATAAAAAATAAATATGTATTTAGATGTTTACACTTTATATATGTATGTGTGTATATATTTTTTATCCATATTCCCCCCTTTTCTCCAACGTGTCTTCTTATTCCCCCCTTCCCCCGTTCCAACGGTTCATTCCTACCTCCTTGACATTGATACATTCTACAATTTTATTTCTCTTTTCAAATTTCAAATCTCATTTCTAAACATATTCTTTCCTAAGTTATCCCCCTTTGATGGCACATATTATAATAATAACGGCCCACACGTAAATTTAAATTTAGAATTGAATAAAGAAAAGAGAGAAAAAAATTAATAAATCATATAAAATAAAATATAATAAAATTATAATAATTAGTATATAAATAAACAAATGTTTATAATATTTTAACTTTAGTTGAATAATTATTTCATTAAATGTTGACATTATCTTCCAATTGTCTGCTGCGGTATTTTTATGGTTTGACACCGGTTTTCCCCGTTTTTTCAACCCTCTCGGTCTTCTATTGTTGTCTTTTGAAAATGAAAGTTTTTCTTTCGAAAATTTAAGATTACCGTTTGCCGAACTTTTTATTTACCAGACAGTGTTTACTATTCTGGTATTTAATCAGTTTTTCGTGAAATTATTAATAAATCGTTTTGAGTTTCACTTTCTCACATCGTTTATTTCTGTTCACTTCATCCATCTTCCGGCAACTACATCGCATTGCTATAGCCTCGGACTACTAATCTGCACTTATATATATATATATATATATATATATATATATATATATATATTAGTACTTCATGTATCCACATAAAATATTATAAGGAGATATAATTTTTTATGTATCAGTTTTCAGTATTTACTTCAACAGTGCTCGATACGTAAGTAAGAGCTAGTTAGTAAGCAATGAAAATATATATGGCAATCAAGCTACACAGAGGGTCCCGTGTTTTATCCCCGGGGGGAATCGTCAGGCTAAATGCATATAGCCTGACGATTCCCCCCTGGGATAAAACATGGGAGCCTCTGTGTAGCTTGATTGCCATTTTCATTGCTTACTATATATATATATATATATATATATATATATATATATATATATATATATATATATATATATATATATATATATAAGTAGCATTTCACTTCACATAGATCTTTGCTTCGGACTTTGTACTCTTTATGCAATAAAACTTCACTTCTTTCATTATAATATAACGTTAGCTATTTCTACCAGAACTTTCACTTTGTTAATTATACCTTTTTTGAAAGATTGAAACGGTGTCGCCGTCGATTTTAGAGTGTCAACATATACATATAAGTATGTATAGAAAAAGCCTGATATGTTCTTTTCTCTTCATATACATTTTTTTAGAACTTTTCCCATTGATTTCAAATCGAATTTTAAATTTATTCTATATAACTTTTAGCATTGCCTTTGTTTATTCCTGAATCATGACTTGCTTCAATGTCTCTATTATGTTCCCCTCTGGATGTGTGCACTTACTGACCTATGTGCGCTGACGTCATGGCTACTTTTAGTTCTGCCTCTTATTTACGCATTTACTTGCTCGAGACAGCAGCACCTGGAGTGACACGTTTATAACCTTTCTGTAGCAGCGTTAATTATTATTATTATTATTATTATTATTATTATTATTATTATTATTATTATTATTATTATTATTATTATTATTATTTGTACTCACTAAGAGTTCTCACACAGATCATTGTCAGTGATTGCTCACCGACAACAACCAGTGGTATTTCCTGGGGTCTGAGTGACAACAAGTCTCCCCATATTTCCAGTATTCTTCACCTCTTTTCGATAACGGTGCGGTATCGCGACAGCCGCTTACCATTGATTTCTCGCTGGTAAGGACAATTGGTCTTCTCTGGGAGTTTGTGCTGTCCCTCCTCGGTCTTCTCATCATCCTCGACTCTCTACAAATGTGTTGTCTGGTGTCAGCCTAGGCCGGCACCAGTTAAAAAAAATAAAATAAAATGATATTTCTGTAAATCAATTTTTAAAAAAATAATTTAAAAAAAAAAATTTTTAAGTTTAATTTTTTTTTTTAATTTTAATTTTTTTCCTTTCAATTCCTTATTTTTTTTTCCTTTTCTCTTTCCTTATTTAAAAAACAAAATAAAATAATTTTTAATTCTTTTAAATTTTGGGGGGGCTGGGGGATAGGGAGGAGCTTATAGTGTTTCTTGTAATTTCTGTTTCTTGATCATTTTTGTGTAGTGATAGCTGAGGCCGGTGTAATTTATTGGGGGGGGGGGGTTATGAAGTGCTGTTTCTTGTAGTTTCTGTTCCTTGGTTCTTGTTGTGGTGTTCTCTGTGTGGTTTTGTTTTCTACGTTGTAAATTCCTTGTGACTGGTTAGCCGTTGTAGCTTATGTGTGTTATTTTCCGCACTTGATTATTTTCCTTAAGATTGCAGATGTTTTGATTATTGCCGTCCTTTGTATAGTTTCGATAGTCCCTTTGATTCCAATTTAACCCAGTTTTTTGTGATTGTTCCTAGTGCTCCTACGATTATAGGTATTATACTAACTTTCTTCATGCTCCATATTCCTTTCAGTTCTCTTGCTAGTTCTGTGTATTTACTTCGTTTTTCCGTGTCTTTGATCTTCACTCTGTGTCTGCTGGAACGGCGAAGTCTACGATTTTACAAGATTTTTCTTTTTTGTCTATTATAATAACATCAGGTGTCCTTGCTTGTATGAGTTTATCTGATCTATATCCATATCCCAGAGGATGTTGTGTTTTTCGTTTTCCAGTACTGTTTCTGGTTTATGTTTGTACCATTTGTGTGTGTATTCGAAATTCAATTGTTTGCATAGTTCCCTGTGTATTACTTTCCCAACACAATCATGTCCGTTCTTGTATTCTTTTTGAGCAAGTTTGCTACATTCACTTGTTATATGATTTACTGTTTCGTCTCCTTGTCTACACAGTCTGCATTAATTGTTTTTCTTGGGTTTTATCTATTTTAGCTTTAATGTAGTTTGTCCTAATCGCATTGTTCTGTGCAGCCATCAGTAAAGATTCCGTTTCTCTGTTCAAGTTTCCTTTTCTTAGCCATGTCCAGCTATTTGCGTTGGTTTCTTCTCTTGTGAGTCTTATGAAGCGTCCCTGTAGTTGTTTTTGTTCCCGTTTTTCTTTTCTTGTCTGTTTGTGTCCAGTTTCGATGCTCTTGCGTTGTTCGTTTAGACGGTATCTCTTGCTGCTGTGATCAGCCTTTCTGTGTTCTGCTTTATGTATTTCTCCAGCTCTTGTTTAGTGTCGTCCACACAGTCTTCTATACTTACCAGTCCTCTTCCCCCTTCGTTTCTCTTCACGTAGAGTCTGTCTATATCGTCTTTTGGATGTAGTGCATTGTGTATAGTCATTAATTTTCTAGTCCTCTGATCAAGATGCATGAGTTCTTTAGTCCAGTATATGAATCGTCCAGAATATCTTATTAGTGATACTGCCCAGGTACTTATTCCTTTGATTAGGTTTCTGCTATATAATTTTGTTTCTAAGAGCTTTATTGTTCTTCTCAGGTATTCTTTTTCAATCTTCACTTTCATTTCTGTTGATTTGATTGTGTCTGCTTCCAACACTCCCAAATATTTATAGCTCTCTTGTTCATCTAGCGCCCTCATCTGCTCTTGGTTGGGTAGTTTTATGCCCCCAGTCGTCTCCAACTTTCCTTTTTTTAATCTCTAGCCATGCACACTTTTCCATTCCGTATTCCATTTGATTGTCCTGACTGAAAATTCTGGTCGTATTTATCAGCTTTTCCAGTTCTTTTTTGCTTTTTGCAAATAGCTTCAGGTCGCCCATGTACATAAGATGATTTATTATTTGTTCTCTGCCTGTGAACTTGTATCCGGCATCACATTTCCTGAGTATGTACTTGAGTGGCATCATGGCTATGATAAACAGTAGTGGTGATAGGGAGTCTCCTTTGAATATGCCTCTCTGTATTTTTATCTCCGTCAAGTATTGTCCTCCTAATTTCCATGTTTCCATTGCTTTATTGATGAAATTAATAATCCTTTTTGGTATCTTGTACATTTTTAAACATTCAATTTTCCATGCTTGAGGGATTCTGTCGTACGCTTTCTTTGTAGTCAATCCATCCTATAGTTATGTGTTTTTCTTGCTTTTAACTTCTTTCAGGATCTTTTGATCTATGCAAAACAGATCATGCGTCCCTCTTTTCCCTTTCTGGTATCCTTTTTGTTCCTCGGGAAGTAGTCCACGACTGTTCAGGGAATGGTAAATTTGCTCTCTAAGTTGTGCCGTTAGGATTTTCCACATTGTCGGTAAACAGGTCATTGGTCTGTAATTGCTTGGGGCCGTTCCCTTCTTGGCGGCTTCTGTATGAGTGTTGTCCTTCCTTTGGTCATCCACTCTGGTACGCCTGTTTTATGGATACATCCTCTCAGTTTCTGTGACAGCCTTTCATGTAGGGTCGTGAATTTTTTGAACCAGTACGCATGTATTCCATCGTGACCTGGTGCTTTCCAGTTTGCCATTTTATTTTGTGTTGTCTTAATAGTTTCTTCATTAATGTCTGTTTCCGTCCCTTCTTCAATTTCTAGAAGTTTATCTTTCATGTCTTTCCGCCATTTAGCAGTTTTGTTATGATCTTCAGCATTTTCCCATATCTTGCTCCAGAAATGTTTTGTTTTTGTCGGGTCCGGTTGTTCGTTTGTTGTTCTTTCTCCTTTTACGTTTTTGTAAAACTGGCTTTCATTGTTTTCAAAGATCCTGTTCTGTTAGTACTGTTCCGATTTATATCTGTATCGTCTCAATCTTCCTTCTTTTGCTGCTATCTTTTGTTTTAGTTCTTCTTGCGATTCAGATTTATGCACTTCCATCGTTTACTGTTCTCCTTCATCCTATTCACGGTTTATCTTCCTTTTAGAGTTTGGTGATCTGGGTTTCCAGTCTGATCTCCGATCCAGATTTCATCTGTCCATTCTTTTGGTCAGTCTTCTTTTCCCTTTTTAGTTTCATACTTATTGATTTTGCCCCCGCATATATCAAGTTGTTTCGATCTGTGATAGTGTCTGTTGGGATATACGTGAGTACATTTATGTTTCAACTTTTAACTTCTTCCAGTCATCGTTCCTTAGGGATTGAAGTGTTGTTTTGTTCTCGGACATTAATCGTTTGATGTTTTCCACTTCTCTTGCTTCTTCCTCAGATAATTCTATAGTTTCGTCGTCTTCGCCTTCTTCAGTTTCTGTGTTTATGTTTTTCCCGTCCTCTTCCTGGGAGTTTTCGTCAAGTGATGTGTCTTGATCTGCCACGCCATTTATCTTTTGTTAATTCCATCTCCGAGAACCATCATCTCTTGAGTATCTGTCTTGCTTGATCTGCTATCCTTTGTGCCGTTGTATGGTAGTCAGTAGAAATGTCCCATAGATATTTCATTCGTTTCCGATATCCTCTTTCTGTGGGGTAGCGGCTTTTGTAGTAGCATTCCATTACCAGTCTGTTCTCTTTTGTGGTCCATTTCTTTCTATGGAGTTTTAGTCTGTTATTTTCATTCTTGAATTATTGTGTTTGGTCAGTGTCCCTATCATATTTTGAATTTTATGGGTTAAATACATGTTTTTTTTGTCCGTGGTCTTGTTACTGAAATTAAAAAAGCAAACATTCGAATGCGGACTGGGTCCTCCATGTTGGCCATCGAGGGAACACCTGCCCATCATGACGCTCATACCTTTCTTCTGAGTCCCACGGCGTGTATTTGTATTTATAGACATTTATCATTGTTTGGTATTTGTGGCAACACCAGGCCCAGGCTTAGTTTACCTGTGATCCTGTCACAGGGATAATGTTTCTCTCATTTTCATAAGTTTCAAAGTGCACTATCACACATACATAATTATTATTATTATTATTATTATTATTATTATTATTATTATTATTATTATTATTATTATTATTATTATTATTATTATTTGTACTCACTAAGAGTTCTCACACAGATCATCGTCAGTGACTGCTCACCGACAATAACCAGTGGTATTTCCACTGTATTTATTATTATTATTATTATTTATATTATTATTATTATTATTGTTATTATTATTATTATTATTATTATTATTATATTATTATTATTACAAAAAATAAATAAATAAATATAATATTCTTATTAGTCATATATATCAATGTTTTCGGAAGATATAGGAAAACTGCCGCTCGGCTTAATGCCACTTTATATTTATATTTAGTAGATGATGGAATGGTGTACACCATATATAAACCATACGACAATCTATTAAAGACGATCTTAAAGTGGTTTGATGGTTAATATCTGTTAGAAACTCTGCCTATATTTGGCTAAACCAAATATTATTTTATTAAAATATCAAATATATTATGTTCTGTAGAAGTTGGTACATTCGGACTACTGTTCTAATCTTGGGTGTTTTTATCACAACGTTTCAGCCTCCGACCTTCTTCAGATGTACCTTATCGAACTCGGGAATCTTTCTGTACACCCCCACGAGTCTGGACGGAATTTCGAACTAGTGGATGCAGTAGTAAGAAAAATTAAGTTCTAAGTGACAGTTATCTGAAGGTTGAAGGTTCAATCCTCACTGCTGACGATACTTCTTAATACTTATTCCCAGTCATGGCAAATAGAACAAGGCATCCTACCCCCGTGGATTTAATAAAGGGTTATGTTCGAAATTCCGTGCAGATTCCCGAGTTCGATAGAAAGATTCCCGAGTTCGACAAGGTACACCTGAAGAAGGTCGGAGGTTACATCGGCCGAAACGTTGTGATGATAACACCCACGATGAGAACAGTAGTCCGAATATACCAAATTCTACAAATTATAAACCCTCATCTAAAAAATTCCGAAACATAATATTCTGTTCTTACAAATTTACAATCCTTTTCAAACACATTGTAGTATACTATGTGTATTATAGCTACTATATAGCTACGATATTGATAATATGGTGATATCACTGTCTCTACGTCTTTATATGTATGTACATATCTCTATATTTATACTGGTTGGTATGTATGTATATATATGTATATATATATATATATATATATATATATATATATGTGTGTGTGTGTGTGTGTGTGTGTGTGTGTGTGTGTGTGTGTATGTGTATATAATAAAAGAAATCATGAAAATAAAAAGTTTATAAATTACAACATTTATTAATTTATTAAGTATTAAACAAAGAATATAAACAAAAATATTGTCCTTAATCTATGGATTTTCAAAGATAACCTTTTTCATCAGTGGGGGAAATTCATAAAAAATGTATTACTGGATGTAACTATTTTTTTCTCATCTGATGAAAAGTGATGATGTTTGAAAATCTATAGATTAAAGGAAATATTGTGTAGTCCTAGTTTTAATAGTTTATGTATTTATAAAAATTCTACATTATCTAATTTTACTTTTATAATTTATTTTCTTATATTATTGCTTCATTATATAAACATATACTATTTTGTAGTTTCACTTATATATATATATATATATATATATATATATATATATATATATATATATATATATATATATATATATATATTTATATACACATGTATACAGCCTAAACCACTACCCAGATGACCAGATAATTATAAATCTTAAAATGTATATTCTAAAAAACAGGGTAAGTAAGATGGACACATATATATTTTTTTGTGAAGTGTGACATGAAGGGATTGCATAGAAAGTTTTTATTGATGTATTGTTATTTGTTATAAACTGATATTATGAACGTTGGAATATATTTTCTCGGTAACCCGGTGAGTAACATGTGCACATTATTTATGTTTACGTGCACCACACCAAACTCGCAACCGTATGCCAAAGAATTAATCTTCTACACTAGTGAACGGATTATTATGAATTTTGGAAAATATTTTCTAGAACATCCTGGTGAGTAATATTCAAAAGGTGAATATATATATTGTTTTATTTTTTAAGTTACTTTTTATGACCCAATACTTAAGATTTTTGAATATATATTCTCGATGAGAAACCTGGGCATATTATTTTTTTTGTAAACTTTTTCATTTTCGGCTGGCCTCCACCTGAAGTCGCACCACCTTCTAAAATAAAACTTTTGAAATCAGTTAGATACACTAGATTTTGGGAACATAATAGATCTAAATTAAATTCTGATTATATTAAAAATAGAGCATTGGTTCCACCTAAACTGAACCATACCTCGCAAAGAAACAAACAATATATTTTTTAAAAATGCTATATTTATTTCTTATACTTGTCCTTAGACAGTATGTTTCTAATATATATATATATATATATATATATATATATATATATATAGATTTTTCACTTATAAAATAGATCATTCAGTGAAGACCGGGGTTGTTCCAATAAAAACAAGCTCGATGATACGCGATTACAGAGTACAGAGCATTTATATGTGATTTTATGAAGGCTTACCAAAGCATTATTTTCAAGACACCAATGATCATTATTAAATATATTTTTTCTTACAAATATTATTTATTACAATTAAATGTTTTTTCCTACACGTGTTTCACTACCAAGCAGGTACTTGCTTGGCAGATCATCAGGGAAATTAAATGTCTGGAATAAGAGGTTCAACTGCCGACCATACACAATGTGGCGTTGCAAGAGGTCAATCTCGCAGAAACTCTCCTTTATTTTAAGAAAAAATCTTAATTAGTAGATAGAAACTATTTATTCAAAATACTGTTTCTAAAAAAATCTATTATTAAAATTATTCTTTATATAAATTAATTATCTAGTGTCTGGGACGTCATTTTACATTTTGAGAAAATATCCTTCATTTAATCAACTATCCCGCAGAAATTATTTTAAAAAAATTATTCATATATCAAAAATAAAATGTAATTATAAAAAAGTTTTCTACAAAAATCTAGTTATTATTTTAAATAATTGTAAATATTTCCTTAACGGCTGTGTCTGATTACAACTCTCTGTGGAGAATATTATTCTATATTCCATAAATAAAGATTACTACGGAATATCGTTATCAGAAATCTATTTTCTATCTTAAAAAAACATTTTTTAATGGACGGGGTTATTTTATGCCACTTTACGGGAAAATATCACTCTAACTCGTTAAATGACGGGAGACTAATTTAAAAACCCTGTACAAAATACTTTTTATAAAAATCCAATGTTTCTATTTTTAGAAATTAAGTCCGTGTCGGCATGCATGTTTTTTAATTATTTTTTCCTTAATTATTTTTTCCTCCATTCCTGCCACCCAGTGTTTTGTTTAATTAAATCTAATTAAAAACTAATTTAATTTAATTTAACCTAACTGGGGGTGAGTTCAAAGATAGATTCAGAAATCACATGAGTTCATTCAGGGGAGGCTAAAGGGAAGACATAGATAGGCCTAACAATTCTGTTTTCCGTTTTGTGAGAAACCTCATTGCTAGGCAAGACCCTTTCGAACTGAAATGGTCCATTTTGGGGAGGGCTAGCAAATATAAACCGAACAAAAGGAAGAGATGCAACCTATGTGCATTAGAGTCGTACCACATCATGAGATAATTTACTGAATGCTAGGCAGGAAATACTACAATGCTGTCTGCATAGAAACCGTTACATGTTATCAAGCCTAAAACCTGGATAGGAGGGGAATTGGAGGAAGTATAAACTAACAGCAGAGATAGGCAGGATGGGCCCTTCCTGAGGAAATCTGAGGCAATAATTAGTGTATAATATAGAAGCTAAGAGTTAGTAACACGTACTTATGCTAAGATATGACTTGATTCGATTATTAGCACAGGCTCGGGAGTTAGGTTGAGGATGATAAGGTAGGAATATTCTATCGGAATAAGGTCCATTGATAGTCAACTATAGTAAATACTTCTTCAGCAGAATAGAGGGGGGACTTTGTAACACATACAAAGATAATGGAATAATAAATAATAAAACACAATTATTCTCAGAAATAGATATATTATACGAAATGCATTGGGAATTTCAAGTAATTTTAAGTGAAAAATAAGAAATAACAACCTGGATGCTATCACTATTTAATTAAATTAGGTTAAATTAAATTAAACTAGTTTTTAATTAAATTAAATTAAATTAAAAAAAACAATAGGCGACAGGAATGGAGGAAAAATAATTAAGGAAAAAATAATTAAAAAACAAGCATGTCGACACGGACTTAATTTCTAAAAATAGAAACAATTGGATTTTTATAAAAAGTATTTTGTACAGGGTTTTTAAATTAGTAATAACAAAGTCTCCCGTCATTTAACGAGTTAGAGTGATATTTCCCGTAAAGTGGCATAAAATAACCCCGTTCATTAAAAAATGTTTTTTTTAAGATAGAAAATAGATTTCTGATAACGATATTCCGTAGTAATATTTATTTATGGAATATAGAATAATATTCTCCACAGAGAGTTGCAAACAGACACAGCCGTTAAAGAAATATTTTTAATTATTTAAAATAATAACTAGATTTTTGTAGAAAACTTTTTTAATAATTACATTTTATTTTTGATATATGAATAATTTTTTTAAAATAATTTCTGCGGGATAGTTTTTTTTTCGCTTCGTTAAGTAACAACACGATAATAATTCGGCAGTTGATTAAAAGAAGGATATTTTCCCAAAATGTAAAATGACGTCCCAGACACTAGATAGTTAATTTCTATAAAGAATAATTTTAATAATAGATTTTTTTAGAAACAGTATTTTGAATAAATAGTTTCTATCTACTAATTAAGATTTTTTCTTAAAATAAAGGAGAGTTTCTGCGAGATTGACGTTCAACTCGTCGTATGTTTATTTCGAAGGCGAACAGGTCAGCCCTTGAAGTAGGCTCGTCTGACGGCTGGCATTCCGGACGAACATTTATGTTGCTCTTCCTTGTGATGAATTAGATTTAGAATTCCCATACTATCATTAGATTGGAATGGTAACTTGTGAGCGGTACCTTGAATGGTTTACTTTTTTTGGGGGGGGGGGGTTGCTTCATCATTGTGCCGCCCGACATGAAATGTATTATCGCACATTGTTCCGTTTCTGTTTTGTTTTTTTGAATGCATTTTGGACCGATTATTTGCTTGTTGGCTTGGTCGCAGAAATAATGCACGAGCTACTTTTCTAAGAAATTTTCTAGGACTTTCTTTTTTATCATTGTTCTTTCTTGTTTTTTAATTATAACTTTTATTATTTTGTTTTCCTCTTCTCTTATTAAGTGACCTACACATTTGCAACGCCACATTGTGTATAGTCGGCAGTTGAAACCCTTCTTCCTGACATTTCCCTGATGATCTGCCAAGCAAGTACCTGCTTGGTAGTGAAACACGTGTAGGAAAAAACATTTAATTTGAATAAATAATATTTGTAAGAAAAATATCTTTAATAATGATCATTGGTGTCCTGAAAGGAATGCTTTGGTAAGCCTTCATAAAATCACAAACACACACATTATATATATATATATATATATATATATATATATATATATATATATATATATATATATAGATGTGTTCGTATTTACACCCTCAATCACTCTCACATACACGCAAACATATATATATATATATATATATATATATTGTGTGTATTTAGGCAGCATTTTTTCATTAAGGCATGTTTTATTAAAGACGACAGAAATCTTCTGTTTAGTGATTCCTTTTTTTATTTTTTCCATTCGTCGAATGATCTTTTTGACGTGTAGATGGAATGAATTGATGAAGGATCCATGTGTTTGACTAACGTTTTCGATTCTCTCCGGAATCATCTTCAGGTCTTTTATGGCAAAAAATGAATAAAAAGCGAGTGAAAGAATGGAATTTCTTAAAAAATACGCCGGCAAACCGTTAGCGTAAAATACGGACGTCTACATTTTAAAATGTGACAATTGAAACAGTTCTTCGTTTTTTTTTATTAATTTTATTTATTATTCTTATTATTTTAATTTAAAATAATGGCTGATTTAATTTTGTCTCGTCTAATAATTATGGAGAAGGAAAATGGGGGAGATAGGCAGTAAGTAATTTTAATAAGATGTCCCTATTCTTTCACTCGCTTTTTATTCATTTTTTGCCATAAAAGACCTGAAGATGATTCCGGAGAGAATCGAAAACGTTAGTCAAACACATGGATCCTTCATCAATTCATTCCATCTACACGTCAAAAAGATCATTCGACGAATGGAAAAAATAAAAAAAGGAATCACTAAACAGAAGATTTCTGTCGTCTTTAATAAAACATGCCTTAATATATATATATATATATATATATATATATATATATATATATATTACTATTTCATGCATCCACGGGTGTTCCTCTTTTTTCTTCCGTTGATGATTGTGAGGATCATTCATGATCGTGGTGGCTGCATGGCCATCCCTACTACAGGCCAGGCAATCGTGCAACTGGGGTTTTTTACTGGGGGCCATGTGGATTTTCTTAAATATTCGATATAGAAGTTGCAAACAAAGGTAAAATTCCTCTGTGAGATTAGTTTGATGTTTTTATGTGTTTTACATACCAAATAATAAGAACCACAATGAGCTAATTGATAAATTTTACAATTATTGACAAATTCCTACAAATGAAGAGACAGGTAATTTTGAATAAACAAAGGCAAATACATATTTCAATGAAGAATTTTTATTTCAATGTTAGATTTTTTTAGAGAATTTGTACTTATGTCAAAAGATCATTACTTGTATATTGTGGTTAAAAAGAAAAAAAAGGATCCGCACCAGTTGATGATATCAAGCAGAGAAACAGTTTGTTCAAATGTGATATGTATTTTACTAACCCAAAACTTAAACTGTCCTCATTTTGATTGTTTTAAACACAACATTTTGGCTATAGTCTTCATTTCACATCATAAAATAATCCAAAAATAAAGTTCAAACTAAAATTTCAGCATCTAAATCTCTAGTGAGGTCTCGTAGTCGATTAATCTAAGCAAACAAATTCACTGAAATGGAAGATGAAATGTGATGATACAATGTCCATAGATTAAATAGAAGGTTTAATTAAAAATCTATAGGTTATCCTATAAAATGGACAGGGTTCACAGCAATGAGTTACGATAACCAGAATGTTGTGGCAAAACAAGGAGGACACTACTTACAAAAATTTCTAAGGAAAGTTCTTCACCTCAAAATCTGAAAGTAGTAATTAAAACTTCTTATTTTAATGTCTCACTAATGACTTGTTATCATCAGGAATCCACCCCAAAGAGTGTTCTTTCTTTTTGCGGTATAGAAAAGAGAAAAAGCACTCCCCGGATCCCTATGCTCCACCATAAAAGAAAACCTCAAAAACTGAAAAAATCATTTTATTCTTCAAAAAGTTTGTACACAATGGTATTGCAGAAACAGTGAGTCCTGTGTTTCTAATGATCAATTACCTTTTCTAACTGATTATAAAGCACAAACAACAAACTCCTGTATTTAAAAAGAAAGTGAGTTTACCTTTTACAATAAATCAGAAAAAAAAGCTTTGACATATATATTCGCACCATATCACAGAATCAACGAGTCCTTTGTTTCTAATGATCAATTATTTTTCACTGATCATAAAGCAAAACAACAAACATTTTTACTGATGAAAATTTAGAAATAAAAGCTTCAAAATCCATACTTATACCATACTGCAACATAAACAAACAGATTAATTCAATAAGAAAACTATTTTGACTTCAACATGTATTTTACACCAGGCTCTTTAAGAAATAATTAGTTCCTCTGTTCTTACAGATCAATAATTATTTATAATTGATCAGACTGCTAAAATTTCAAGATAATTTCAAAACCTTTAGTGCTGGTTCTTTACTTGACTTGGGAGACTGAAACTAACAATAATTCTTGAAAAATATATTTGATAATATAATTCCATGCACTCTCTCTGTATTGAAATGATACATTTCAGACACCAACATGAAAATTTTTGTTAAAGAATTTCTGCAAACCTTTGATTTGACAGCATTGAACATTATGAAACAGAAAAACACCCACTGAACAGTGGTATCCAGTGGAACTTTTAAATCACCACGATCTATTTCTTTCAAAAAACTTCCATACTCAT
>OY744527.1:26858264-26895764 GCA_963556195.1 Sepiola atlantica | reverse complement strand
GAAATTTGTCTAATCTATAAACCGTCGTGTTTTATTTATTATTTTGATTAGGGTCAGAAGCGAGAAACATTCCTGCGCAGAAGCCATATGAATATAAATTGTCTCTTTGCAATTCGTAAATAATCACGCACGACTTTACGATGCACATCAATTACATACATACTTGCTATGTCGAACATGTTATTACAACACATCTTATACAATTATGGAGTTAGAGAAATATTGTCTTCATTTTTAAACAATATTAGAGTGTTTTATTATGTTCACAATATTCAGTGATTTACATATAAGTAAAATCTGACGGTGAAAGTTTCTTGTGGGTGGCATGCTCATTTAAGGATAACATAATTATTAATTATGATTCCGCATTCGAGAATCATGAAAGTTACGAATCTATTTCTGTCACAGTTCAAGTTCATTAGTTTCATAGCCTAAAAGAGATCAGCGGATGAACACAAATGGTTGGTAAACTAGTTCCTGGTTAGTGGGCGGTGCAGTTTTGAAACGACAACTTCACTCATACTAAAACGTGTACTTACGAGAAAGAGAGAGAGAGAGAGAGAGAGAGAGAGAGAGAATGAGGCAGAGAGAAAGAGAGAGACAGGACGGGGAGAATTAGAAAAGAGAGCGACAAATATAAAGAAAGAGAGAGAAAGACAGAGAGAAGGAGAGACACAGGGGAAAGCGAAGGAGAGAGAGAGAAAAAGAGAGAGGGAAATGGAGAATGAGATTAGAGAGAGACACACAGAGATAGAGAAAGAGCGCCAGCGGCAGAGAGAGAGAGAAAGCATGGGAGGAGTTTTGCAATGAAATATGTGATTGTTTATTATTTACTTTATTTTTAAACGCAATTATTATTTAATGATAATAATTTCTTAATATTTTGAATGTTTCTATTCAATGACTAATATAATTACATCGATAATAACTATCATAGAGTTTTATTTATTTATTTCAAATCCCAGGAAAATCACAATGAATCATTTTTTTTATTATCTACATGATTTTAACTATAGTAGGATCCCCGGCGACGTCATATAGCCATGCTTTTAGAATTCAGACCTGGACGACGACGATTAATGTTGTACAATAATATCGTCGGGTATGTTTTCTTAATTTTGTCTTTGGTCAATTAAAGTTTAAAATTTTTTAATTCTTACATCATTAAACGGCGATAAATTGGTGTTATAATATGTGATAGGCAATAATTAAAGTTTTAATTAAAGTTTAAAACATTTTAATTCTTACATCATTAAACGGCGATTAATTGGTGTTATAATATGTGATAGGCAATAATTAAAGTTTTAATTAAAGTTTAAAACATTTTAATTCTCACATCATTAAACGGCGATTAATTGGTGTTATAATATGTGATAGGCAATAATTAAAGTTTAAATTAAAGTTTAAAACATTTTAATTCTCACATCATTAAACGGCGATTAATTGGTGTTATAATATCATGTGATAGGCAATAATTAAAGTTTAAATTAAAGTTTAAAACATTTTAATTCTCACATCATTAAACGGCGATTAATTGGTGTTATAATATCATGTGATAGGCAATAATTAAAGTTTTAATTAAAGTTTAAAACATTTTAATTCTCACATCATAAAACGGCGATTAATTGGTGTTATAATATCATGTGATAGGCAATCTTAACATTTGGAAGATTTAAATCCACTGAATACTCGAAGCTGGCAATAGCGATGAATCTGATTTTAAACAATATCCTGAAGTGCACAGGTTTACTTTTGTCAGCATTTTCAAAGTGTTTATCTTTCAACTTTGAAACAACGATTAATGCGATGTTACAAGAATATCAGCTGATCGGGCATCTATAGAACAACAAAGGCAACGTTTGCCTTTCTTCCTTTTTTTTTAACATGGACGAGACTGGGGAAGGGGCTTCTAAGTTTACTTATATTTTCACAGGAAAAGTCGAAATGCGTCCAGCTAGTATCGTATAATATCTATTTATCGCAAGTAAGCTACACAGACACATTTGTTTCACCCCCATCGTTGCAAATCAACCTGAGTACTTCATTCAGTTGAATAAAACACTTATGTGTCTTTGTTGCTCACTTGATATAAGTATCTTTCATACTACAGTTAAGCATATACCATGTATTTATTGGGGAAATGAGTATTTGAACAAAATATGCGAGATAAGTATATATATATATATATATATATATATATATATATATATATATATATATATATATCACTATTTATATATATATATGTGTATATATATATATATATATATATATATATATATATATATATATATATATGTATGTATGTATATAATAAAATTAGAAATAATATGCCAACCTAATAGAAAATAAAAAAGGAAAACAAATAATATTATTTATGTTTCATCAACGTTTCGTCTTTTATTCAAGAGTTCCTCAAGATGATTGGTTTGAAGAAATAACACACTAGTACACATTTTTGAAAACGTGCGTTATTTCTTCAAACCAATCATCCCGAATGAGTCTAGAAATAAAGACCAAACGTTGAGGAATACGTAGATAATATGTTTTGTTTTCCTTTTTTAATTTTCCATATATATATATATATATATATATATATATATATATATATATATATATATATATATATATATATATATATATATATATATAGTCTCGGAAGTTTCTCAACCATTAAAACTATATTTAAAAAAAAAAACAAAAAAACTTTTAGTCCCAAGTCTTTCAGTGGAAAATCACTCATGTAAGTCAATTTATTTTTTTACAGTTATTATATTAGTTTTTTTCTAACACTATTTTAACGGATCATCAGTTGTTTACCATGAAAAACTATTTCGGGAATTTAAAAACAAGACAGTATTTAATTTCATGGCTTCACAGCAGAGTTGATTAGACCCCACTTCCCTTAAAAGACAAAAACATAAACGTTCCTTATAGTAAATCTACGTTTTGTTCAATATAAATGTTTTGCTAACTTATATGAGTTATTTCAATATATATATATATATATATATATATATATATATATATATATATATATATATATATGAGAGAGAGAAGAAAAAGAAAGATAAATAAAACGTACCTGAAGCACAACGAAATTAAGATAATAAAATATACGAACACGACGAGTAATAATATCAAACAATCAAAAAGTATATTTTAGTCAACATGTCAGATCTGAACCATACAGTAAAGGTCACTCAAACAACATTGATAAAACTCTTACAGAGATATAATTATTCGCCGACTCACTAAAATCTCCCATAATTATATAGTATCGACTTCATAAACAATGTATTATATTCTACTAGATTATAACTCTTTGGGCCAAAAGAATTAGGATCAAAACATGGTTTGTAAAATTCTATACGTATAAATTTATTTTTGAAACATAAAAAACAAATTGGTTTGCCTTTATAATTTCGACTTCTAGCTTAATTTTTTGCTAACTCTTCCCACCAAATTTATAGATGCAAAAATGTTCAACCCACCTATTGTCTATTTTGCTCATGTCATTTTTTAATTTCCTGTTATGACAGCTTACACCTATAAACATTGTGTTATCGTAAGCCCGCCTGCTGCCTTATTTATCTGATATTAATAGTATATAAGCAATTTTATCTAAAGAAAAACAAATAAACTTATATAATATTAGAACATAATGTTATCAAATCGTCATCTCGTTCCATCATATTCTATATAAGCCTAATGCGAATAATATTAAGTTATATAAAATAGATTGTAAATTAATTATATTTATTATATATGGATGTTTAAAAAATGCGATATATTTATATATTAGTATGTGCAGGTGAAACTTTTAATCTAATTAACTGTTCATTATTATTTTCGGAAGAAAGCTGATATGTTTAAATGGTTAGGGTTAGGGTTATGTGGTGTATATTTCTTAAATGTAGTTTAATGCATAGTGGTAAAAAGCTGGTGAAGCCCTTGGTATAATTTCAAATACCTCCGATTTTTATCAAATTTGAACAATAGGCACTAGATAGCAATACTACGATATTACCCAATCTTCCATTTTTCGAAGTATTTTTATGGGTTTAAGCTGGAATAATATAGAGATAACCGCCACTTCGAAAATTCAAATACATCATATTTGTATTGTATCTCATCATTTTTTAGTATACACTTATTAAGCTACAATCACTGAATTCCAATTCCTTTTGAGGAATACTTAAGCTTAACTCTTATAAGAGACCTATTTCTAAATAAAAATGAAGTAATGAATTTTGATTAAAATTAGAATAAGGAGTCCAGCCATGAGGTTTATTATCATTATATCATGTTTTTCATCTTCGTAAAAAGATATAAAAGTGGTGTAAAGCGTTTCCCATCGAAAAACTAATTTTACTTCTTTTATATATATATATATATATATATATATATATATATATATATATAGATATATATATATATATATTTATGTAAATATATATATATATATATATTTACATATATATATATATACGTGTGTGTATATATATATATATATACATATATATATGTATATATATATAAATACATATAAATAAATATATATCTGTACATGCATATGTATATACAAGTATATATAAATCAAGTATTGCATTCATATGAAATATACATGTGTATATGTATATAATCATGTATATGCGTTTTTTCGTCGTATGAAAGATCTGCACTGTAGTTAGAAAAAGCAAGTTTATCCACGTCGAAATTCTAAACCCGAAAGCCAAATGTGATCAGCGGTGTCAAGTGTCTGATAACTCATGTCAACAACCTCAGAACTGACAGTAAAAGAAATTATAGCACTACATATAATTTATTTGTTATATATGTTTAAAGGTTACTGAAAATTTAATAGAAATCTGATCTTCATAAAGAATGATTGTTTTACGCTACGTAAAAACAGTTTTTTTGTCTACCACTTTCTTTCTCTCTCCATATATACGTGTATGCGTTGATTTGTTTAGTAACATTTCTAGAGTGTACAACAGCACATTGAACACTAGTGCATGTTTATGTGATATATTGATATATGATGAGGCACGAAGTCCTATGTGGTTGTATCGTTGCAAACGATAAGGCATAGGCTATTGTAATTAGATTTGAACAGATGTAGCGAATAGACATCGGCAGGTGTAAGACTGGGCGCACCTTAATGGCGGGTAGCTCTATGGTTCATGAAAACTTTCTACAAGCCAGAATGAAATTCAGAATTAAACTGTCAATGGTTGTGTTGTTGTGTTACTAAATCATCTGTGTACAAAACGCATAGTTACATATTTTAATAATTGTGGACAGGAACGTGTATCACAACGACGGAAACAAACAGGGACGATATAACTTACACATTTTTAAATAAGTATTTAAATGTTATCTATCTGGCAAAGAAAGTTAGAAGTGTCTGTTTTTTGCTAGTTGGTAAAAATTTAGATGACACCTTTACGACACCATGTCCTAGAAGGAGTAAATATGTCAAGTCTTGTAGACTGACAGATGAAAATAAAGCTAGTCTTCGATGACATGTTTACCTTTCCCAATAACGTTATCATGACATCAGCATAACAATCGTTTGTTTTTCTTTAGAAATATTATTATAGAGTCTTACAGATACGTATTTTCTCTGTAAGAATAAAATGTGACATTGGAAAAATCGTAAACAAGATTAACCTATACAATCAATAAATTGGTTCCATTGATTCTGTTGTCAGACATCTTGTCACCATCTTTCAAGTTAGAATTCTATCTAAAAAGACATCGGGAAGGACCACCCGAATGTTGACGATATCTCAATGAAAGTGTTTCTGTTGAACACACTAGATCCGAGTGTTGAGCCCGTGTCGTTAACCACTTAGCCACCGTCACCATCCAATAAATATTGGAGTGAAAATTAACTGTAAATTATAATATAACTACTTGACTCTCTCTCTCTTTATTTCTCCCACTCTGAATATATATATATATATATATATATATATATATATATATATATATTGAATGTTATATATATAAATATTTAGAATAAAAACAAATATATATATATGAATATTTTTCAATATTAAAGTTTTGTTATACTATCATACGCCGTTGTTTCGGGCTGTCTACCCTCATCAGTGTAGGAGTGGCGTCAAATGTGGTCGAACGCAGTTCGTAGATTCAGCCTATATTCCGCCTAGAATCACAAGACCAACGCACAGGGCTACACGGCCGCGAGGAATCAACACGGGCAGTAATTGAAATTATTGTACATGCATCATCGTCACTACTGTTCAAGTCTTGCACGAAACTTGTTTATCACATAAATGACGACACAGTTTTTAACTCTAAACTGGGCGCTACTATTATGACTATTACATTTTAAAAAGGGTCTGAACTATATATATATATATATATATATATATATATATATATATATATATATATATATATATATATATTCGTGTGTTTCTTGAGTGTGACCATTGTATTGTGTGGTGGACTTTTTACTTCTTTTCGTTTTTTCCTGTTTTCGGATGTGGTCACTTTTCCACACCTAGTGTTATGGCTTTATATATTCTAGTTTGCCTATTTTTTATCAGAAATCATCCTGGAGTTGGACCGCATTTTCTCCTCCGGTGTGTTTTGGTATGACATGCATTTTCGCTATTACACAATATATTTTAACACCCTCTGAAGATTAACAACATTGGACTAATTAATTAAAATTCATTCATCTTAGTTTTGCCATGAGACGCGCATAAGGGATAGGCATGAATTTAAAATTTGAATGAATTACTTTTGTGTGTAAATTTTTAGATGTAAAAATAAAAATAAATAAAAACTCATCGAAATATAGAAATAAAGAAGTGGAAAAAACAATGAAATGATTTAGGATTAATTCCTAATGCAAAGTGGAATGCAAATATAACTCACTCACACACACACACACACACACACACACATATATATATATATATATATATATATATATATATATATATAAACATGTGATACTTAGAAGGCAATACAATGCAGAGGTGTGACGGATAGACACAAGTTGGAGCAAATAAGACATATAATGGTGAAACAAATTAAATAATTTCACCCTTAATACAATGTATACATATATATATATATATATATATATATATATATATATATATATATATATATATATATTTATTTATTTATTTATTATTATTTATTATTTTTTTCACAAACACACATATATATGTCTATTTACACAATGTTACGCTTGAACTTGAGTTGAGCACGGTTCTGAAGAAATGAAGAGTTCCCGAAATATTATATATCTTACGGAGTTTCCACCAGACCATCTTGATACAGGTATTACATAACATTGTAACATTGTGTAGATAGACAGATATATGTGTGTTTGTGAAAAAAAAATATATATGTGTGTGTATACATTGTATTAAGGGTGAAACTATTTCATTTATTCCACCATTATATGTCTTCTTTGCTCCAACTTGTGTTTATCCGTCACACCTCTGCATTGTATTGCCTTCTAAGTATAACATTTCTATATACTAATAAACAATGCTTCAAGCAAACTACATTAACCTCTTATATATATATATATATATATATATATATATATATATATATATATATATATATACTGTGATAAATAATTCTCAAAGCAAGGCGAACACTTACGCTCTATATATATCTCTCTCTCCCTCTTTCTCTTTAATGACTGTCGCAGTCGGGAGAAGCGCTTACTCTCTCTATGTCTCTGTCTATCTCTCTCTCTCTCTAAGATTTTGTCGTGCGATTCAAGCAGCCGCCTGACTGGGGAAGAGGGGAGGCGAGGTTGGGAAGAACAAGCGACGTGGGCGACCGGAAACGGAACGGACAGGGAATGTCGCAAGGGCGCGAAAAACAAAACACACGAGGTGAATTTAAGAATACGTCAGAGAATGCGAAAAACGGTAGACGGAACGTTTGTGGAAATAAAACAGAGAAAAGGACAATCGTATCGCCGGTTGTACCTAGAACATTCTTATTCCCAAGGATTACGATTCCAGAAACTTAAAGGACAATCTTATCGGGGATTGAATCCATCTTATTCTTATTCCCAAGGATTACTATTCAGGAAGATTATTGATTTTCGTGTCATCATTTATATTGTATTATACTTCGGACAAACAGCTAAGTATTGGCCTATCTCTTGCCAGTATATTTCTTATACAAATATATATACATATTTTGACTGAAATTTCATGTTGCATACAGCTACACACACTCCCCAAAATACACGTCTGTCTCCCTCACTCTTTCTCGTGGTGTCATCTTCTTCTATTTGTTTCTAAAAATCTTTATTGACTTTTAATTTAACTCGTGTCTGTGTTCGTCATTTATTGCTTTGGTTATCCCAATTCCCCTAAGACGAATTTCACCGGTTTATCCGACATTCGACGATTGACCGAAGATGATTAACGTGCCAACGGACATTAAATAAAATAAATATGTGTAACGATCTGATTGCTAATCCGTACCGATCATCATCATATATATATATATATATATATATATATATATATATATATATATATATATATATATATATATACTAGAAGCAATATTTATTAAAAAGAAACAATCTAATATTTACAAAATAAATTTGAATACTGGCAGTGACATATACAATGTATTCCATAATAAAACATTATACAGTTATTAATATCAAATAAATAAATAAATAAATAAAATATAAACAATTAAATATTATGACTTAAAAAATTAATAAATACACAAATAAAAGAAGATGATGGACTCAACCACAGCCCTTTCAAAAACCTCTAAGAAAATTATTTAAAAACACAATACATTTGTAGATGGTATATCAATTTCATGCCTCTTGTTTTTAAAACATTCCTACTTTTTTCTTGTTGAAAATGTGATTATCCTTTTCCTCCTTGTTGTTATCTGTTTTGATATCGGGGTTTACCGGTTATGGCGCTAGCTACTTGTTGCCTGATGGCGCAATACCAGATGTATTTTTACAGAGTATCAAAGGAAAGCCTAATAGTGGCTTACCTCCTAACCTGGTGTATTCGACTGGAGCAAGTCCCCTAAAGCAATAATGTTGAAGAATTATTGCAGAAGGCGAACAAGTACCTCTCTCGATTCACTGAAAAGGGTCTTCTTGCTGACATCCGGAAGTCGGAAGAAATGAAAAAGCAGCTTGATTATGTTTGTGGTAGACAAAAATAAGTAAAAAGGTTATCAGAGCGTCGACACATGTAATCTGTAAATCACTAGCAACATCCGAATAATACGTTGTAAAGGATACACCACCTCGAATCCCATGTTCCTAAATGAAGAGATTGGGTGTTTTCTTAAGAAATATGGGTGCATCACGCCCATATCTATGGATGACCACCAAAGGATGAATACGATTGAATATTATTAGATAAATATAAGTTTGTTTACATCCAATTTACAAGGAAATAAGAAGGAACAAACTTCCTATCATTGTGGCCGGTAGAAGATCTTCTTTGTTGGGCATGCGGGGAAATAGGCCAGCCAACGATACAATGCCCACAAATAAAACCTACACCAAATACTAAGAACAGAGTGGGTCAAGGTCTAAGGGTTTCTTTTAAACCAAAGTGTGGAGATGCCCATAAAATTCCTTCACGGAAGTAAACCGAAGATGATCACTCAGTCCTCCCTGTGTTAATTATAGAATAATAGCATGCATGAGTATTGGTCCAGGGGAAAAAACCTGGTCGACTAGTCCTGGACAAAATGAGAGACGAGGAGATCAAGATATGTAAATACTCTTTAAAAAAGACATATGTGCAGGTACGCGATCTAAAGAAAAAAATTGACAAAGAAAAATCATCAACAACCCCTAACCCCGTACAATACACAAGAAGCCCGCAGTCACCCGCCAAAACACCCACTCCAAAAACAAGCCTTCAGTCTTCCTCTTAAAACACGAACGGCAAAGATCCCTTACCCCAATTCCCACAATGACAAAACATGGTTCAGCTCGTAAATCCCAGCTCCCACCAGTCACCGCTCCATTAAAACGGAGGGAATATAAACTAATCCCGATAAGCCCGATCAATAATGATAAAACTGCTTTTTATCCGATGCCTTCCTCTTTCATTTTCCCACAAAAGCCCCCAATAGTACCCCCCTGCTCCCCTGCAAAATCAGAAAATCTTCCTCCCGCCTCGCATTTTCTGTAAAACAATAATGGCACTCCTCGCCACTCTCTAATGAAAACAGACATGCTACCTCCACCTCCACCTCAATCGCAGAGTCAAAAACGCCAAAGGACCCTCTCGTTTAAAAGGCTGAAAAGAATTAGCCTTTCTCACTGTGCAGTTAGCTAGATTCAGGAAAAAACGAAGTGGGCGATAGAGCTAAGGTTACTATAATTAAAGCAAAGCTGGCTTCTCTGTCTATCCAGCAAGACACACCTTTAGTAATTAGGGCTTAGTTAAACAAAATACTTCGAGAAGCAACACATATGGCCGTAAAATTGCGTGGAAATGAGCGTTGACAAGCTACCGACTAACATATCGCACGTGTATCATTACCGGATGCGCCTCTCGTGACAACAACAACAGGTATTCATTTCCCGGATCTTTTCACTAGGAAACCAGGTCTGTCTTCAGCGAAATTCGACCACTATTTAGCCGACTTTACTAGTCTCGAGGCGACGAAGCGGCTAGGTAGGGAAGGTTGCATAACAGAGAAAGTGCAGGAGGCCTTTAAGTGGGTCGGCCTTAATAAATCTCCTGGGATCGATGGTTTTCTCTACGAAGTGTATTTGAAGATGTCGTAGATTTTTATTCCTTGGTGACAGATTTATTTAACTCGTAGTTTAGGCACGGGTCTGTTCCCCATTACATTACCATGGATATAGTAGAGTTGTTACGCAAAGGCAAAAATGGCGGGGATTGAATAGACAATTTTCGGCCCTTAACGTTGCTAAACGCCGAGTTAAAGATTCTGGCAAGGATTTTAGTCAATCGTCTGTGGGCCGTTTTGCCTGGTATAACTAGCCCTGGACAGACTTGTTCTATGAAGGGTAAACCCATTTATGATCATAAGAACTCGATACGCTAGATCATAGATAAAGTCGACACATAGGCTCCGCTGATAAATTTAGATCAGTCCAAAGCATTTTATAGGGTTGACCATCGTTACTTAGAGGCTGTTTTGTCTGCGGCGGATTTTGGCTCGCAATTTTGCTCTAGGATTTACCGCTCGTATGTGAACCCCGGTGTGCTGGTGGAGGTGAATATTCTGATGTATAAGCCCTTCAGATTATTCAGATCTACTCGTCAGGGATGCCCGCTTTCCCCGATTATCTATGCAACTGTGTTAGTGCATTTCCTTCACAGACTAATGGTGAATCCGATCCTGCATGGGATTACTTTGGCAGGTGCTTGAACCACGTAAAAATACTCTGCCTTTGCAAACGGTTTACCAGTACGTTTAAGATTAGTGTCGTCGACAGATGAATCAGATTGTGTTAAACAGTAACAGAGGCTAAAATTAACTGCGACAAGTCCGTGAACTTTCGCATTTGTGTCTGAAAGGGTGTATCTCTACAGTGACCCTTTATATATAATTACGGGCCTTGCTAGCTACTCGGCGTCTTGTTCTGCTATGATCTTCACCTAAATAAACAATTGGTCAGAAAGATTCGAGCCCCAACTGGTCTGTGGATGCGTAGACATTTTTCATTAAAGGGAGACGTAGATGTTGTTCATTTGCAATACCGCTTTACTTCCGGCCTATCTATTTCGATATAGGTGACATGTCTCTCGTTCTAGTTTATTCACGTAAATGACTTATATTGAAACAGCGACTTAACACCTTTCAGAATGTGTATTACCCCCATGCAGGAAGTTCATGTGTAACAAAACAATCTGTATTAAAACATGTTGTTTTTTCTCCAACACGGACTGATGCTAAACATAATGTGTTTCTATTGTATCCGTGCAACACCGGGACTCGGGTCCTGCTGCTATATATATATATATATATATATATATATATATATATATATATATATATATATATATATATATATATATATATATATAACTGTTGTTTAATCTACATACATATACGGGGATGGTCGGTCAGTGTAGAGAAGATAATTCATACCGGTCGCTAGACTCGAAGCCGCGGATCACGAGTCATATTTCAAACTCAAATTCCGATGTCTTAGCCCACACGGCCGTTATGAATAATCCGGTTAATAATCGAGAGATGAAACCTATTTAAATGCAGTCGTCGTCAAAGTGTTCGACTACTAAGAGGAGCATGCATTGAAGCCACTATGAAAATTGTGTTAATACTACTAACTAGAAGGCCCAGCCTAGATTTGGGGGCGACACATAATTATAAGTATTTTTTTCATCTACATACGTATACGTTTCATCTTTTCGGGAATAGCTAGCGTAGAAAAGATTTGCCAGTCGGGGAGAATGATATCACAGTTAACGACTATCAACTGAACTAACCTCAAAAGGAGGTGGTAATTATTCAGAGTTTAGTATCATTGCGAATGTCCCTACACACCAAATAGGACGCGGTAATGCCATGGATGATGATATCACGCCAACAAAACAGATAGTACGCTACTCCATATGGAAACGCTACCCATAAAAGTATCATACTATGAGAAAAGAGCATATGCGCTCCAAGAAAAGGTAATACCCGGGAGGATCGCTTCATAAAAAGAGAAAAAGTGATGACTGTTTTATGTATTATGGAAACTCAACAGATACTGCTCTGCCCTATTACCAGGAGATGGTAGTCCCTGGGAAAACGGTATCATCAAAACAACATATACTACATTACCCACTTCGCCAAAAGAGGGTGTAATACCTAGGAGGATTATCGCCAATTTCCTTATAAAAGAAAAGGAAATACTTCAATGAATTGTTTATGACAAAAGAATCGGTAATACACACTCCACCCCCATTAAAATATACTACAATATTAACTTATACCAGGGTTTACTGTCAATTATGTAAAATTGCCTAGCTATTAAACATTATTGTTATTGTTCCTTTACTTTATTTATAAGATCTAAGTGTAGAATATGTTCTTTTAATCCCAGAACCACAGACGTTTTTCTATCGACGAATTTATTTCGTATATATAAAAAAATGTGACAATTAAAATTACAAATGTATATTACACAATATTTATTTATTAGGAGCTGTTTATAAAATAAATTTTCAAATTGAGAATACCTGAAGTTGTTTGGTGTTTTTTTCAGAATTATATAAGCGCAAGCATTTTTAATGTAATTATAGTTAGAAGAGGTGGACACACTTTCGCATTTATTCATTTAGAAATATCTTATATATAAAGGAATGTCGTTTATCCCTGACAATTTAGCTTGTATACACTTCAAACTGATAGCTTAATATGCTATTTATTCATAACCAAGTTTAAGCACTTGTTAATGCGTGTTTCACGAGAATAAGCTTACAATTCATCTGTAGAAATATCATTACATTTATTTCGACCAATCTGCTTCTCTCAAATACGTCTTCCACAAAGAATGTAGCAAACACTCATTTATCAACTCCCACCTAACTCTTCTACACCGGACACTTTCTTAATATAAAATAAATTCATTTAAAACACTGAAATTATTTAATTTCAACCTTGTTACAATCTTATACATGATATTCAGGCTTCCAAATCAAAATGATAATCGCTCTTTTCCGAAGAATATTGGAATGTCGGAATTTAACCGTTTCTTACAGTTGCTGCAACTATTACGTTGTATCGGTTTTACTAACGAACACATTATAGCTTACAAATACTCCCAATCTACGTGACTCTTTCACACGTTAGCTATTTTCTTGCGTTCGAACTCATTTTTCTAAATAAATAATTGTATTACAAACCAATCAAATAAAAATTAAAATTAAGATTTCAACCATATTCTCTTTACTGAATTTATTTCGTAACGAACACGTTAAAACGCATTCAATTTAATATCTGTTTATTTTGCTTTGTCTGGTTATCGTTATTTATTTATTTAAATGTATTTATTTATTTATGAAACGCACCTTTTGTATATTAAATGTGTATACTTACTTTTAGTTATACATGTATCACTATTCCAAATTCTATCGATTTTTATTCAAAACTCATGAATAAATGTCAACTAAAGAATTCCCAACCGCGATTAAAATATTGCTTAAATGTTACATTTTAAAGGCATTATGTAGTTAATTAGAATTTTTCTTCATGACTATGCAAGCATGTTATGTCGAATAAGCAAATTGTAAAGCGTCATTATTCTACAATTGAGCGAATTTTTTATCACACGTAAACATTCTATTTTTATTATCATGATTTCAAATTCAGATAGTTTTTATTCAAAACTTATTTCAAAAATTCAACACAACAATGCCCGCCAGGGATTAAAACACTGAATTAATGTTCGATATTCACGGCATTTTGAAGTAAATTAGAACATTATTAACTTGCAATACAAGCAATACAAGTGTGATATAAAAATGGGAAGTGTCACTAAAGTAGGATGGAACGAATTATTCATCGCACGTAAACATTAGTAATTTGTTCTATTTAATGACTATTTAAAATTCGAGCAAAATGTCGTTTAGTTTTTGTTTAGGGCGGACAGGGCTTTCTTTGATGCTGACTAGCCATATTTTTATAATAGTCTATATGCTACAATTGCTACTTAACCACTCTCTCTGTATGTCTCTATTTATCACTCTAGATCTCTGTTGATAAAGTGACATGACGTATTTCTGTTTCGTGGGAAGGAAGAAAAAAAATAGGAAGAAGGTAAAAACGAAAAAGGAAAAGAAAGAGGAGGATGGGCATGAGAAGAAGTTTGATCAAAAAAAGAAACTGTTAACTAAAATCCGGTTCAAACTTACAGCAAACTGTCTGATGTCGCTGCTATGTACAGCACAGATAATACAGTGTAATCCTAGCCTAAAGGCAAACAAAAAATTAAAAGACTATGATAGATGCTTCATACTCTAATATGGGATTTTTCAAGCTAAATAATGCTGTTCTCTTACCCTAACATCGCCGGGACACGGGTTTAGCTAATATATATATATATATATATATATATATATATATATATATATATATATATATATATATAATCTACTGACATCGATCTTTCATGATAACGTAATCTTCAGTGCAGGAAGTTAATTCTCGAGGGTCAGCGGGCTCGAACTCCGATCACAAATCGCCACTGTTTCGTAGTCAAGAGCGTTCCCCCGTTGGCCACCGCGAATTAGCTAATAATTAAGGAGGAATTAAACTTCGTAAATACCGAGTCGGCGGGAATTTTACAACGAGCAGTGAAAGTGATCTTACAACAACAAACTGTGTTCGATCTCGCATGAAACTATTAGTACTGATTGTTATTAAACTCACTCAGAGTGCCCGCCCTTTAGTAAAGGAGGCTTATAATAATATTTATAAATAAATATTAATTATTTATTACTAACAGACATCGATGTTTCATGCTAACGCAATCTTCAGTGCAGGAAGTAAATTCTCGACGGTTAGCAGGCTCGAACTCTGATCACAAATCGCCACTGATTCGTAGTCAAGAGCGTTCCCCAGTTGGCCACCGATAAGTTTCAATCAAAATAAAATGTTTACTTTAACGGATGGTGTATGACCTAAGGCAGAGGTGCATCAAGTATAAACACACAAGAACGGACATTACAACAACCGAGCACTTTAGATACAGGTATCAGCTCGATTATATATATATATATATATATATATATATATATATATATATATATATATATATATATATATATATATATATATATTATAGTAACATAATACTTTAAAGATATAAATAATATATTTAACCAATAGACTATCAGAATAAAAACAAAGTTCAATATAGTGTATAGAGAGATACTATTAATTAAATGACATTATAAAATGAGAAATTAATCAGATTTTATTAAAGTTCAAAAAAGGATCGATATTGCGTCCTTAATTCATGAGTTTTCAAAGAAAATCTTCTCTTCAGAGGATCATTATCGCAATGGCATTACTGCAGGTAATAACATTAAGCTTTGACAAAACATACAAATATATCAAAAATACATAAATGTATATAAAACATCAAATATATTGGTCAAAAACACACTTTTTTGTTAAACTTTTATAGTTCGTCCAAGTCATAAAGTTTAAACCAATTTCAAGTAAGATGTCATAGAAGTCGATTAAAAAACAATCCAGGTAGTGAATGGTAGTCCAGAAACGAAAAAAGTTATCCAGGCAGGAGATTTGCTTACTATCGATGCAGTAGATGGCAGTGTATACAGGGTGTATGCAAATTAATAAAACCTGCATTCAAATAATTTATTTAAAACATACGTAAAACGGTAAATTGACACGTAATAAAAATAATTCATATATGTTTAAAGTGTATAATTCATTCGTTGACGACCAGCACTCTGAGCCGTATAACATCTGTAAAAGTTTGAATATTGATATTTTTTACTAACTTTGGGTTTCATATATAAATATAACTATCATATATCAGAATTTAAGTATTACACAGTTCACAGAAACATTATAATTCACAGATTCACCAAGGTGACATATTATAGATTAACATGAAGGTGTATTTAATCAGCGTCAAATCCCCGCAAACCTCGGTATACCACTTTTTACTGTTGATAAAGTGATTGTGTAAATTAACCAGCAAGGACAAATAATGCGGATGGTCCAGCAGTCTTCATCATTATAGATCATGAGGGTTTCTATTTACTTCTTTGGATGTCTTAGCCGAGAAACAAACATTCACACACGGAAAAGCGAAAATACAATGATGAGAAGAAAACTCCATGACTGTACGATGTTTATGTCTAAGCCTTCGAACTTCGAAATTGATCTTGAAGTTTTTAATTGGAGGACAGAATCTAATTCATGGCCCTTACGAAGCTTACTATTATTTGCTGAAATCACTTCTATTTTAGAAAGACTCATTTCAACTATTTACTATTTTACACCTCCGAATATATCAAGTAAAGAGATAGCCATACAGGCATAAAGAAAGGGAGAGAGAGAGAGATAGACAGATAGATAAAGACAGAGAGACAGAGACGTATTTCAACTATTGCCTAGTTTACACTTTCGAGTGTATCTAATAGATAGATAGAAATAGAGAGAGCAGAGAAAGAGAGAGAGAGAGAGAGAGAGTGGCAGTAAGAGACCGAGCGAGAGACAGATACAGATACAGAGACACATTTCAACTATTGACAATTTTACACTTTCGAGTGTATCTAATAGATAGATAGAGAGAGAGTGAGGGGGAGTGCGCAGAGAGAGAGAGAGAGTGTCAGTAAGAGACCGGGAGAGAGAGAGACAAATACGCATTTCACCTATTTACTGCTTCAAACTTTCGAGAGAGACGAACATTTTCTCAGCTACATAAAGCCCTACTCATGTTTAACTTGTATGTCTAGAACACTAGACTCGTATGATGATACTAAAAAATCAGCGACAATAGCATACATGGTTGCTTGTCAATGATCTATTCGATACGTTTGAAAAATTGCGGACGAATCTCCGCTATTTAAAACAGAGGTCCAGTGCACGTCATCCCGAATATGTTTCCGGCAATAATAGCGAGCATATTTGCGTCTCTCTCTCTCTCTCTCTCTCTCTCTCTCTCTCTCTCTCTCTCTCTATCTTTCTCTCTCTGGTAGTAGTAGCTATAAACATATGTTGTATGCTTCTCTCTTTCTTTTTTTATTGTAGCGGTAGTGTTAATAGTTCATATGTAGACTCTACACGCATTATTGTTTTTGGTGTAAATAAGTTTGCTTCAAACTCTATCACACAGTATTTGCCCTATACAGTATCAATACAGTGTATTTTTCTGTAAGATGGAATGCGACTTTTGATATAAGCCTGTTCCATTACGAAGACATTTTTCTTTTCGACACGTACTTTTTTTCTGATTTTTTCTAAGCCACTATTATTTGCCACTAAAACGCCCGGTTTATTTCTTCCTGTCTTTCGCTACATTTTGTTAGTTTCTAGTTCAATGGAAGCGTCCCCGAATCTCTAAGTGTGCACTTAAGGGGGCTATAAGGGCTTCATCCACTTTACACTTAAATATATCCTATTTTTATTAAATTTAGATCATATGTATAACTTTTTGGGTGAAAATGTAAGTGGTACTATATCTCGAAATGCCCTCCTAACCTTAAGGAGCTATGGAGCCGAATCCTCCTTTCGAAATTCAAATATTTATTAATTTGATGAAATTTATATCGTATATATACATTTCTCCGGGAAAGACCATGTAAGTTGTCCTGAATCTCTACGTTATTTTTTCTGTCGAATAGCTATATGCTCCACGTTTAAGTGACCCATTGTATTATTTTGTTTTATTAGTCTTGTTTTTTTCTTTTTGTGGAAGAGAGAAAAGGTATGTATATATATATATATATAAATATCTATCTATATATATATATATATATATATATATATATATATATATATATATATATATTAAGACAGTTTAATAAAGCAATAACGCGCCATCTTGAAGCCTGTGAGCTCTATGAAATTAATGAATGTGCATTAATAAAACGAATCCAGAATGGCAGAAAATGACTGAAGAGGAATTGATGATCAAACGGGACGGCTCAATAGGTAGTTGTTAACATTAGCCTTGACTACAACCATGTTGCAGTCAGTTGGGAAGCAGATTAGCGTTACATCGTTCGACAGATAATTTTTTCCTCAATTATGCATGTTTTAATTCTTATTTTGTTCAAATTAAAACCTAAAATCTTCAACTTTCTTTTAGATCAAAGTATCTATTCTAAGCAATGCTGAACACGCGTGAACTTACACTGAAACAAAAGCAGGATTATATTACTATTAAAAAAAGATATACATCCAGAGAAATATTTTTAAATCTTTGAACTTCAGTTGATTATTCTGTTAGGCGTCAACAGGGAACGGGGCAAAACAAGACCGAAATAAAGGTACGAGACGAAAAACAACAACAGAAGAAGAAGAAGAAAATTACATCAACGTCACCAGCTGAGCGATTCAAAGATTACTGAACAACTAAATGTCGTGGAAAGATATGTCAACATTAAATGTGAGGGAAGACTCTGTAAAACTGACCATATATCTCAGAATTGTTGTCGAGTAGACACTATCAGGAAGCATAAAAAGTGAAAAAAGCCTCAATGGATGAGTAGGATTTTCTTCGCACTGACAAATCGAAATTCGAAATCCTGAAGTAAAATAAGAGGGTTTGTGTTGAAATATATATATGAATCGAAATCTGTAAATTTTAGAGGCGAAACAAACGCAAAAATATTTCATTTAAATGAATATTTATTTATTTAACATCAACTTAGTTTCGACGATAACGTCATATTCAAGCATAAAACCACTTTGTTTTGTTTTTTTTTCGTCATTTTTCTTCCTCGTGGAATTGTGTCCCTAAAAATAAAATCCCAATTATCTTAAACGGTGATGCTTTCTTAATTAAGAGGATCGAGGTGGTTTGCGTGAGATGACTTTTAGATTTTCCCCTATGTAAGCGTTGTGTAAATTCAAATAGTAATCTGTAAGCTTTAAAAGCAAAAACAACGCAGATTTTTTTAAACAAATATTGATTTATTTAAAACCAACTTGGTTTCGACGATATAACGTCATCTTATATATATATATATATATATATATATATATATATATATATATATATATATATATATATATATATATATGAAGACGTCGAATGCCAAACGTGATAAACGCCATTTTCAAAATCAGGAAACTATCCATACAAAAAGTGTTGCATTTCAGCACTCGACGATACCCCAAACCTATGTGTTACATTATATGATACTGATACATTTTTTTTATTTCAATTAATATCAGGTTTAATTCGAAATCAAGATTTAGTATACTCGTGTTCTTATTGTTTAAGCTCTCAATTTAAACGAATTGGATTTATCGCGTTTTGCGTTCGAACTCTTCATATATAAATATATATATATTTATATATATATATATATATATATATATATATATACATATATATATATATATATTGTTGTGACCTGAAAAAAACTAGTTTGTATATCAATACGAGTGCGTATTTACAGAAGATAAGAATAGTGTGTTACAGAAAGACTTCTCTATACATAATGTCGAGAAGAGACCATATAGTCACGATATATGGAAAATCAAAATTACACACTAACATGGTATATATATATATATATATATATATATATATATATATATATATAGTAAATGGTGAGACCCCATCTCTCGATAGCTGTAGATCGATAACATCGACATGCCAGTGTAGCAGACAGTGTACATGTTCGAATAAAAGCATTCACAATACAGCTTTATGTCTTTATTGAGCACTCTTTTGTAAGCCCGGTGTGATTCACTTTGGATTTCTACCCTGTGGATTTATACTCTAACGGAAAACAAGTTAACGTGCAGGAGAAACAAATAAGAGGTTTGACCAGTTTCGTTCTGTTTGTGAACGTCTTCAGAAATGTTAACTTGTTTTCTGTTTGTCATTTTTCACACATTTTGTCCACCACAACATTTCATTTTCATCAATTATCGTGTACCTTACCCTTATTATATATAATAAACACTATTTGCACAAATCATATCCGTTATACTAAGAATTGACCATTACTTTAGTTAAATAAATTCAACATACAAAGCCAATTAACAGAATAACAGAATACCAAAAATAAGAGATTTGTCTCCCCTTAACCAGCAAACTTTCCATACCTAAAACAATAGGCATTTAAGAGATAAATTAAAACCAATAAATAAGGATTAAACTTAACCAGACATAACTAAATTTTAATATACTGCACCGACAACAAATAATTAGCTATCTACAACACATTTAAAATCTAATGCCGGAATCAGCCTGTTGACAAACATATATACTATAAGTAATAACTACGTTTTATATACGAAAAAAAAACAAAACAAAAAAACAAAAACAAAAAAAACAAAACAAATAACAATAATAGTAAATATATAAATAAAAATAAAAATTAAATAAATAGAAACAACAGACAATTACATATATATATGGGTGTATATATATATATATATATATATATATATATTTAAAAAAAAAAAATAAATAAAAAGAATCTATTTAGTTTTCCTCTGAATACTTTACTCTGAACACTTCCGGTTTAACCCCCCAGCGCTCCTGGCATTTTCTCGGTACCCGGGATTTTTCTTTTATTTATTTTTGACAAGGAGAGGAAGAAAAAAAAAAATAAAATCTCTCGAAATATCAAATTGATTCTTGATAATCCGGACATTACAAACTAACACCCTTGCTGTCTAGAAAAATAAACAAACCTTTCGATCTATATCCGACTTATTTCGGTTTTGTTCTGTTTTTGTTCTTCACAGCTTCCAGCAACCCGGATCTTCGCATTGCCTTAAACCTTTTTAAAAACTTTTAATATATATATATATATATATATATATATATATATATATATATATATATATATATATATATATATATATAAATCCGTAAATCAATTATTGAGCTTATTTCGCTTACATTTAACTATGGCCGCAACGGTGGCCGAATGGTAAAGAATTTTGCATTGAAGTTACTTGGATCCAGGTGTTTCAACCTGTAATACAGTTATAAGAATGGTATGATTGTTAGTGAAGATATAACGTATATGTGTACGGCAATAAATATTTATTAATTAAAAATCATTTTTTTTAAATCTGCTACAGTCAGGCAATTTACCTTATCGTTTCTAATTAAGCAATATTGTGAAAGTTATCTCCCTTGTCAGATCAGACACTTTCTGAGGCTTACTATATTCGTAAATAAAATATAGGGTTTATCTGTTTTACATTGAAATGTGGCTGTCACGGTAGCCGTATTGTTAAGAATGTTGGATTGTAGTTGCTCGGGTCCAGGATTAAAATCGTTCGGTGGTAAAGTTATATGTCAATCTGACTATTGCTAGTGAAGAAGAAACATTTATCTCTGTAGATAATATATATATATATATATATATATATATATATATATATATATATATATATCATAGAAGTAAAGATAAAACGGATAAATATATAGATAAATTATTGATTGATTAGTATTACTACTCAATACCCTAATAAATGTAATTGTGCAATCTACTAAAAGTGAAAAATCAGATAAGAGTCATCCATATTGTAAATTAATAGCATTAGACCGATGCATGTGAAATTGTAAAGGTTAAATTACGGATAAATAATTTATGATATAGGGAGATAAATTATCCAATTACAACACGTGTGATCTCGATTTTGGAAGGCGTTAATTTTTTTTTTAATCAAATTCCCATCTTTCTTATAATCGATAGTTTGTTTTAAGTGTCGGTCAGTATCGCAACTTCAGTCTGTGTTCTACGGAATCTCCACTACTGTGAAACATTACAATTAATTTGCGTTTTTAAACATTTTCAATAAATGTAGTGTTTTCTTATAGAAACGGCTTTAAGCAAATTCGAAGAAAAATGTCAACACAGAAATTGGAGAATATCTACGTTTGGAGAGTCAACTAATCTATTGCATATATATATATATATATATATATATATATATATATATATATATATTTATATATATAGATACATAATATATATATATATATAAATATATATATTATATATACATGTATATATATATATAAATACATAATATATATTTTATATATACATATATATATAGATATAAATATGTATATATATATATATATATATATATATATATATATATATTGTGTAGTTAGGCAACATTGTTTTATATATGCAAATATTGTTAAAAATAACAGAATGCGTCTTTTTAATAATACCTATTTTATTTTTTCAATTTTGAGGATGGTGTTTTTTGTATTAAAATCTTAATAATTAATAAATGTTCAATCGGTTTCTCGAACGTTTTTGATTATTTGTCGAATCCTCGTCACGCGTCGAAAGCAAATGAAAAAACAATCTAGAGAAAGAAGAGATTTTTTTTGAGAAAAGCAAAGAAACGCGTAGAACACGTTTTTCGCATTGTTCCAGAAAAGTCATTGACTATTTAAATTCAGCGACGCTGGAATGTTATCACAAAACAAAATCGCATTACCTTAAGCATTTTAAAATGTAACCACTGGTTTCATATGTGATGTTATTAATTCTACGTTTTTATGTTGATAGCTTCCAATATTTTTTATTTTTAAATTGGTTTCAGAATGTATAATTCAAAGGTTATGAACTGGAATTTGTCTTAAATTTGAAGTTGAAAAGCTATGTTTTTATAGGTGTTGGTGAATCGAGCTATAGTTTTCTAGATGCATGGTGAGGCGACGCGATAGGGTAGTGCTTGTAAAACAATGTATCGACTTTTTTATTTTATTTTTATTTTAATATAAAATGACAATCAGAAAAATCTAAAAAATAAATAATAGTTTTAAGTAAACAGGTGAATTCTGTTATTTTTAACAATGCTTACATATATATATATATATATATATATATATATATATATATATTTATGGATATATATATATATATATATATATATTTATGGATATATATAATGGCATATATTAGTTTATTTTGTTGCGATACTTTCTTTTTAGTTTTTCAAATATATATTTATATAATATTTGGATGAATCAACCTATCAATAAAATATATATACGTATGTGTATTTATATTTGTTTAAATATATGTATATATATATATATATATATATATATATATATATATATATATATATATATGTATTTATGCATATAAGTGTGTATATACAGGCATACATCTCTATATCTGTAGATATACATACTTATATTGCAATCTGTTTAATTGTATATATATATACATATATATATATATATATATATATATATATATATATATATATATATATATATATATATATGTAAACTGTATATTTATACATGTTCACATATACTAAATAAAAAAATCAATTCATATCCAGGCTTACCATTTTTACACAACACATCCGGCAAATAATTATACATAACATTGATATTGTAAACATATTAATTTTACTTAAATAAACGGCATTTTTTTAATTTTTAGGTCTTTTCTTTTCTGAAAAAAAAAAGGAATAAAAAATTATTCGACGTCATAGAGAACTCACGTACTTCAAATTATAAGTGGTATGTTTTTTCTTTAAATTAGTCATGATGAGAAAGTCATTGCACAATAAAGACAAAGCGTCGGTGAACATAAAAACAATTTTCAGTGTTCCTTGATGCATTCTTCATATAAACGTGTATTCATATATTTATTGACCTCCTTTCAACCTCGAGAAACAATGAATATATCCTGCTTATGTGGCAAGACAGGTAGTCTATAGTTAATCAAACGTCCCCAACTACACTTTCGCTGCAACGGTTGCACCGGCATTGTTTAAGTCCAGTGACAATTAGGGTTTCAGCACATCTGGAAACGAGACTGGGATAAGCAGAGATGACACGTGTTATTTGTATGTGTTTCTATACCAGTTGCTCAACGAAAGCTTGAGAATAAAGTGTACCCTACTATTATAGCAAAAGAGAGGATATATTGACGCATACTTTTTCTAACGGGTATTACAAAAACTAACGTAGTAGTTACAACAGAACTCGAACCCGGTCCGTTCGCCCTGTAACAATTACACAACGCCAAATCAACAAACGTATATCGACATATTAATAGAAAAGTATACATGTTCTATATAACATACACATGTATGGTTATGCGCACACACACACACACACACATATATATATATATATATATATATATATATATATATATATATATATATATATATATATATATAGTGAATCTTTTTATTTAAACATGTACAAGGTCTGCTACACTGGCATGTCGATGTTATCGATCTACGGCTATCAAAAGCTGTGGTCTCATCAGGCAGAACGTTTTTTATGATCCAACCCGGTCGCTGAATTCCAGGAAGAAAAGTTTTATTGAGCACTGTTTTATAAGCCCGGTTTGATTCCCTTTGGATTTCTACCCTGTGGATGTTTACCCTACCTGGATGACTCTCTCTCTCTCTCTCTATATATATATATATATATATATATATATATATATATATATATATATATATATATATATATATATATATATGAGAAAGGAAGGATGAGGGTAATCCGACGTAATACGAAATGAAAAAGGAAAAATAAAAAGGATGTTTTTTTTCATGTATTTATCAACGTTTCGTCTTCATTTGTAAGACTTCCTCAGGATGATAATTCATAGAAAAATGTCATGAAGTACATAGAAATATTGGATTGACATGCTGGGTGAATGAGAAGAAGTAGTAGCCACTACTGGGAGCGCAGTACCAGGATCATGATACAAGAAATGTGAGAGGAATGCTCAGACGGGAGAACAAGTATTTCCTTACATCTTGTAATACAACGTACTCTAAGCAAATAAATAGGGCTGAGCATGGCACATGAGTACATACTGTTAGATTTGAAATCTATAACTTTGTTTATAGCATTGACATATATATGTACGCATTTACGCATGTAATACACACTATGTAACTTCGGAGTTTCTCACAATATTTTCATATTTAAAAATGATATCTTTTTTGTAATCAACATTAGAAGTAACAAGTCTTTTGAAAAAGTATTTGACGTTTTCAATAATATCAATTAGCAGACGCGTTTGCTTAATTACGCTTCTAGATAATTAACAAATTCTGTGGACTTACCATGATACACAATTAGTATGCCAATGTCACATGTAACTGTCCTTTTCATGATTTGCTATTCAGTGCGACCGCCTTCTTGCAGCTGGCACTTGCAATTAGGAGCGATTAATTGCTAATTCTAAAGCGGGAGGTTATTTGAAAAATTGAAAATAAGATGCGTACAATTGCAATTACGCCATGATCGTCAAATGCTAAGTTATTTACTCTAGTATTAAAAATAAATAATAAGGAGAACAAATTTAAAACAATGTGCTAAAATATTTAAACGGTAAGGAGTATTCAGATATGTATCGATTCTAGCATGAACTAGTTACATGAATTATTTGTTCATGGATTATCTTGAAATAACCATATTCCATGCTGAGTTCCATTCCTCATCTATCCCCTCTCTTTATATATTTTTTATATATATATATTTATATTATATATATATATATATATATATATATTTATATTAAACATATATATATATATATATATATATATATATATATATATATATATATATATATATATATATATATATGCACAATAATAATATATAAGTAAAGAGACTTATTATATTTAATTTATTCGAAAATATATCTAAACTAATGTTTCACAGTTCATGAATTTTCGAATAAAATCAAAATAACAAAATAGTGGACATGACGGCTCACATGTATTTCTCTTTCTCTCTTTCTATATATCTATCTCGATTCTCTCTCTTCTTTCGTCTAAAGAATGTGACTGTCTGTGAAGAGTACAACCGAAACATGTATGCACATATGTAACGAATAATGTTTGTATAAATAAAAAATTATACTTCAGAACAGCCTTACTTGTTATTGAGCCCTTTTTATAAACACTGTAGTTTCAACACATTTACATCTACAGAAACTGATAAATACATGTACTATATATATATATATATATATATATATATATATATATATATATATATATATATATATTCTTTGTGGTACAGAATTTCACAAAGCTTTTAAATAGCATAATCGGAGTCATAGCGAGAGAAAGCAATACCACGTGAATGAAAAAGAGAGGAAAATAATAGTTATATATTTAATCGTCGGAAGACATTCGATTAGAAACCTTTAAAAAGTATTAAAAACTTCGACTAAAACTAGCAAATTGAATTCCAAGGCACCTCTCAACCGATACATACAAAACTATAGTTATCTTAATTGCTATATTTCTAAAAAAGGTTGCTAAATATATGTGATATGCTTATGTATATAGACGTTTGTTGGCATGTAAACATTATATGGTTACTGGCAATTTCTAACTCTGCATTCTTAAGAGGAGGTTATGTATGCATTTAATGTACTTTTAAAATGGTTTAGGTTTTTTTTAAAGGCCATTGCTTCTTATCCGGACTATCCGGCTAATTAAGTATTTCACATTCTTAAAGTGTCTATCTTTTAATCTCTTTATGTAATGGTGTCACAATATTTAGATGCGTATTTGTAAAATTATTGTAAACATAATATATACTTCAATTTAAAAGTTATATTAGAAGTTAGACTGAGGTGTGCAAATTATTGTGTCATGTGAGGAAAACGTGTCAGAAAAGCAAAAGAGATCCGGCCTTTAGGAATTCTACATCGAATTGAACGGTTGTGGTTTTAAAGTCTTCCACAACCCTACGGAGGCTATAAAAGGAATATGCAGTTAATCTAGAGGTATATTGCTGCAAGAAGGAGCGGAAAATAACTCCAAAAGGAGAAATTTTTAAATCGTTTCTATTGTTTTAGACCATCAGGAGAGGGAAGAACAAAATATGAACATCTCTACAATTGCTAGTATCACAAATACCGAGAGACAATTAAAACGAGAATGATGGGCGGCATTCGTTTCTGTTCACACAGAAAAAGATAGCAAATATGTAGGGGTCGAATAAATCGTTCACACTATGCAACAATGTGATCATCATCACTCAAAACTCATCATGGGTTCATTATATTGTCATCAGATAATTTTTCTCATTACTATTTAAAAATGATTAACTTACAGTTTTCATTTTTATTTTAAATGATAAACATGTTTTGCCTTATTGGATATTGAGTTAGTAGTGTTGACCTAGAGCTTTAACATAACGACTGGGGTGGAATCGATTTCTGATTACGATGTGATTTCGTAGTTCAAACATCAGCTTAAACTTTAAACAAGATGTGATAGGAAGAGATTACACTTGACACTATTAAAAAGGAAGTGTATACACACTGCTAACTTATTTATCTAGGGTTATCATTTATTATATCCATAGTCCATCATCATTTAACTAGGGTTATCATTTTCTATTGGCCTCGTTGATTATCATTTAACTAGGGTTATCATTTCATATTCGAATAGTACATCATCATTAAACTAGAGTTATCATTTTCTATTTGCATAGTGCATCATCATTTAACTGCGTTTATAATTTTCTATTGACATAGTGCATGTTCAATTAACTGAGGATATATTTTTCTATTTGCATAGTGAATCATGATTATGCGGTTATGATTTTCGATTTACATAGTGCATTATCATTTAACTGCGGGTATGATTTTCTATTTACATAGTGCATTACAATTTAACTGCGCTTATCATTTAATATTGGCATAGTACATCATCAATTAACTGAGGTAATCATTTTCTATTGGCATAGTGCATCATCATTTATCAAGTGTTATCGTTTACTATTAACATAGTGCATTATTATTTATCTAGGGTTATCATTTCCTATTCGCATAGTTCATTATTATTTATCTAGGATTATCATTTCCTATTGGCATAGTTCATTATCATTTAACAAGGGTTTGCATTTCCTATTGGAATAGTTCATTATGATTTATTTAGGGTTATCATTTATTATTGCCAGAGTGCACTATCATTTAACTGAGGTTATAATTTTCTATTGGGATAGTACATAATCATTTATCTAGGGTTATCATTTCTTATTGGCATATTGCATTATCATTTAACTAGGACTATCATTTATTATTGGCAGAGTGCATCATCATTTAACTAGGGTAATCATTTCATGTTGACATAGTGCATACTCATTTAACTACGGTTATCATTTCATATTGGCATAGTGCATTATAATTTATCTAGGGGTTTCATTTACTATTGGTATAGTGCATTATTATTTATCTAAGGTTATCATTTCATATTGGCATAGTTAAACATCATTTATCTAGGGTTATCATTTACTACTGGCATAGTGCATTATCATTTATCTAGGGTTATCATTTCTTATTGGCAAAGTTCATTATCATTTTTCTAGGGTTATCATTTACTTTTGGTATAGTGCATTATGATTTATCTAGGGTTATCATTTTCTTATTGGCATAGTTAATCATTATTTGTCTAGAGTTATCATTTCCTATTGGCATAGTTGATTATCATTTATCTAGGCTTCTCATTTTCTATTGCTATGGTGCATTATCATTTATCTAGGGTTATCATTTACTATTTCCATAGTTTATCATCATTTAACTATGGTAAGAATTTCCTATTGCAATTGTTCATTAACATTTAAGTAGGGTTATCATTTTCTATTCGCATAGTTTTTCATCATTTATCTAGTGTTATCATTTACTATTTCCATAGTGTATTATCATTTATCTAGGGTAACCATTTCATATTGGCATAGTGCATTGTAATTTATATAGGGTTAACATTTACTATTGGCATAATCCATCATCATTTATCTAGGGTTATCATTTTTATGGCTATAGTGCATTATCATTCATCTAGGGTTATCATTTACTATTTCTATAGTTCATCATCATTTAACTAGGGTTATCATTGCCTGTTGGCATAGTTCATTATCATTTATCAATGGGTATCATTTACTATTGTAATAGTCCATTATCATTAAACTGAGGTCAGCATTTTCTATTGTTATAGTACATCATCATTTAATAAAGGTAATCATTTCCTATTGACATAAGGGAGTCATCATTTAACTAGGGTTATCATTTCCTATTGGCATAGTATATTATCATGTATCTAGGTTTATCATTTATTATTGCAATAGTGCATCATTTTAAAACTAGGGTGATCATTTTCTATTGGCATTGCTGATTATCATTTAACAAGGGTTATCATTACCTATTGGCATAGTTCATTATCATTTATCAAGGGTTATCATTTCCTATTGGCATAGTGCATCATCATTTAACTAGGGTAATCATTTCATATTGACATAGTGCATTACCATTTAATTAGCGGTTTCATTTACTATTGGTATAGTGCATTATTATTTATCTAAGGTTATCATTTCATATTGGCATAGTTAATCATAAGTTATCTAGGGTTATAATTTACTACTGGCATAGTGTATTATCATTTATCTAGGGTTATTATTTCCTATTAGCAATGTTCATTATCATTTATCCAGGGTTATAATTTACTTTTGGTATAGTGCATTATGATTTATCTATGGTTATCATTTTCTTATTGGCATAGTTCATCATTATTTGTCTAGAGTTATCATTTCCTATTGGCATAGTTGATTATCATTTATCTAGGCTTATCATTTTCTATTGCTATGGTGCATTATCATTTATCTAGGGTTATCATTTCCTATTGGCATAGTTCATTATCATTTATCTAGGGTTATCATTTACTATTTCCATAGTTTATCATCATTTAACTAGGGTTAGAATTTCCTATTGCAATTCTTCATTAAAATTTAAGTAGGGTTATCATTTCCTATTGGCATAGTTTTTCATCATTTATCTAGTGTTATGATTTACTATTTCCATAGTGTATAATCATTTATCTAGGGTAACCATTTCATATTGGCATAGTTCATTGTAATTTATATAGGGTTAACATTTACTATTGGCATAATTCATCATCATTTATCTAGGGTTATCATTTTTATGGCTATAGTGCATTATCATTTATCAAGGGTTATCATTTACTATTTCTATAGTTCATCATCATTTAACTTGGGTTATCATTGCCTGTTGGCATAGTTCATTATCATTTATCAATGGGTATCATTTACTATTGGCATAGTGCATTATCATTTAACTAAGGATTTCATTTTCTATTGTCATACTACATTATCATTTAAGTAGTGTGATCATTACGTATTGGCATCATCTATTATCATTTAACTGAGGTTATAATTTTATATTGGCATAGTTAATCATCATTTATCTAGGGTTATCATTTACTACTGGCATAGTGCATTATCATTTATCTAGGGTTATCATTTCCTATTGGCATAGTTGATTATCATTTATCTAGGCTTATCATTTTCTATTGCTATGGGGCATTATCATTTATCTAGGGTTATCATTTCCTATTGCCATAGTTCATTATCATTTATCCAAGGTTATAATTTAATATTTCTATAGTTTATCATCATTTACCTAGGGTAAGAATTTCCTATTGCAATTGTTCATTAACATTTAAGTAGGGTTATCATTTCCTATTGGCATAGTTTTTCATCATTTTTCTAGTGTTATCATTTACTATTTCCATAGTGTATTATCATTTATCTAGGGTAACCATTTCATATTGGCATAGTGCATTGTAATTTATATAGGGTTAACATTTACTATTGGCATAATTCATCATCATTTATCTAGGGTTATCATTTTTATGGCTATAGTGCATTATCATTTATCAAGGGTTATCATTTACTATTTCTATAGTTCATCATTATTTAACTTGGGTTATCATTGCCTGTTGGCATAGTTCATTATCATTTATCAATGGGTATCATTTACTATTGGCATAGTGCATAATCATTTAACTAAGGATTTCATTTTCTATTGTCATACTACATTATCATTTAAGTAGTGTGATCATTACGTATTGGCATCATCTATTATCATTTAACTGAGGTTATAATTTTATATTTGCATAGAACATTATAATTGTTTAGGAAGTTTGTAATTTTCTATTTGCATAGTACATTATAATTTAACTTGGGTTTACATTTCCCATAGGCATAGTGAATCATCATTTAAATAAGGTTATCATTTCCTATTGTAATAGTCCATTATCATTAAACTGAGGTTATAATTTTCTATTGTCATAGTACATTATCATTTAATTAGGATAACAATTCCCTATTGACATAGGGAGTCATCATTTAACTAGGGTTATCATTTCCTATTTGCATAGTTTATTATCATGTATCTAGGTTTATCATTTATTATTGCCATAGTGCATCATCATTAAACTAGAGTTATAATTTTCTATTGGATTTGCTGATTAGCATTTAACAAGGGTTATCATTTCTTATTGATATAGTAGATTATCATTTATCTAGGGTTATCATTACCTATTGGCATAGTTCATCATCATTTAACTAGGGTAATCATTTCATGTTGTCATAGTGCATACTCATTTAAGTACGGTTATCATTTCATATTGGCATAGTGCATTATAATTTATCTAGGGGTTTCATTTATTATTTGTATAGTGCATTATTATTTATCTAAGGTTATCATTTCATATTGGCATAGTTAATCATCATTTATCTAGGGTTATCATTTCTTATTGGCAATGTTCATTATCATTTATCTAGGGTTATCATTTACTTTTGGTATAGTGCATTATGATTTATCTATGGTTATCATTTTCTTATTGATATAGTTCATCATTATTTGTCTAGAGTTATCATTTCCTATTGGCATAGTTGATTATCATTTATCTAGGCTTATCATTTTCTATTGCTATGGTGCCTTATCATTAATCTAGGGTTATCATTTCCTATTGGCATAGTTCATTATCATTTATCTAGGGTTATCATTTACTATTTCCATAGTTTATCATCATTTAACAAGGGTTAGAATTTCCTATTGCAATTCTTCATTAACATTTAAGTAGGGTTATCATTTTCTATTGGCATAGTTTTTCATCATTTATCTAGTGTTATCATTTACTATTTCCATAGTGTATTATCATTTATCTAGGGTAACCATTTCATATTGGCATAGTGCATTGTAATTTATATAGGGTTAACATTTACTATTGGCATAATTCATCATCATTTATCTAGGGTTATTATTTTGATGGCTATAGTACATTATCATTTATCTAAGGTACTCATTTACTATTTCTATAGTTCATCATCATTTAACTTGGGTTATCATTTCCTATAAGCATAGTTTATCATCACTTATCTAGTGTTATCATTTCCTATTGGCGTATTTCATAATCATTCATCTAGGGTAATTATTTACGTTTCACATAGTTCATTATAATTAAACTATAGTCATCATTTACTATTGGCATAGTTCATCATCATTTATCTAGTGTTATCATTTACTATTTCCATAGTGCATTATCATTTATCACGGGTAACCATTTCCTATTGGGATAGTTCATAATCATTTATCATTTAACATTTACTATTTGCATAATTAATCATCATTTATCTAGGGTTATTATTTATTATTGCTATAGTTCATTATCATTTATCTAGGGGTATCATTTATTATTGCTATAGTCCATTATACTTTATCTAGGGTAATCATTTCCTATTGGCATAACGCACCATCATTTATATAGAGCAATACTTTACTGTTGCCATAGTGCATCATCATTTAACAAGGGTTATCATTTTCTATTGGCATAGATCTTCAACATTTAATTAGGCTCATCATTTCTCATTGGTATAGGCCATTATCATTTAACAAGGGTTATAATTAAATATTGGCGTAGTTTATTATCATTTATCTAAGGTTATCATTTGTTATATCCATAGTCCATCATAATTTCACTAGGGTTATCATTTTCTATTGGCCTAGTAGAGTATCATTTAACTAGGGTTATCATTTCCTAATGTGAATTGTACATCATCATTTAACTGCGGTTATAATTTTCTATTGACATAGTGCATTCTCAATTAACTGAGAATATATTTTCCTATTGGCATAGTGCATCATCATTAAACTGCGGTTATCATTTTCGATTTACATAGTACATTATCATTAAACTGCGGTTATGATTTTCTATTTACATAGTGCATTACAATTTAACTGCGCTTATCATTTAATACTGACATAGTCCATCATCAATTAACTGAGTGTATCATTTTCTATTGACATAGTGCATCATCATGTATCTAGTGTTATCATTTACTATTGGCATAGTGCATTATTATTTATCTAGGGTTATCATTTCCTATTCGCATAGGTCATTATTATTTATCTAGGGTTATCCTTTCCTATTGGCATAGTTCATTATCATTTAACTAGGGTTAGCATTTTCTATTTGAATAGATCATTATCATTTAATTAGGGTTATCATTTACTATTCCCATAGGTCATTATCATTTATCTAGGGTTATCATTTACTATTGGCATAGTGCATAATCATTTAACTAAGGATTTCATTTTCTATTGTCATACTACATTATCATTTAAGTAGGGTGATCATTACGTATTGGCATCGTCTATTATACTTTAACTGAGGTTATAATTTTATATTTGCATAGTACATTATAATTTTTAGGAAGTTTGTAATTTTCTATTTGCATAGTACATTATAATTTAACTGGGGTTTACATTTCCCATAGGCATAGTGCATCATCATTTAAATTAGGTTATCATTTCCTATTGTAATAGTCCATTATCATTAAACTGAGGTTATCATGTTCTATTGTCATAGTACATCATCATTTAATTAGGGTAATTATTTCCTATTGCCATAGGGAGTCAGCATTTAACTAGGGTTATCATTTCCTATTGGCATAGTTTATTGTCATGTATCTAGGTTTATCATTTATTATTGCCATAGTGCATCATCATTAAACTAGGGTTATCATTTTCTATTGGCATTGCTGGTTATCATTTAACAAGGGTTATCATTTCTTATTGATATAGTATATTATCATTTATCTAGGGTTATCATTTCCTATTGGCATAGTTCATTATCATTTATCTAGGGTTATCATTTCCTATTGGCATAGTTCATTATCATTTATCTAGGGTTATCATTTCCTATTGGCATAGTGCCTCATAATTTAACTAGGGTTATCATTTCCTATTGGCATAGTGCATAATCATTTAACTACCGTTATCATTTCCTATTGGCATAGTGCATCATCATTTATCTAGGGTGATCATTTACTATTGGCATAGTACATAATCATTTAACTGCGGTTATCATTTTCTATTTGCATAGTGCATTATGAATAAACTGAGGTTATCATTTTCTATTTGTATAGTGCATTATCATTTAACAGTGTTTATCATTTTCTATTTGAATAGTGCATTACTATTGTTATGTGGTTATCATTTTCTATTGGCTACAATATAATTTTACTTAGGTGATTATTTTCTATTGGCTTGGTGCATTATCATGTAACTAAGGATATCATTTTCTATTTAAATGGGGCATGATTATTACGGATCATATTTCTAATAATTAAACAAAACAATAACAAATTAGCGTTTTTTTAATTCATGTAATTAAAAATTATTGTCTTTTTGTAGAATTAGTCTGTGAAACTTACTCTACCTACGTCATATTATGTTCCACTCGTTCTGAGAAAATTCAGCAAACACTAAGGTGAAAGACGTTGCAAATAGTCAAAACCGGACAATTAAAACCTTGCAAGAATACGTCAAATAAAAGTTACTGTTGGCAGCCGAAAAAGATGAACCTTGGTAACGAGAATGCTGGCCGAATAATGTAATCGAGACTAATAAAGTGTTGTGTTTTATCTACACTCTACAAACGCCTAAAAGTCGAAGAGTTCTTTCAGATATCAATGGTGTGCCATACAGGGCATTCTTTCCTGAATAAACTTAGTACAAAATTGACTTTAAGTCTAGTTGGAAATTATTTCTTCTTTTCTTACAACCCTTTCAAACAGAATAAACGTTGTTAGTATATTTCTACGGAACGTTCCCGAGTGAGATCGAACTCTAACATCTAGCAGTAATTTCATAGACATTCTTGTTTGCAAAGGGTTTCCACCTTTTAAAACCATTACCGCAAAATCCCTTCCTCGCTGATGAAAATGTCAACTAATTCATGTTATGGACCACCAACGCAATCAATATCATTGAAAAATGTTAATACTGATGATCATTTCCGTCTAATTAATCCTGATCGTCGAGTTGCTCTTGGCCTTGATAAGTTGTGAGCCAATTGTAAAAATAATGAAAACGCTCAGTGTTACATTGTTACATGATGGAGGTATTACGTGTACTATTACATCAACTAGTATGAGTTGTGTATCTAGGTGGGCAATTGCAAAAACTTTGACACAAAAATCTGGAGAACAAGTTCCTCTGGAACTAAACATATAAACAAGCCTGAACTCTGGCTCTTCTTTGACCTCTGATCTAACAGGTGCGTTGTGACAGGCTGAGTGTTCCCCTTTGAAGCTATTACGTCACAATCGTCGGAACGAGAAAAAGGTTTTTCAGTTGGTTTCTTGGAATCATGGTGAACAGACACAAAATCTAGATGTAAATTTAATTCGCCGAAAAGAGTTGATAGCGACTGGTAATACCAGTCTGCCCTCTCTTTTTAAACCAATGAAGGTATGAACTTTTTATAATTGTGACGGGAAAATATCTCTCAAATAAAGACAAGTTTAATTTTATTCCGGATTTGGATTTTGTTCCTCTCCGCATGGAAATTTTATTTACATACCGGACGACGGCGATGGTAGCTACGAAGTGTAGCCCACTACGATGAAGACAACGGTGACATTGACGATGACGAAAGGAGTACGCACTACGATGATGATGATGATGATGATGATGATGATGATAATGATGATGATGATGATGATGATGATGATGAGTATACGACGGCGCGTCGGGTGTCAGTGTACAAAAAAGAGAAATGAATACGAGAACATTTGAACTAAGGAACTTTAATATAGAGAACATGTGTTTAAGAACGAATACGTTTCAACATAAAGCAATGTAAGTTAGTTTATTATCACGAGATTTGATCAGTCAAGTCTATTTACTATCTTACTTTCAAATATCTGACAGAGCTGAAGTCATTTATCACTATGATACACGTATATGTCAGATGAAATCAAGTTTATGATCTTACCGTAAATCTGTGGAATAGATAAACTAGTTTATACAAACTGTTCTAAAGAATTGGTAAGTAAATATAAAAAATGGGGCCTGCTAGTGTATCCTGGTATTATAAACATCATGTAAAGTTGTTTTATTATCTTATTGTAAAACTCGGCACGACGGTAAGTTAGTTTATTAAGTTGCTGTTTGTATCGGGCAAGTTTAATCTAGTTTTATTTATCTTATTGCAAATGTGTTGCACAAGTAAGTCAGTAGATGATCTTTCTGTACACATGCCCATAAAAGCATTCTAAAGATTTAACAAATCTCAACTAGTATTCTTCATATCTTACTATCTTCTAAACAGACGTCGCAAGAGACGTCGTGACGTTTTAGAAACAGAAACATGTGAACTGATTTTGTCAACCTGTGTTTCATACCTATGTGGCCTGAAATGGGAAGTTTCCAATATTTCACGAGATCAACACAAGCATCAAGGCAGGAAAGAGAACAGTTCAGTTTCAATAAGAATGTTTTGATATTAACAGTTGGGTAGAAGTGAAAAGTAACACAGTTTGTAGAGCGTCTCTGTCTCTATAGTAGCGCCCAAATAATATACCTAGGATAAGAAATAACAATACGTCTTTAAAGTGCAAAAATCTTCGCCTTAATC
>OY744527.1:26815764-26853264 GCA_963556195.1 Sepiola atlantica | reverse complement strand
ATTATTATAACATTCGGTCTCCTTCTTGTATGAGTTTATCTGTTAGTATATCCATATCCCAGAGGATTTAGTGTTTTCCGTTTTCCAGTACTGTTTCTTGTTTATGTTTGTAACATTTATTATTATTATTATTATTATTATTATTATTATTATTATTATTATTATTATTATTATTATTATTTACTCACTAGGAGTTATCACACTGGTCATCGTCAGTGGTCGCCCACTGCCGACAACCTGCCTGTGGTATTCCCTGGAGTCCGAGTGAAAACAAGTCTCCTCAGGCCTTCAGTATGCTCCACCTCTTTTCGTTCATCACCGCTGATGACCTTGCGGTAATCGCAACAGCCACCTACCAACGATTTCCCGCTGATAAGGGCCATCGGTCCCCTCTGGGGCCCGAGTGGCAACAAGCCTTCCCAAGGTCCCAGAGCTGTCCGCGCTCTTCCAGTGGAGGTCTGGTTTGCGCTTTCCCTCCTCGACCCTCTGTCCATAATTTTTGTGGCGTCAGCCTATGCTTGCGCCTCTCTCGTGCGGTTGTATTTTCCCCGGTTCTGTTGTCTTGCCATTCCATGTGTTTGTTTCCATTCGTTGCTTATGTGGGTTGGTTTCCGCATTCGAGGACATTTCTCAGGATTGTAGCTGTTTTGATCATTACTGTCCTTTGTATGGTCTCAGTTATCCCTTTGATTCCTATTTCTCCTAGTCTTTTCTCCATGTTTTTGGGGACTGTTTCTAGTGCTCCTATGATTATTGGTGTTATACTGACTTTCTTCATGTTCCATATTCCTTTCAATTCTCTGGCAAGTTCAGTATATTTGCTTTTTTTTCCGTCTCTTTGATCTTCACTCTGTGGTCTGCTGGAACGGCAAAGTCCACGATTTTGCAGGATTTTTCTTTCTTGTTGATTATTATCATATCCGGTCTCCTTGCTGTTATGGGTTTGTCTGTTTGTACATTCATATCCCATATGATTTTGTGTTTTTCGTTTTCTATTAGTGTTTCTGGTTTGTGTTTGTACCGTTTTTTTGCATATTCGAAATTCAGTTGTTTGCACATTTCCCGGTGTACTTCTTTCCCCATGCTGTCATGTCTGTTCTTGTATTCCCTTTGTGCTAGCTTGCTGCATTCACTTATTATATGATTTATCGTTTCGTCTCTTTGTCTACACAGTCGGCATTTGCTGTTTTCCTGGGTTTTATCTATCTTTGCTTTAATAAAGTTTGTCCTAATCGCATTGTTCTGTGCGGCCGTCAGCAGAGATTCCGTTACTCTGTTCAGGTGTCCTTTTCTTAGCCATGCCCAGCTGTTTTCATTGGCTTCATCGCTTGTGAGTCTTATAAAGCGTCCATGTAGTTGTTTTTCTTCCCGCATTTCATTTCTTGTCTTTTTGTTTCTGGGTTCAGTACTTCCGGGGTTGTTTGTTGGGCTGGTGTCTCTTGCTGTGGTGATCAGTCTTTCCGTGTTCTGGGTTACATATTTCTCCATATCTTTTTTGGTGTCTTCCACACAGTCTTCTATACTTACCAGTCCTCTGCCTCCTTCATTTCTTTTCACGTAGAGTCTGTCCGTGTCGTCTTTTGGGTGCAATGCATAGTGTTCTAGTTCTTTGGTCAAGGTGCCTGAGTTCTTCTTTGGTCCAGCCTATGAATGGTCCAGAGTATCTTAGTGATACAGCCCATGTGTTTATCCCTTTTACTAGGTTTCTGCTATATAGTTTAGTTTCTAAGAGTTTCCTTGTTCTTCGAAGATATTCTTTTCCAATCTTCTCTTTCATTTCTGTATATTTGATTGTGTCTGCTTCCAGAACTCCCAGGTATTTGTAACTACTTGTTCTAGCGCCCTCATCTCCTCTTGGTTGGGGAGTTCTATGTCTTCTGTCGTCTCCAGTTTTCCTCTTTTGATCTCTAGTAGTGCACATTTTTTTATTCCAAACTCCATTTGGATATCCTGGCTGAATATCCTTGTTGTGTTTATCAGCTTTTCCAGTTCTTTTTTGTTTTTTTGCAAACAGTTTAAGGTCATCCATGTACATCAGGTGGTTTATTCTTTGTTCTGTATCCGTAAACCTGTATCCGGCATCACACTTTCTGAGTATGTAGTTGAGTGGCATCATGGCTTTTATAAACAGTAGTGGTGATAGAGAGTCTCCTTGAAAAATGCCTCTCTGTATTTTTATCTCAGATAGGTATTGTCCTCCGGCTGTCAGTTTTAGTCTCCATGTTTCCATTGCTTTCTGGATGAGATTAATAATCCTGTCTGGTATCTTGTATATTGTGCATTCAATTATCCATGTTTAGGGGATTCTGTCGTAGGCTTTCTTGGAGTAAATCCATGCCATGGTTATGTTCTTTTGTCTGCTCTTCACCTCCTTTAGGGTATTTTAGTCAATGTATAGTCGATCATGTGCCCCTCTTTGTCCTTTCCGGCATCCTTTTTGTTCCTCGGGGAGCAGTCCACGATTGTGCAGGGATTGGTAGATTTGTTCTCTCAGTTGTGCTGTGAGAATTTTCCACATTATTGGTAGACATGTTATCGGTCTGTAGTTGCTGGGGGTCGTCCCCTTTTTTGGGTCTTTTTGTATTAGTGTTGTTCCTCCTTCCGTCATCCATTCTGGTACGTCTGTTTTGCAGATACATCCGTTCAGTTTCTGCGCTATTCTTTCATGCAGGGTCGTGAATTTTTTAAACCAGTATGCATGTATTCCATCGTGGCCCGGTGCTCTCCAGTTTGCCATTTTTTTTAGGGTTTTCTTGATCGTTTCTTTGTTGATTTCTGTTTCGGTTCCTTCTTCGATTTCCTGCAGTTCATCTCATGTTTTTCAACCATTGAGCATTCTTGTTGTGCTTTTTTGGTTCTTCCCATATCTTGCTCCAGAATTGTTTTGTTTCTGTTGGGTTCGGTTGCTCTTTTGTTGTTTTTTCTCCATTTACGTTTTTGTAGAACTGGCTTTCATTGTTTTCAAAGGTCCTGTTCTGTTTGCTCTGTTCTGATTTGTACCTGTATCGTCTCAGTCTTCCTTCTATTGTTGCTATCCTTTGTTTTATTTCTTCATGTTTCTCATTTACTTTTTCCTTGCGTTTCTGATTTTTGCTTCTTAATCGTTTCATGTCCTCCTTCCTTCTGTTCACGGTTTTAGCTTCTTTCCGAAGTTTGGTTATCTGGGTTTCCAGTCTGATTTCCCATCCAGGTTTTGTCGGTCCTCTCTTTTGTCCATTCCCCTCGTTTCTTAGTTTCATACTTACCGATTTTGCCCCTGCATATATCAGGTTGTTTAGGTCTGTAATAGTTTCTGTTGGGATGTGTGTAAGGAGTCTGTTTACTCTTTCTGTTTCTGCTTGTAACTTCTTCGCTACTTCATTTCTGAGAGATGGGAGTTTTGTTTTGTTTTCTAACATGTATCGTCTAATGTTCTCCATTTCACTTGCTTCTTTTTCGTTGAGTTCTATCTCAGCAGGTTATGTGGTTCCGCAGTCTTCTATCTCCCCTGGTTTTGTGATTCCGTAGTCTTCAATCTCTTCACTTTCAGTGTGTATGTTTTGCCCGTCCTCTTCCTGTGGTCTCTCCTTTGATGGTGTTTCTTGCTCCGTTTCGCCATTAGCCTTCTGTCTGATTTCCGTCAGTTCCATCTCCGAGAACCATCCTCGCTTGAGGATCTGTCTTGCTTGATCTGCTATCCTTTGTTCCGTTGTATGCTAGTCACTAGCAATGTCCCAGAGATGTTTCATTCGTTTTCGGTAGCCTCTTTCTGTAGGGTAGCGGCTTTTATAATAGCACTCCATCACCAGTCTGTTCTCTTTCGTGATCCATTTCTTTCTATATCCTTTCAGTTTGTTGTTTTCGCTCTGGTTTTCCTGTCTTTGGTCTGTGTCCTTGTCGTACCTGGAATCAGAGAGGTTACTTACCTGGTTCTTGTCCGTTGTCTTGTTTCTGAAATGAGAAGGGCCAACATTCGCAGGATGCGGACCGGGTCCCCCATGTTGGCTAACGAGGGAGCACCTGCCCATCATGACACTCAGGTCTTTCTCATGAGTCCCACGGCTTGTATTTATATTATTGTGCATTATTCATATTTTTGGTGTGTGTGGCCACACCAGGCCCAGGCTTGTTTTGTCTGTGGTCCTGTCACAGGGATAGTGATTGTCACATTCATTTTAATGAGTGATATTGTGCACTACCACAAAAAAAAAAAGAAAAAAAATTATATCTATATATATATATGTTATACAAGGACATTATATAAGTTTTCTTGGCCGCTCCATAATAGCAGATGCAAGGAAACGATAGGTTCCCCTCCACTTTTCTGCTTGTATTCTTGGTTGTAGTGCTAGAGGGGGGTCGGTTTCCGCTTCTGTGGATTATTCAATAGTTAAAACTTAATTTTGTTAATTAAGGGACCATTTTTATCTATACGTTTCGACATCAAATTTCTTCTAAAAGTCATACGTACATATTAAAATCACTGTTTTTTTTTTTAAAGTAAAATACACATAGAAACAAAAAACAAAAATAAGAATTAAAAATTACACGTGTACTTATCAATTTTACGTGTGCCCAAGTGCTGGCGTTGCATTCTGGGATCTGAGTCGATTTCCGCAATAATTAAAACTTAATTTTGTTAATTAAGGGACCATTTTTATCTATACGTTTCGACATCAAATTTCTTCTAAAAGTCATACGTACATAATAACATCACTGTTTTTTTTTTAAGTAAAATACACATATAAACAAAAAACAAAAAGAAGAATTAAAAATTACACGTGTACTTATCAATATTATTATTATTATTATTATTATTATTATTATTATTATTATTATTATTATTATTATTATTATTATTATTATTATTATTATTATTATTATTCCAACCTACGTTTTAGGTAATCTATTCTCCGTATGAGTATCTGAATCAATTCAAAGTAAAAATAAAACAACAACAAATAATTGACATATATAAAAGCGATGCATATCCTCAACAAGCACAGATCTGCCACCATAGGGAGAATGATGATGCTACTATATCTAATGCCGCCAACGGGGATGCCCGTTGGTTGAGGATGGCACGGTGGCTAAGTGGTTAACGACGCGGACTGAGGACCTGGGTATGCTGGGTTCGAATCAAGTTCAGTACACAGACACACTTTTATCAAAACCCACACCTGACCTTGGAGAGGAGATGAATAAAATACTTAATGCCGGCAAAGCCACATATGATCTTTTTAAGTAGAAACCGTTTACGAAGTACGAGTAATGTCACTAGATGCGAATAGAAATTTCAATGGTTTCATGGATCTTGTGGTGAATAAAGATATAATATTATTAACCTGATGTAAAGTCCCCGACTATTACGCTAGCAACCCAATTTATTTCTTTTATGATTTTAAATTCAGTGAATATAAAACAGGTGCATTATGTCTGCAAATAAGTGACATTGTCCTCGCTTTTATAGCGGTCTAAATCGAAGACCAGCTAATTGTGTTATTCCTACGGTTACAAATTGTTTATTCATACTTGTCCATTAAACAGATAGATCCCATAGGTAACACCAAATATAGCTTCCCTGATTGCTGGAAATTTGCCTCTGTGGTACCAGTCCTCAGGAATTCTGGAGATGAAACTCATCTTCAAAACTACCGCCTAATCAGTCTACTCCCGATAGGGGCTAAAATCTTTGAATCTTTAATCAATCTAGCGATGAACTTCTTTCTGATCATTAGTACGGATTTAAACAAGACGATCTGACGATATTCTTACGGTCATCTCTGAACGCATATATCATACACTGGACAAGGCAAGTGAAGCTAGGGCGGAAGCGCTTGATATATCTAAAGCCTTTGACAAGGTCTGGGATAAAGGGCTTCTAAAAATTCACTCATATTGTATTACTGGACAACTATTTAATATAATTAGATCCTTCCTAATCAAAAGAACGATCCAGGTTGTCCTCGATGGCCGTACATCTAAGAACCATGAAATAAATGCTGGCTTACTTCAGAGATTCATCCTTGGACTGCTACAGTTCCTGAGTTTCATAAACGACCTTTATGATGTCATTGAGACTGAGATAGGTATAGTTGTTGACGTTACAACCCTCTACTCTCGTCATGTGTGTTAAACGGACGCGATCATATTCGAGGCAATAGCTGAATCCTTAGAAAATGAACCTAGTGAAATAAAGTCATAAATGGATGGTAACTTTTAATGTCGCAAAGGCAAAGCTACTTTCCATCAATAACTACAAGACACCTCTTCGTCTACCAATCGCAAATAACAGCCTACCTTAGATTTCAACATTAAAACTCCTCGGCCTATCATCTACAGGTAACATGAATTGGAATAAACACATTGAAGACATTGCCAAGACTGCTGCAAAGAAGGGGACCTCCCTCTACCGTGCTAGTAAGCTACTCACATCTGACATTATTCTATATCTCTACAAAGCAACAATACGCCCATGTATGGAGTATTGTTGTCACGTCTGGGCTGGTGCATCATCCATTAATATCTCTATCGTAGACAAGGTCCCCAAAGCAGAATCGCTTAGTGGGTCCCTCACTATCCACCAAGCTCCAGCACTGTCTCATCGCCGCAATGTTGCATACTTGTGCCTGTTGTTCAAGTACTTTAATGGATTGTGCTCTGATGAACTTGTTGCACTTATGCACTTCGAGGTAATTTCACTAGACCAACTCGACAATCAGCCAAATCCAATCCATTCACTGTGGAGAAGAACTTTCTACTCCAATATTTTTCCTCGTGCTGCCGGCCTCTGGAACTCCCTTCCTGCTCACTGTTTGCCCGACTGCACTGACATGCAGTAATTTAAAACTAATGTAAACAGACATCTCGCTGCACACTCCCCAACTTAGGATGACACCCAAAACCTACACCCTAATTATCAGTATCCACTTACGTCTACAGTGGCGACCAGTCTTGTTTTGGGTGAACTATGGTAAAAGAAATATCACACCCATACACATGATACGAATTATTTATTTAAAAACTTGTCTTTTAAAATACTTAATAATAAAGAATTGCCACTTAAAATTATCGGTCTCATAGACAAAACTAATAACTCATTCGCACACACATCTACGTTTTGTCTGGCGGATTAAAAATTGGCAAATAAACTCACCTATTTTAGAGTCGATCGGTAGAGTTATTCAACACTCTGGTGTTCTTATCAAATATTGTAATCACAGGTAACCGCGTTCCGCCTACTGCAAGCAGATTATTTCAGTTATCACCGCTCGAAATAATTCGAGGTTTTCCTTTGGATATGATAAATTACTGACGCGTATACTAAATCACTGAAGGGTTGTCCTTTCTCTGCACTAAAAAGATAAACAGACCTCGTAAATGACACGTGAATTGACAATAAGCGAGGGGAATTCTGAACGAGAATGACAAGCATTAATTGAATTGCAAAAAGGGCAGCAAATAATAAAAAATCGATAGCGTGAGAATGTGACGATCCTGCTCTATTTATTTGCGCCAAATCATAAGAAGGAGACATTGTAAAAACCTATCCAAGTGCATAGTGTCTACAATACTTAAACATTTGTATTGTTTAAGATAATCACAAATCTAACGTGACATTTGCGCACAATGAAAAACAACGCCCGCTTATTACAAGTAACTAGTTGAAGTACACGGCTCTAGATTGCTTCATAACAATAAGATAACTGTGGGCCCACTTATATAAGAGCATGGGGATCAAATCCATACAGAGATAATAGTGTTGCATACTCATCGACTCCCATCCAATAGCATCCGGGCGCTATCGATTGCTTTACTACAATTAAACCTAAACATCAATCCCTCAGACACTGTACTGAACTCAGCTGAAGTAAATGTCTTTAAACTAGTTCATATTAAAATACGAGGATAATACTAAATATTTCTTAAAATTATTGAGAAAATGACGTAAGTTTTGAAAATGTGACGTTGCTCTGGTTACAGGCAGAAACGCAATCTACATGATAATAGAAATATTTAAATGACATATTCATAAATTGTGTCTTATGAAACTGTTTTGATAACTCTCAATTGCCGCTGGTGCTATATTTTCAAATTAAATCTATACATATTTAATAGGCTTCATCTCCAAAGAAAAAAAACTTCCGAGGAGTAGATCTATAATGAATCACATCAAAGAATAATAGATGTTTATCGGCAAATGAGGATTCTAAAAAAAGCAGTAAAAGAATAAAATGAAACATTAAATGCTAACTGTTATATAAATGTTCATTTCGAAATTACACAATAGAAATTATTTCTTATTAGGAGGTGTGCGATCGTCTGAATGGATACCGTCGAGGATTTTAGAATCGGTGAAAAGATAATTTTATTGGGCTTATTGTACGCAGTCAGCTATGGGTAAACTCATTTATTATCTTTAACTAATCGTACGCAATTAACCTCTGACGGTAGAACTGCGTTTCTGTATCTAATAGTCAAAGAGGGTTTGTTATATGGCATAACAAATACATTTTAATAAATAACAGGCATTCTAATTAAAGACAACAAAATATAATTCAGCTGAAAGAAATCCGTCGTTGACTGCCCTGAAACTAGCGAATGGATAACTTCGGCGACTCAGTTTACAATATATCGAACAAATCAGAGTTTTATTTTTATGTGGTTTAAGATATTGTGATCATTTGCCTACGTGAACATATATGTCAATTGAGTTATCCCCCCTTTGCTATTTGGCTGTTTGGAGTCGATGGACTATGGTCTATTGACTGGTAGTCAATTTGCATAGGTGGTATATTTTAGTAGTCAACTGAGTTATATCCCTTTTGCAGATTGGCTGCTTGGAAGCTATGGGCATAGATGGGTCTGATTGGTAGTCAATTTGCATAGGTGGTATATTTTAGTAGTCAACTGAGTTATATCCCTTTTGCAGATTGGCTGCTTGGAAGCTATGGGCATAGATGGGTCTGATTGATAGGCAATTTGCATAGGTGGTGGGTTTTGAATATGAAAACTAATCTTTTGAAAGTGAAGAGTTCATTTATTTTTTGGGGAGTAGAGAGTCAACTGTGAACAGTAAGCAGTGAAAAGTGAGCAGTTGACAGTTAACAGTGCGAATTTAGATTTTGGCTGGCGATGACACCGAAATAAATTTAATTTAATTCCATTATCGGATTACAAGTTATTTTCGCCTTATAAAGGGGCTATGGAGCCCGGAAATTTTAAGTTAAGCAAAAATGTGATATCGCCTTTTCGTGGAGAAGATGATGTAATTGTTGGATACAAAAAGGAAACTGGTGGCAAAACTACAGACAGTGCAATACCTTGCTAGATTTATTCCAGTTTTTTCTGCACGGAAATGCGCTGGCACTCTACCTTGATAATAATTAATGAAGACCTATTAGATGCGGAACTAATAGAAATTGGATTCACCGAACAGCTTTTTGAAGCTTATGAAAAACTAAAACGATTTCGGTGGACTAGAGAATCGGTGGACGTTTACTCCAATACAATCAACAGATTGGCTGGACTAGCAGAATCCCTTGGGAGAGGGCTGGATGATACGGGCAAACTGACATACGTCACATGATTCCCTGATGACGTATCTGAGTTGGTGTGGTGGAAGTAAAAGCGGTCGATGGAAGAGGCGTAAAAGGTAAGGGAGCCCGGCAAGTCGAGATAAAAGTAGAGTACGAGTGTAGGTGGAAGTGATTGTAATAGATCACATAGTTGACAGGATCGATGTCTAATTGGAATGGATGTATTAAGTGAGATGGAAGGTGTGACTATAAACAAAACTGAGGTGAAATTTGGAGACGTATACTATGCCGTAGCTGAAAGCAGTAGCTGAGCGATGAAGGATACAACCTAAAAAAGCCGCAATAGTGTACAACATGGCCCCCAAGGTTGGACAGAGAGAAGAGACAGTGCCGCATAGATCGATGTTTTATAATGAATGGAGGCACCCAAGAGATACATCCCCAGAAATCAAAAGGCGAGGGGCAGCCAAAATCAAAATCGGAGAATAGGTTTGGGCCAAGCCGCCAAATGCACGATGTACTACGCAATGAGAACACAGGAGTAATTACAGAATTGCAATACTCTAACAACTTAAGAGTCGATGGGATACCGCGGCATATTTTAGATGTGAGGCGCGTGGTTCATGTAAACGAGGGAGATGTAAGCGCCGAACACGAAGGCAATTAAAGTGAAGCGGTTGCAATGCAATGCAAATTACGCAGAGAGAACGTAATGTACCGATTTGAGCACGGGATTATGTGATGTAAAATTTGATGATCATGGGGGCGTGTAGTTTAAGATACTGTGACAATTTTCCTTCGTGACAATATTAGTCAATTGTGTAATCTCCTCTTTGCAGATGGGTTGTTTCGAGTATATGGGCATAGATGGCTTTGACTGGTAGTCAATTTGCATAGGTGGTTTTAGTTGTAAATTGAGTTATCTCCCCTTCGCAGATTGGATTTTTTGAGTCTATGAAATATATGGCTCTGTTTGGTAGGCAATTTGCATAAGTTGTGGGTATGTTACTATGAAACTTATTTTCTGATATTTGAGAGCTCATTTGATTTCTAAGCAGCAGAGAGTGAACAGTGAACACTAAGCAGTGACAATCTAGCAGTTGACAGTGAACAGTAGACATTTAGATCTTTCGTGGCGATGACACCGAAACACAGTTAATTTAATCTCATTATCGGATTACTATTTATTAATTTGTTTTTTTTTATCACGGACTCTCATTTGTGTGTGTTCTTTTTGATGCGTTCAAAAGCTGAAAGTTTCTTTACTTTCGGACAATAAGTTAAAAATACAAATATAACAATATTGCCCGAAAGTTGTGTTTAGGCCACACGTTGTCATGTGTGTGTGTGTGTGTGCATCGATTAACAATATTTTGAAAAAATCATTATAAACAAATGCACTCAATACTCAACACTACATAGTAAAATCAGCCCGATAGAGTCTCTATCGGTCCGAGGAATGGTTCTCTGCAGTTCTAGGAAGTCTACCCCCCAGTCTTTGCCTTCAGACCATGTCAGAAGGAGTTGTTTATTGTGTATCAGCCAACTTGCCCTCTAGTGGGGAATGCCGACGAGGCTGAAGGAGGAATATTTTGTTCGGCCAGACTAATCTTCATCTATAACGCCGGTTTTATCTCAAACTTTCCGAACATGTCGCACATCTTCTGCCGTGGAAGAGATAAATACAAAGCATATGCTATTGTATTTTACGTTCGTTAACTTTGAGTGATGCACAAAAATAAAACTGTAGCCGTGCCCTATGTGGACTATTTATGCGGAATTTTTCTCTCATTATGTTATTGAAATTGGGTTTGTACAAACTGATATATTTTTTATAACTAGATTTTTCGGTTTCGTCCATTTATGTTTTTCTAGTACTAGTCTAGCAAGCGAATAAGTGGTTCGTGCCTTCTTTTCTTACTGTTCTAAAAATAGTTAATAACACAAGTTATACACTCTATATCTCTTAATAACATTTTATGTGCATACACGAAATAATAAATATATATATATATATATATATATATATATATATATTACAGCAAGTGTGGGGCAAAGCCTGAATTCCGCGAAATGGACAGTTTCCGCAGATTTCTGGAGGCCTTATTAGTTTCATTTTCTTTACCGGAATTGTAATATTGTCATATATATGTTTTTTAATAGCAACAATATATTCCTTGTAAACCTCCTACGCCTCGCAGCCCTCTGGAGATTCATAAAGTATATTTTGTGTAAATTTTCTTCAACGATTGTACAAATAAATTGATAGGGTGACGGTTAAGAGTGGAAACATGTTTTTACGACGTGTCGCTGGAAGGGAGAGTTTTGAACACCGCTCTGGAGGCCTCCTCACTTTTATTTTGTGAAACTGTACTTACAAGAGTGTGAGAAAAATGATATATACAGTGTATTTTATCAACAAATGAAATTCTCATTGAGTGGGATTTAAAGAATTAGATGGCTTAGGTAATACTCTGGAAGGCTCTTTGTTTCAATCGATGTTCATGCTTGATTCAATTGTATCAAAATGAATACGATACTTTAATACACGTTCACCTAAAAATAATGTAAATAGAGCATTCACAAAACTAACATATACACCACACTCTACTGACGGCGACATTCGGGATAAATGCAATTAATATAACCACAGTAGATATTTCGATAACGAACATCCCCAAAATATCCGACTTCTTCGTAATATTTTATTTTCATTGTTTCTTTCGGCTGTGTAAATATCTACATTGGTTGTTATCAATTACTTTTGTAAACTATATATAGCACTGTATGGAATTTTAATTTGATTGTCTACGCCCCCGAAGCTCATTATCTCTTAAAACCCCACACCAAAGGTTGCTCTTTTGAATATAGAAATAATAAAAGTAGTAATATGCGGAACAGGTATTCGAAGAAAATGTTCTTGGTTCCTCAATTTGCACGGTAAACACCGGGATGCTGGTTTAGCTAAATAATAATTTAACTAATGAAACTTACATTTACAGTTTTAATCGTTGGCAGCCATGATACCTACAATAAATTTGGGCGAAATAACGGTCGTTGAACCTTATTTTAAAGTATAATTTGGTTCAAACGTTACAACTTCCGGCGAACGGCGAGTAGATCAAACGCGTTTTAAATATATAGATACATACTGACAACTTAATATATAGATGCTTCCTACCAGATATGATAATGTAGTTTTCATCTTAAACATAGTACGCTTTCATTTATTTGTATAGCTGTACAGAAGCTGTTATTTACAATTGAATTGTTATTATTATATTCAACAAACAGAATGACGTTGCTACAAACCTGATACTACGTTCCATAGATAGTGCATGTAGGTTTTTTTATAGACTACCCACAGTTACCTTGTCTCTTATATTACTATTGAAAACCCATGTTATATGTCTGCTGTGGTTAAAAGAATGGCGATAAACACTGATGTATCTTATTATAATGGTATATTTTTATTGTCAGTGGCGGTGAACGAGTGTGACGGAGAAATATAGAGGGCGCACGGTAATCAACGGGTGATGTTTCTCTGTATTTTATTTCGCCTTTGATGTAAATTGTAGCCACACCCAAATTATTTTTTATTGAGCGACGAAGTAGTTCCGTCTATAAAAACATTTTATGTGGTTATGAATCATCATAACACTATATTATTTTTTTAATGCTTGTGTGTTGGTATCGACCGTGTCGATCAGCCGCGTGTTGTTTCTTCCGGCCAAGTGTGTGTCTATGCCCCTGCAAGGTGACATTTATGTTACATCACACCCAATATTAAACAGCGAAGAGCAGGGTTATAAGAGAAAGTAATAATAAAAACAATTCAACAAATAGTAAGGATTAACAAGAAGATTTACTAAAACATAAAAGGAGAACAAATAAGTTCAGAAATCGCCGAGTATAACGAGAAGTCCTATGCGATCTCGTTAGTTCTTGTTCTTTTCATGAGAAGACATTAATTTAGATTCGATGTATGTAGGTTTAATATGGCATTTTCAAGTCGATTGATAAGCACTATATGGCATAATCAATCCAAAACAAATGGTTAAACAATATTAAGTATGTTTAACTGATATAAAAATAAATGTATTTCCTATGAGGGCAAAACTGTGATTGTGTCAGATAAAATCACATAATTTAAAACACCTGCATGAGTTTCTCAGTAAAAAAATTACTACGGTTGTAGAAAGACTGAATGTAAGTTTAAGATATTATACTTCCCCAGAAGCTGAATACATATGTTATTAGTACATCTCAAACAACGAGACAATCAAGGTCGTATTTTTGTCTCTACATATGGTAATCGCAGACTCGCGTGAAGCCTTTAATAAACATTTATTATAGTGTCACAACAATCTTTATTGGTCTTTTATGTATTTTTCAGTGCACTGAAATATATGTATATTTAAGTAACATTTGCTTTTATGATTTCAGCAAACAATAAATTCGATGACATATCTTTCATCCTTAGAATTGAGATGTTTTTATTCCAAGAACCTGTTGAGAAGACAGACAATTGTATACGAACTAAACTCGAGAAACATTAAGCGTAAAGAATAACACGGAGGCGGTGAAGGGAAAACGCATATAAGTCCACATATGAAAACCACAAAGTACTACAGTAAACTAGCCAGGCGAAAATAGTAATTTACTCAAAGCACTTAACAACCAAAATATGTCGCAATGTGTCAAATATCCAACTTATGTATAGATATATACACTTTTATATTGTTATGTTGCATTATAATATGCGTAATAATTAAGAATAAATACTGTTTAAACACTCTGCTATGTTAAATCAAGAACATCAAGCAAAAGTTTTAAATATTTCTAGGTACGTCAACTAGATATCACTGTGTAATTCTGTTTGTTAAGAGATGAATCAAGTAAATAGGATGTGCAAGGTTGAGGCGGTTAACTCTTCGTGACACTCGTCTGGCACAAAAACGATAACTTAATGGAAAAACTTAGAGAGGCAGCTGTAAGAATTTGAATAACCACCGCGACCAGAATTGTGTCAGATTCCTTAAAATCTATTTCTGTACTCCTCTTTTTGCCACCGGTTGTTTTTATGCAAATCAACAGGAAGTCAACTGAATATCCTAATCTTTCATTAATAGTTTTTTTCATTGATCAACTGAACGAATATCTATCGTCAATCTGGAGCATTTTCAACGTACATCTGGAGCGTGTTCAACGATTTACACAAAGGATAATGACAGGATTGATCACGTTTGCGTACAAAACAACGGCTTGAAACACAAAATGTGTTCTGATTTTCACAGCTTCATCAACGGGAATATAAATTCACCTTTCGAGGAGTTTTTCACCCAAACCTTGTCGCGGTCCCCATGGTTATTGAAAGAAAATGTACCATCGTTGCTTTCATCATGACAGAAAGAATAGTAGAATTCTCCGTCCGTGTTTCTGTATATGAAACAGTCTGCCAGATTAAGTCGAAATGATGCATACCATATCTAGGTTAACATTCACCTCGGACAAACATTCATACAGTATATAGATGCAATATTTTCTAAGTGTGTTTTACATGCCGCTTTGCTATTTTGGGACCAATAAAAGTAATTGCATGATTGATCATACGTTTTTGTTTTTCGTGTCGACATTTGGTTCTAAATCAAGATTGCCCACCGTCAAGCAAGATCTCAGGTGACTCATGGACCTATGCTTTGAAAATTATGATTTAAACCGCTCGTTGTCCAGCTTCTAATGAGAGTATCAGATATCCCTGGATGTGTTACACTGTGTTACATCAGGACATATAAAATATTACTTGAAGCTTAGAAATTGTAAAACTAAAACGCTTGAAATGTTACGACATATCTTTGTTGAAATAGAATCTTTGAAACACAGGTGATCTCAAATGGACTTCGCTGATATATGAGAGTGTAAGATTGGAAGAACAAAAGAACCCTATGATTCCGGGCGTTCGACGATATATTAAAACTAAGAAAATAAAACAAACGATGAAAAGTATAGATTCATTAACCTTGGGTAATTAAAATGCACCTATAATATATATATATATATATATATATATATATAATGTGTGTGTTTTTCGTTCAAGTTTTAAGTATTGCATGGAAAGTTTATAAAATTGAAATAAAAGCCAAATCAGCAATACAAGATTAATTTTTTTTTTTTTTTTTCTTACATTAATCCTATCGATTACGGAATAAAATTCCTTCTTCAGGGGTGACCAGTATTGAGTCATTTTTTTTCTTTTTTTTTTTTTCATCAAAAAACAAGAATAAAGAAACTTATTTCATTTGTTAATTTGACAAACGTCTTAGATGGTACGACGTAATCGCCTTGATGTTATGAAATGGCGGTAGGATTCAAAACCGGTGACGAACGAGAGATGCGTTGGCACGCTGTCGAGTAATGTGTGTGTTTTTCGTTCAAGTTTTAAGTATTGCATGGAAAGTTTATAAAATTGAAATAAAAGCCAAATCAGCAATACAAGATTAATTTTTTTTTTTTTTTTTTTTTTTTTTCTTACATTAATCCTATCGATTACGGAATAAAATTCCTTCTTCAGGGGTGACCAGTATTGAGTCATTTTTTTTCTTTTTTTTTTTTTTCATCAAAAAACAAGAATAAAGAAACTTATTTCTTTGTTAATTTGACAAACGTCTTAGATGGTACGACGTAATCGCCTTGATGTTATGAAATGGCGGTAGGATTCAAAACCGGTGACGAACGAGAGATGCGTTGGCACGCTGTCGAGTAATGTGTGTGTTTTTCGTTCAAGTTTTAAGTATTGCATGGAAAGTTTATAAAATTGAAATAAAAGCCAAATCAGCAATACAAGATTAATTTTTTTTTTTTTTTCTTACATTAATCCTATCGATTACGGAATAAAATTCCTTCTTCAGGGGTGACCAGTATTGAGTCATTTTTTTTCTTTTTTTTTTTTTTCATCAAAAAACAAGAATAAAGAAACTTATTTCATTGTTAATTTGACAAACGTCTTAGATGGTACGACGTAATCGCCTTGATGTTATGAAATGGCGGTAGGATTCAAAACCGGTGACGAACGAGAGATGCGTTGGCACGCTGTCGAGTAATGTGTGTGTTTTTCGTTCAAGTTTTAAGTATTGCATGGAAAGTTTATAAAATTGAAATAAAAGCCAAATCAGCAATACAAGATTAATTTTTTTTTTTTTTTCTTACATTAATCCTATCGATTACGGAATAAAATTCCTTCTTCAGGGGTGACCAGTATTGAGTCATTTTTTTTCTTTTTTTTTTTTTTCATCAAAAAACAAGAATAAAGAAACTTATTTCATTGTTAATTTGACAAACGTCTTAGATGGTACGACGTAATCGCCTTGATGTTATGAAATGGCGGTAGGATTCAAAACCGGTGACGAACGAGAGATGCGTTGGCACGCTGTCGAGTAATGTGTGTGTTTTTCGTTCAAGTTTTAAGTATTGCATGGAAAGTTTATAAAATTGAAATAAAAGCCAAATCAGCAATACAAGATTAATTTTTTTTTTTTTTTCTTACATTAATCCTATCGATTACGGAATAAAATTCCTTCTTCAGGGGTGACCAGTATTGAGTCATTTTTTTTCTTTTTTTTTTTTTCATCAAAAAACAAGAATAAAGAAACTTATTACTTTGTTAATTTGACAAACGTCTTAGATGGTACGACGTAATCGCCTTGATGTTATGAAATGGCGGTAGGATTCAAAACCGGTGACGAACGAGAGATGCGTTGGCACGCTGTCGAGTAATGTGTGTGTTTTTCGTTCAAGTTTTAAGTATTGCATGGAAAGTTTATAAAATTGAAATAAAAGCCAAATCAGCAATACAAGATTAATTTTTTTTTTTTTTCTTACATTAATCCTATCGATTACGGAATAAAATTCCTTCTTCAGGGGTGACCAGTATTGAGTCATTTTTTTTCTTTTTTTTTTTTTCATCAAAAAACAAGAATAAAGAAACTTATTCTGAAGCTTGTAATGCAACTTAATTAAGCGTGCAATTTTTAACATTTTAAGATATTATTAAAATATATATTTTGTTGTTGAACCCATATATATATATATATATATATATATATATATATATATATATATATATATATATATATATATATATTATCGTTTTATATCTAACAAATCCTGAATACAAACTGAACTGTAAATCAGATTATTTTCATCAGATATATTAGCTGAGAGGTTATATGATTGAGACTTTCAAGATAATAAATGTCATTTTAAACTATGGTGGGCATTTTTTGTCTCTTAAATCTGGAAGGTTATTGTCAATGCAGTTTTTAAAAACTAGATATGTTAACCAGATAATTCTTTTTGCTAACAGAGTAATACTTTTCTAAAACAAGTTTCTAGATCGGATTAAGAACAGCAATAGCGTGAATCAGTTTAATATGGGGTCGGAGGAATTCAGAGAAAGTGGTAGGAGGGAGAAATTGAGAGGCCACTTTTGGGGATTGTCAAATGAAATATTTAACAGAATTTGATCTGAATATTGATACTGTACTAAGAGATTAAATTTTTTAACAGTTGAATGTAGAAGATAGTTTAAAGGAGGATGCCCAAGGAGGCATAACAAACAAATAATATTAATAAATAATAATAATTAATAACAAAAATAGACAAACATATTTAATTTCTGTAAATACGTTATAGGATTTTACAGATATTAACAAAAGTAGATCATTCCATCAGCAAATATGACAATTGGTGATTGATCATATTGTTAAGTAAATGCATTATTTTTAAATCAATTGTTCCCAAATCAACTTATGCCGCCTCGTGAACTAAAACGGTGCACTTTAATTACATACATTTCAAGAAGTGACATTCGTTTTACTGACTATTAAAGTTGCTTAACATTATTTATACGATAAGAAAAGTGAGACTTTTTATTTAAAAATAAAATTTCTCCATTGTTAAATGAATAAAGAAAGGAATACGAGGCATGCTCCTTTGATTTTTTTAAATATTATTTATCGGGCAATCACAAATATGGACGAATAAAGAGTCATATTCTCATAGTCGTATTGATACTGAGAGAGATTTATTATTTCAAAAAAATATTGTCTGCATTAAATTATACTCCAAATTCTTTGAACATTTGTGCTTTTCTTCTATCACGGAATCTTACGATTTTTTAAAAATGTTACTTCATATTTACGTATATTTTTAGCATTAGCATTAGTTTCTCTTTAGTTCCCTCCCCAACTGTTTAGTATCGAGAAACAATGGATACCTCCTGTAATGGGTGCTGCGTGTTTAATTGTAAAGCAAGGTTTGTATAATCAAACCATATTTCGCCGGAGTCGGCACTGCTTGACACGTGCCTATATTTCAGCCAGCGACTAATGCTTAGAGAAGCCTATCCTAGCGGATGTCTAGAATTCACTACATTACATGTCACAGAATCTTGAAAAAAAATTCAACTTGTTCCACTAGTTACTATATTTAGGATTTAGAATGGTTATTAATCACTTAGTTAAATATTATACAGACATTATTCATATTAAAAATGAAATTGTTTGACAACTCAAAATATTAATAAAAACAGGTGTTGTATATCATGAATACCAAATTATAAATATAACGTTCTTCGGTGTTTGGGTTCTGCAATCAAAACTCGTAATTAAATAAAAGCAAACAGGTACTGGTGCTTCCACATGAGAAAGCCTGATGATACCGGTTCCCTGATCAAAAATGGACAAACATTGATGTTTTTTTTCGTTTCTTTTCGCAAAACGTAATCCTGTTCTGTAAAGCCAAATGCAAAGACAATCAGTTTCCTCCCTCTTTTTTCTTCTTTTTTTCTTAATAAATAATACGAAAAGCATAAACACTTTACAAAAATGACTGGATTTGGCATTAGATTACCTGAAAACAGTTGATTTTCTTAAAACAAGACTTCAAAATCAATAAACATAACACGTTTACAAAAATGACTGGAGTCGGCATGAAATAAACCGAAAAAGGGTTGATCTTTTTATAAACATATTTCACCCCAAACAAGGCAGCCCGCAACTGTAGACGTCAGGGGTTACTGATTATTAGAGTGTAGGTTTTGGGTCTCATCCTAAGTTGAGAGCTGTGTAGCGAAATGTCTGTTTACATTAGTTTTAAACCTCTGAATGTCGATACAGTCGGGGAAACAGGGTGAAGGAAGAGGGTTCTAGGGGCTGGCAGCATGGGGAAATAAGCTATTGAAGTTGAAGGTTCCCCGGCATCTGGGGACCTCTACAGGGAATGGATGGGATTTAGCTGATTGTCGAGTTGGTTTAGTGTATTTACGTCGAGGCGGCACCAAAACAGCCAGTTCATTGGAGCACAATCCATTTAAGTATTTGTAAAACAAGCACAAAGATGTAACATTGTGGCGATAGGACATTGGCTGAAGCTTCGTGGATAATGAGGGAATTATTAGGTTGGCGACTCTTTTTTGGACATTGTCTAACAGGGAGATACTAGTGGATGATGCACCAGCCCAGATGTGGCAACAATACTCCATGCAGGGGTGGAAGGTTACTTTATAGAGATACAGGATAATGTCAGGTGTGAAGAGTTTACTAGCACAGTAGAGGGAGCCCACCTTCTTTGTCGCAGCCTTGGCAATGTCTTCAATGTATTTGTTCCAATTCAGGTTACCCGTTAAGGTTAGGCCGACGAGTTTGAATGATTAACTCTCAGGTAAGGTGTTATTTGCCATGAAAATCGGTGGTTGAAGAGGTTTCTTGTAGGTGTTGAAGGAAAGTAGCTTTGCCTTTGCGGCAGTAAAAGTTACCAACCATTTATGACCCCAATCCACTACAGCCTGGATGTCATTTGATATGCCGTAACATGAAACAACTAAGCAACCAATAGTAAACAGGGACCATATCAATTTAAAGAAAAGACTGAATAACAGTGTGGTCCCTTTATCATTGTATTACTTTTCTTCTCTTACGTTGCAGCTGCTACTTGTACTCCGCATCTACCCCAAACCCCTCGTCTCATTCACTCAAAATTATCTAAAACAATCAAACAAGCAAGCAAGATCATTAGAATATAAGTATAACATAGATGGATAGTAACCATCATAATTGCATTGCCAACATGAAACGTGATGAGGATTGAACCTTCAACATCCAGAAAACAATCACTTATCAATGTCATCTGTTGTGTTACAGATTATTTCATAAACTCAGAATTGTATATGATTATTAGAGATGACAATTAATGTCAATTATAATTATACACTTTAATGGTAAACATTTGAAACGTTAAATTCGCGGTGGTATTCTGATTATTTTCAACATTAAGACGAGTAATGCAATTTCAGAAAACAAAACAGTGTTTTTGTTTGTTTATATTATTGTTAACCACTTCTGAAATGTCTGTGTTTAGCATTAAAACCTAAAAGCAGAGATTCCATCGATTTTAAAGATGAAAAAGACAATATCGTTTTGACTTTAAATGTAAAAATACAAACAATTGTGTGTAACTTTTATCCATTTTCCAAGAACTGCATCAGACAGCAAAACTTTTTTGAGAAGAGTATTTATTGCTCACGCTCAAAATATGTCGTGACCAAATGAAGCAGTGAACACATTCATATGCCCCCCTTCCTAAAATGCACGCAGTCACATACACACACAAACGCACATATAACTTTCCGTTATCAATATTGATTACAATTGTAGCCTACGCTTGATGAGAGAATTTATAATAAAAATAATCATAATAATCATAATAATAATAATAATAATAATAATAATAATAATAATAATAATAATAAACTAGCGTTGCCTCTAGAAATTTCACGGTGTTTATCTTTCAACTGTTGTATATTACTGATGTACCTTTTATGTGTGTCTGGCACAAATGAAAACTCTATGATGTTATTGTACGACATTTTTCAAACTAAAACATACTTATCTAATAACATTAGTTCATGTAGTTAAGGAATATATCTAGCGATGTGGGTCTATTTCCAAAACACTTGCAGTAGTTTGTGACCTATTTCAATTCCATGGGCGTCCAGTTCTAACAAGGACTGTACGATATTATTGTATAATCTTCATCTTTTTAAAGGTTGAGAAACTGTATTTGATTTAAGTTTTACATTCCACACAAAAGTAGCATCAACTGTAAAAAAATTGCATTGCAGCTTCGGCATTCCGGTGGTCCCATCATAAAAAGATAGTGACAACTTACGTAAAATTACATTATCTTAGCTTGTTATAATATAGATAATTTTATTAAAAGTTATAATAGACGACATGTGACCCGTTCAATTAAATTTAGTTCATTGTACATTTTTCTTCTCGTCTTCCTCTTTATACGCTTTATTTTCTCTTATTACCTTTCTCTTCTCTTTTTTTCTTCTGTATTTGCGTAATTTGTTTATTTACGTAATAGTACAAGTAGTGGTAGTAGTACAACCAACTTCATTTCGGCCACATCAGCAAGAATTGTTCTCTACGCAACGAAAAGAAAACTCTCTTTCTACTGATGTGTGTACTGAGTTATTTTCAATGTAGATTACATATTTGCAACTACCTCTTATCTGTGAACCTACCACAACACTGTTTCTCTGCAGACCACAATATGGTCGGCTTCAATTTCCATGACTATAGATTCGTATCATGAACTGTCCCCACACATATTGGAACTTACTCTATTCTATCTATCACCTCAGTCCTCTCAAATGGTGTATCATCTCTTAACGGACACGCATTATATGTCAATAACTATAAATATTTCAGTGCCATTTCACCGTAATGTGTGCTGACACATCAAGTAAAAAACAGAAAAAAACTCTGAGATAGTTGTTTGTGAGAATAACATCCAATATAAAAATAGCTGTTTGAATAATCACAAATAATCCAAAATGAGTACTTAAACAATAAAGATCAACCGACAGACAGACGAAAATACTATTTTGAATTATAATCTGCTAAACCGAAGAAATGCTATTCAAATCAAAGCTTAACGGACAAATGAAAATACTATTTAAAAGTTGAACTTGCCACGAGAAGAAAAGATCTATGCAAATTGATGCATGAAATATATACCGACATACGATCTCGAAGAAATAGGTCGACGTAACTTAAAATTCTCGAGATACACGATATTCTATGTTAGGCTCGATAGAAAAAGATTTGTAAATAAAATACTGCTAATTTGGTTTAATGGTATTAAGCAAAGTTTTCTTTCCGTAAAATTAGATTAAATTTCTCTTGAAATTCTTTGACAATGCTTGTAACTTTGCCGAGAATAAAATGACCCATGTTGCCAAATTCCTAATCAAAGCAGTTCAAAAGGTAATCAAATGATTGACAGAAGCATTTGGCTAATGCAGTCTTTCTTGCCAACTAATTAAGTTTATTCTATCAGAGTAAATGTATTCAGAAGTATCCAATCATTAGCTGTTGAAATAGCGTAAGTTTAGATATTATTCCGAAAGGACAACGCGCCTTTAGCTTAGGATTAAAGAATATATTACACGTTGGAAAGTTTCCCACTAAAGTTGTTGGTTTTAAGTACAAAATAGTTTATATATTCTTCTTCTATATCAAATATATTATAATTATATTCTTAATTTTATTTTTAATTATAAATATAATCAAACAAGTTATAGTTATGTATATATATATATATATATACATATATATATATATATATGTATATATATTCACGTACAAACACACACACACACACACATATATATATATATATATATATATATATATATGTGTAATTTTTGATTATCCACGAACGTTCCTATCAGAAATCATAGCAACAAATAAACGAGTAAATTGTACCTGATGGCTTTTCATATATCATTTTTCCAACGTTTACATTCACACACACACACATACAGATATATATATATATATATATATATATATATATATATATATAGATACAGAGAGAGAGACAGAGACAGAGAGAGATATGTATATATCTATATGTATATAAAGAAGTGGATTTATCAATCTTTATTAATTTAAAAAAAGAATGTTTGTGTATTATTTTTTTAGTTTAGTGTATACATTTTTATATTACACGTGTTTCTAGCATGTTCGGCTCCCTTCAGATATTTAAAAAAATATATTTTTAGTTTTTAAAGAAACATATAACAGTTCCGAAAGAAAAACTGTCGATTAAACCTACTTATTAAACATTAAGTTATTGTGTTAGAATGTGCAACCTTCTTTGAGTCATCAGTATTGTTTACTTGAGTTTTTTGAAGCGCGTCAGTGCCAATATTTTGATATAGTCATATGGGTTCTACTATTTGCATATATTCTTAATCTGTGTTGGTTTATTTGTTTGCAATATCTCCCTTCTGTATGTGGAGGGGGTGGTACGTATGTGTGTTTGGGTCAGTGTATCTGTTCTGGATTATATATGGGTCTGCATATATGTGTATGCCTCTGTGTATATGTTTTTTGTAACTCCCGTTGCACAACTCTCCATTTTAGATATCTTCATAAATCTTGACTATAATTCTTAGTAGCCCCTTACATCTCACTGGAAATGTGCCTATTCAATGAAACATATCATGTTGACATAAACTTGCTCACATTACAATATATATATATATATTATATATATATATATATATATATATATATATATATATTATACACACATGTAATGTGACTTACATAAATGCAATGGTGTTTCAGTACTTTCCGTACTACATCGCAGTTAAAAGTTTATAATGTAAAGTTTATAACATATATTTATCAAGTTTTACTTTGTATTGAACACTATTAAAATATATTGCTTTTAAGTTTATGTTATCAACATTTTTAACGTGTTTAATTATATATTTATATATATATATATATATATATATATATATATATATATATATATATATATGCATACATATATATATATATATATATATATATATATATATATATATATATATATATATATATATTGGTCTCTCTCTCTTTTCCTCGGAATGTGAAGCTGCCATTGCTGAGAGGCAACAATCATTCCGTAAATTCGGCCGCCATAAGTCAGCTACTAATAGACATACGTTTATAGAGTCAAGAAATAATTGCAAGGCCGTGATATGCGAAGCAAAGAGAGGGTATAATGAGTTAACAAAAAAAACGCATTCAGTCACAGAAAGAAGGTACTCATGATTTCTGGAAAATCTATAACAGTGTAGTGAATAATGGTCAATCAATGATTCCCCCACTATCAAATCAAAATGATGCCGTTTGCACTGATAAGGTTGAACTACTTGCCCAGCGTTTCGCTTCTAACTCCACCTTGGACTAAAAAAAACACCCCCTCCCCAAATTATTATTGCGGACCGAAGCCACACTTCATAACCTGATAATCACCCCATCCCAGGACAGAGACATCATAAAAAAAACTTGACACCTCCAAAGCTTGTGGGCCTGATCTTATACCTGTCATGGTAATACAGAACTACTCTGCTGAACTGGTCCCTGTCCTCTCCAAACTCTACAATAAATTCCTAGCTGAATCTTGCTTCCCCGATTGCTGGTAAATTGTCTCCGTGGAACCAGTCTACAAGAATTCTGGGAATAGAACCGATCCCCAGAACTACAGCCCAATCAGTCTACTGCCGATCTTTGCTTAAATCTTTGAATCCTTAATCAATCTAGCTATAGTTCGGCACTTAGTTAATGCTAAGCTTCTTTCTGACCGCCAGTATGGATTTAGACAAGCACGATCTACTGCGGACATCCTAACGGTCATCTCAGTACGCATGTATCATACACTCGACAAGGCAGGTGAAGCTAGGGCAGTAGCGCGTGACATATCCAAGGCCTTTGACAAGGTATGGCATAAAGGGCTTCTCCTGAAAATACGCTCATACGGTATTACTAGGCAATTACTTAATATAATTAGATCCTTCTTAACCAAAAGAAAAATCCAGGTTGTCCTCGGTGGCCGTTCATCTAAGCAACATGACATAAATGCTGGTGTACCCCAGAGATTTATCCTTGGACCTTTGTTGTTCCTGATCTATATAAACAATCTCCCTGATGACATATAATCTGAGCTTGGTTTATTTGCAGACGACACGACGCTTTACTCTCGCCATGTTGGCAAAACAGACGAGATTATATCTGAGGCAATGGTTGAATCTTTAGAAAATGACCTCCAGGCTGTAGTGGATAGGGGTCATAAATCGTTGGTAGCATTTGATGCCGCAAAGACGAAGCTCCTTTCCTTCAATAACTACAAGAAACCTCTCCAACCACCGATTTTCATGGCAAATAACACCCTACCTCAGAGTTCATCATTCAAACTCCTCGGTCTAACCTTCACAAGTAACATTAATTGGAACAAATACATTGAAGCCATTGCCAAGGCTGCTGCACAGAAGGTTGGCTCCCTCTACCGTGCTAGTAAACTCCTGACACCTGACACCTGACATTATGCCGTATCTCTACAAAGCCACCATCCGCCCATGCATGGAGTATTGTTGCCACATCTGGGCTGGTGCATCATCTACTACTCTCTCCCTCCTTGAAAAGGTCCAAAAAAGAGTCGCAAACCTAATAGGTCCCTCACTGTAAACCAAACTCACGTCCCTGTCCCATCGCCGCAATGTAGCATCCTTGTGCTTGTTTTACAAATACTTCAATGGATTATGCTCCGATGAATTGGCTACTATAGTGCCCCCTCGACGCAAATTAACTAGACAAATCTGACAATCAACTAAATCCCATCCATTCACTGTGGAGGTCCCCAGATGCCGGAGAGTTTTCTACTGAAATAGCTTTCTTTTCGTGCTGCTGGTCTCTGGAACTCCCTCCCTGCCCCCTGTTTCCCTGGCAGTACTGACATGCAGAAATTTAAAATTAATGTAAACAGACATCTCGCTGCGCAGATCCCAGTTTAGGTTGCCCCCCAACCTTATCCCCTTTGCTTTCTCCTCAGTAGCCCCTTACGTCTACAGTAGCGACCTGCCTTGTTTTGAGTGAACTACGTTAATATATATATATATATATATATATATATATATATATATATATATATATATATATATATATATATTTACATTAAGTAACGTCGACTGTATTTCTACAGCTGGACATCCAAACTTTAATTGTGACGAGTTAATTTTGATGTATTATTGTAGCGTGTTATTTAAATTATAATAGCGCCCTCGTTTCAATTTACGTAAGATACGTTACAGGTTATTCTGACTAGACTAGTGTCATTTACTGTTTATATAATAAAAGAGAGTCAGCTGCTTACGTACTTACAAATCACTGTATAACTTATATTCAATGAGATATACGTTAAAGAATGTTACATTAAACTTTACACACACACACACCCACACACACACATACACACACACACACACATATATATATATATATATATATATTTACGTAACCTGTCCTTTGATATATCATTTCCACGTGTCTGATCTGTCGTCGCATGGAGAATTAATTATTGGTGGGAACAGATTTATTTATCCTAAACTAGATGTGAATTTAACTCTTCACTCAATCAAGCAATTTTACGTAAGTCACAATCCATACTGGCTAACCTATACTTTTTCAGAAATATAGGGCCCCTCTAAATGTAACAATATCTCATGCTAGCTTTGTTGGCATAATTTTCATACGTTTAATAAACAACACGAATGATATATGTACTTTGCTGTCGACGGCACTATTTAAAAACGCCACGTGCTTTTCATTTCTGAGATGACTATTGTCTCTTGTTAAAAAATTTAAAATTACATAACATAAACATGTATTCATTTCATAAGCTGTTATCGAAGTCAATCTTTCAAATACTAATAATAAACACTCGCATCATCTTATTATATGTCTAATATTTATTCTCTGCAGTTTTCGTACATATGTATATGAATAAATCAGATGTTCTTACTATATTACCATCCAAATATGTTACTGTTATTTAAATCAATAAAACAACATTGTTTAAAATCTACACATATGAATGAATGTGCAGACATATGATTAAAGTACAGTTCTTTGAATACCTAATTTACATAACTATTTATTCGATGTAATTAATCTCGTTTCATTTGAAATTTTGTGTCGGGTTGGACTCATGTTATCTATTTGGCCTGGATAGGGAAACCTCATGTTTCAAGTCTGCTATTCCACCTGGGAATACTAGTTTCATTAGTAAAGTCCAACAAATATACCTGTTAGTTGTTTTTTTTAACATAGTTCACCCCAAACTATGCAGGCCGCCACTGTAGACGTAAGGGGCTACTGAGAAAAAAATTTATTTTAAATTTCTGCATGTCAGTAACGTAAGGAAAGCAGGGAGCAGGGAGGGAGTTCCAGAGTTCAACAGCACGAGGAAAGAAGCTTTTAGAGTAGAAAGCTCTTCGGCATCTGGGGACCTCCACAGTGTATGGATAGGATTTGTAAGATTGTTGGGTTGGTCTAGTGAATCTACGTCGTAGTGGCACCAGAGCAGCAAACTCATCAGAGCACAATCCATTGAAGTACTTGTAAAACAGGCACAAGGAAGCAACATTGCGGCGATGGGGCAGAAGCTGGAGCTTAGTGGATAGTGAAGGACCTATCAAGTTTGCGACTCTTTTTTTGACCTTGTCTAAGAGGGAGAGACTAGCGGATGATGCACCAGACCAGATATGGCAACAATACTCCATGCACGGGCGGATGGTGGGTTTGTAAAGATATAGGATAATGTCAGGTGTAAGAAGTTTACTGTCACGGTAGAGGGAGCCCACCTTCTTTGCAGCTATTGTTTTTGTGGCACTTAAAGTTACCATCCATTTTTTACCCCATTCCACTACAAACTGGACGTCATTTTCTAAAGATTCAGCCATTGCCTCAGATATGTACCCGTCGGTCTTGCCCACATGACGAGAGTAGAGCATGGTGTCGTCAGCAAAAATTCCTATCTCAGTCGCAATGGCATCAAGGAGGTCAAATTCGAAAATCAGGAACAATAGTGGTCCAAGAATAGACCATTGCGTACACCAGCATTTATGCCATGTTGCCTAGAAGAACAACCATCGTGTACAACCTGGATCTTTCGTTTTGTTAGAAAGGATTTAATTATTTACTAGAATTGTGGGCTTACTTGGTATAGGAATTTATTGTTGCAGCATTGACTTAATCGAACAACGACTGTTGACTCGCACAACGAATGGGAGCGACTGCGGCCAGTGCAGTAAACGCTCTATTACAGGTTCATAATACGATCTCTCCTTCCTCTCTTTGTTAAAATAAATACTTTTTCATACTTAATTATGATTTCTCGCACGACTCACACTTTTCTTTATATAAACACAAAACATAACACAGATAAAGCACCCATCAAATATAAACACTTTTCAGGTTATCTGAAAGTTCTTGGACTAGTGTTTATCGTTTATCTTGCAGAGAGGGTGTGGATCATTCCTGTTAATCGACGCTAGTCTGTTTTCGTTTCGGTTCCTAACAAGTCACTATTACCTTGTTCAAATATGTTATATCGCACCAGTATTTAATAGATGTCACCCATTGAATTACTCACGAGACGTAACTTCTGTAATCTGACGAGTATCGTTACGACAATGTTATTTAGTCGGATCCACCTGTCAAACTTTATATCATATAGAAATATTCTATCTGGTGATTTTAAAAATGTTAAAAATGTGTGGTTACTGAGACAATCTGTGGATTCGATGTGACATATTTGAGTTCTGGTAGGGATAGTTAATGCTGTTTACTTGGATTTCCATGGAAAAAAAACAAATGCATATGTTCTCCTTCGAGTTACGAATAAATATATTAGACATTCCGGTTAAAGAGGTATAAAAAGGCTGGAATGAGGAATGGCGTCACTAGAAGCAGAAGAGGCTGGACTGAGGAAGCTGGAACCTGGATAGCATGAACGGTTGAATGGGGAGGAAAGATCTGGAACTCTATAGCAGGAAGAGCTGGATCTACAGGGCAAAAGTGTGGAAGTTGATAGCAGGAAATGCTGGGTCGACAGGACAGAGTTATTGAACTAGGTAGGAGGAAAAGCTGAATCGACAAGACAGAGGGCTGAAACTGGATGAAGCAGGCAGTGGCAGTGTGTATGTTCATTGCATTAGTAGTTTCGGTTGTTCGCCCTGAAAAGGTCTGTCTGATTGCATCAGCTGCTGCTGGTGTCTTCTCTGGCTTCCTGGCTTGACGACCGGTCCGCTCAGTCGGAGTTATCATGTCTTCTGACGTCCCTTGACTGAATTGAATTTTTGGTTAAAAACCTGCCGTATGTATAAAGAGAAACGGCATTAACGCTGCCGATCTCATGAAGCAAACAGAATGCTGAAAATCATTTATGGACGAATTTATCACGGTTAAAATAGCTAGAAAGTTTGTTGACAGTGTTTACATTTCGGATTATTGTGAGAAAACGATGTGTGAAGTTGAACTGCGTGGGTGATAGTAAAATGAGGGAGATTGGACATTTACCACGGCTGCTGCTGATTACCCCACTGGAAACGTACCAGGACAAAGTAGTACTGGGTTTGTTTGTGATTTTTAGAGGCGTAGCTTTGAAGGATGTGTAGGAGTGCGTAATGTGTGTAATCATTGGCAGAGGTGAACGGATATCGCGACAAGGCCCTTCCCCTGGATAATTGATGTTTATCAATTAAAATACCATTTTGCTAAAGAGATGCTATTAAAACGCTGTGCAGATGTGCTGCAAATTTATGTGCAATGACAGTCAACAAATGAGGAGTGCAGGTGTTTCGTCATTATGGTCAGACCTCGGTAGTGCAAGAAGTAGTTCCCGATCAGAAATGTTGAGTGAAAGTGTATATTCACTGTTGATAAAATATGTTGTGTGCACAGTTTTGGGTGATGAGTGCAAGTGGGTCTGCACTGTTGTTGGTGCTCTAAGTCTTCACGTGAGTCTGTAGATTCAATAGCGATTAGTGCAAGTGATCTTGCATTTGTTGGTGACGTCATTCACGTTTATTAGTCCGCGTGTTGTGGAGCTGATGAACGAACGTCAATAAGCAAGACTGTAAGTGCGTTGTGTCACTAGACAAGTGTATGAGTCGGTCTGCAATGTTTGTCAGATCCGTTGTGCACGTAAATCTACATGGTTAGTTGAAGTAAGTGCGAGGTGCCTTCACTTGCTGGTGACGTCGTTCATGTTGATTCGTCTGAGTGTTGTGCAGCTGATGAACAAACGTCCAATTGTCAAGATCGGTGATGCCCTATGATTAAAGTCAGGTGCGCAATGGTTTGCAAGTGAGTTTGCAGGTTGTTTGTATAAGTGTTGAAGTGCGTTGTTCAAGTTGATGGGTCCTCCTGTTGACTAATGAACGTCGATTTCTTAGGTGTTTAGGCGTGCGTGTGCAGCTGTACTCGTTTTAAACTGGTGCAACTTCTTCCATAGTAGTGTCAGTGATATCCGTGTGTGTTTGGTATTTGATGAATGTCCGGGAAGGTTTAATTGTTGCGTCTTTTGCTGGAGAGAGTTAGCAGACCCCGAAGACTGATTTTGATGCTTGCTGAGTCTAACTTTTTTGCAACCAGTAAGACGTCAGAGGGCTCGGTGATGTAGTTCGTTCTCGGATAAGTGTGTTGAGATGTTAAAATTTGTGGTTAATGAGGTCTGGACAGTATGTCATTTTCTCTACCGGCCGGTGTCTTTGTCCGATATCACGTCGGGGTCACAACTTGTTGCAGAGCCTTGTTACCGGGGTGATTGTTTTTACAACTAAGAAAGTGAGCACAGGCAAATTACGACAACGCCAAGGAAGAGAGGACGGAAATGGATGAATAGTTTAACATGAAAAAGTATATTTACCATGAAGGTAATAAGGTATGCGTGAAAACTGAGGTGGCGTGCAATACTAAGAGATTCTAACGTAGGTGCTAAAGGAAGCTGGTGCAGGAGTTAGCTGGGACAGGTGTATAGGGTGGTGTTTTAGTAGTTTGCTGGAGCTGGCGCACCAAGAAGCTGGTGCAGGGGTGAGCTGGAGTAAGCGCTGCAGACAGCTGGTGAAGGTGAAGGTGTAGGTGCTGCGGTAAGCTGGTGCAAGACTAAGCTGGAGCAGGGGCTTAAGTAACTTGGTACAACAGCTGCAGGAAGCTAGAACAAGCGCTGCGAGAAGCTTGTGAGAGACATACTGGAGTCAGATGGAGAAAGCAGGCATTTTCAAGTGTGAAGATTCATCGCATTAGTAGTTTGGGTTGTTAGCCCTCAAAAGAGCTGTTTGATTGCTGCTACTTCTGGGGTCTTCTTCAGTTATTGAGTCGCTTGACTCCACGACTGAATTTTAGGTTGAAAACCTGATGTTTGTATTAAGAACAACAGCATTACAGCTGCAGATCTCATGTAGACAACACACAACTGAAATTAATTCCTGGTCCAATTTATCACGGGCAAAAATAGCTAGGAAGTTTGTTGACCGTATTTACATGAATGCCGGTCACTTTTCAGATGCTGGTGTTTTGGATTATTGTTTGAGGTTGAACTGTGTTGGTGATGGTAAACAGAGAAACACGACCAAAGGAGTAGAGTGGGTATTCACAACGGCTGCTGGTGATGAGGCCCCAGTTTAAAAGTACGAAGTCAAACTGGTTCTGGGTGTGTTTGTTATTTTTAGAAGCGTTGCTTTGAAAGAGGTATAAAAGTACGTAATGTTTGTAAACATTTGTAGCGGTGTAGGGATACCGCGACAGTATATTTGTTTACTCAATACCGTTTTTGTGTGTTTATTTCTGACCACAAAGAAGGGCATTACAACTTTCAAATTTTTTATTTAAAATAATTTTGCAAAAAATCCACATAGTAAAAAAAGCGAAACAAAAACGAAAGTAAAATAACGCTCGGGGCACAGCGCGAAAGTCACACTAGTAGAGAATATTTTAGTTTCATACGGCTTAACTGACCGATGATCAATCATTAACAATATTAGAAACTTGTAATGTGGACAAACAAATCAATGTAAACTATACAAATATAACCAGAATAAAACCTCTCAAAATCAAAATAAAACAAAATCAGGATAGCAGAGCTTTGACAAACAGCAATGTTTGATATTAGGAACCTGTCACGTAAACTGAGGATCGGTAATTATTATTTATCAAGCACATTTACCATTTAATATGATATGTATATCAAATTTGTATACTATGTCTCCCGATATTGAGCACTCGCAACTTAATACTGCAAATACCACTCCATCCAACATTATAGTAAATTTATAAATGTTTAATACAATTCTATTTGTTAAGCCTGTAAAGATACAGTTATTTGAATACAATGCACGTGTGTATTCGCCTTTCAACCAGGATAATTTATGTCCCTCTTTAGTCTTGAGAAGAACAGGATCCGTTTAAACGATTTATGATCGTTTAGAGGTTCTCTAAGTCAGGATGTTATGATGCGAGGCATTCAACGGTGAAACCTATTCAATGACGATTCGCTTTGTTAGCCGGCCTGTTCTGTGCGATCTTTTATATGTACGATATAAAAGGGATCAGGCGTAACATCGACCGACACTCGTATCGCGAACTTACGGGAAAGGATTCTGTAAAGTTGAATGAGGCGGAAAACTTGATAGTCACAGCAGAAGGAACGCCGAGCAACGACCTTTACATGATTTAATGATGGTCGCTAAGGGGCACGATAACAATTACATATGGAGGTTTCTCTATTGGGAAGATGTGCACGTTTCTGCGTTTGTTGAATAAAAAATATATTTTTCAGATATAATCTTTGTAAATCTATTACTATACTAAATATGATTTAGTCTAAGGCTTTGTTTCTCTATAGTTTAATCTAACGAACTCCTAATACACAACGTCTTGTTTAAAACTAGTGTTCCTCCATTATGGTGTATGGTGTGATGAGATATTAACGGCGACTGAAACGAGTTCCCATTTCATAGCAGCAGAGAATATATAATCTGACACTCCTTAAACAAATAATTAAAAATGTGTCAACTACAAAGGATTCTAGGAAAAATGAAATATTCTTTAGTGTAATATCCCTTTTCCTTTCCTGTCAATACATACAGAAAGATAATGCAAGACAACCAACTCTCCCGGTTCAGTAGAGGGGCGGTTGTATATTAAGCAACACTTGCTTAACTATAGACTCATCAAGCAGTGCTGGTTTAGAAGAGGGGGCGGTTATCTATTAAGCAACCCTTGCTTCACTATACACTCACTAAGCAGTGCTGGTTCAGAAGTGATGCGGTTAGTTATTAAGTAATCCTTGATCCAATATAAGATAAGTAATATTAACTTTCTCTTTTATCTTGATAAACTCTTTACTGTCTGATGTGTTTTTTTAATCATCCTCGCGTTTCAGAAATTTAGTAAATTCTATAGCGGAAAAAAGTATTTTATATCTGAATTCTATATCAGTATATCTTGTGTAGGATTTTCGCTTTGAATTTGAGAAATATATATATATATATATGTATATATATATATATATATATATATATATATATATATATATATATATATATATATATATATATATGAATATATATATATACCAGTTTCGGTTGTCTGTGGCGTGTATAAACTATTATACACTTGTTTACGATGTGTATGTTTCAAGAACAGTTATTAAAAGAGAACGAATAGTCTGAGAGAAAAAAAAAACATGGAGACCACTTACTTCCATGCAAGCAGATGAGAGAGAAACACGGACAGATTGATAGAAAGCTATATCGTCTCGTTTTGCCTACCTACATTGTGCCACCTTCCATCGGCGACAGCACCTTTTACATGTATACTTTGCTGGAAGTGTCGTCAAGAACAAAGATAATCCTCTTTGATGCCGAAAGTAATGTTATCTCGGCAACTTTCGTTTCTGAGATCACCTCTGGCTTCTAGGTCTCACTCAACCGGCTTTCGTAATGATAGATTACATGAACATCAAATATAGGCGGGCGCTGCATTTATTATGACTGATATCTCATCTTTCCGCGATCCGACACTTCTTTTTCTAACCCTAGAGCAAAGATTCAAGTGTTGTTGTTGGTGTACTGGTTGCCCCAGGTCTTACCCCCTACTTTTCGCGGCTGCAACTCATCCAATAAAAGGAAGTTGTTCTATCGTCCACCGTCTGAGATGGCGCTATCGAGATATACTACCGTTCTGAATATGGATGTCTTATACGAGTCTTTGTTGATTAACCATATTAAACTTTCTATAGTATCACACTCGGCGTTCGGTGAGGGGGGTAGGTGGGTGGGTTGTTGGGGGTTGGAATGGGGGGGGGGTTAAATCGATCCTCACGTGCAGATTGCTTCATCGCAGCCCGTTTAAATCGTTATATACTAAAAATACATAACCCCCACACTATCTGATATTTCTCCCCTCACTCTATATATTTTTCTCTCTTCCTAATTGTTGTTCACTATTAATCTTTACTCCTCGCTTCACACTACTAAGTGTTACAAGACATTCTAGTCTTCTACACAATACACAACGCATACAAATACATTCCATTTATCATATATATGTTCTTGCTTGTAAATAGAGTGTTACCCTTGATAGCTTATAAGGAATATCTCGTAATTTAATGAATTTATCTTCATGTAATTCTTGTCAAGCTTACGATTACTTGTTGATATTTATCCTGGGCGTGTAGTTGTGGTTTTATTGTTCATCGTTATTATTGTATGTCTTTCATCAGAGAAAATATTGAAGACGAACGACATCATATAACTTTACTTACTCTACAATCAGCGTTATTGGGCGGTTAGCGATTTGCTTCATAAAGTTGTATGGTTGTAATCATCCATGTTTTATTCGGGTTATCTGAAAGTTTATCTTTTCACCATGGTTACCTTTTTTTACTATTATTCAGTACAAATAAGGCAGATTGCCACTGAAACATACGCGTAGAATATGATTGGGGCCAAATTTATAGTGACGAGTTTTGTAGCAAGATACATGTTAACATAACATTTAATCTATTTTCTGTTGGTACAATCAGGGAAACAGGGAGCAACGAGGGAATTCTGAACAAAAGAGGCATGAGGGAAAAGCTATTAGAGAAAACTAGTTTCCGAAATTTAGGGACGGACCTTTACAGTTAAGTTGTGAGATTTTGTTGCCAGTCGGTTAAGTCGGGGGTATTAAAGTCTAGTTAGTTATTTTTCGGATCACATTCCGTGGAAGTACTTGTAAAACAAGCACAGCCATGCAAAATTGAGGAGATTGGACAGGGGCATGAGCTTGGCAGACAGTGCGGGGCATGTCATTTTAGACACAATTATTTGCACTCTATCCCAAGGAGAAATAGATTAATTGTTGATGCATCAGTCTGCATTGTGTTTCTCTCAAATTGCACTCTTTTACTAAACACGACCAATCTTATACATATATATATATATATATATATATATATATATATATATATATATATATATATATATATATATATATATATATATTTATGTCCCTATTGAAAATTCACAAAGAAACCAATTTTCTTTTAGATAACAGTTTATGGTAGAGCAAAATTCTTAAATAATTATATTATTTAAGCAGCAAAATTATTTAAGCAGCCAAATTGAACACAAACATTTTTACACAATTCTGTTAGATAGCAGTTTAATGCTGAGTAACGTTGCACAATTAAATAATTATTTAAACTAAGAAATTAGCAACAGAAACTCATAATCAACACTTTTAGATTACAGTATTTTATTTAGCTAAATTACAAAAATAATAATATCATAAAATCAAGAAATTATCAGAAAACGTTTATAAGCAATTCATGTAATAACAGTTAATTCCTAAGCAAAATTGCAAATTGGAAAATATATTAGAATTTACGCTAGTTTTTATAGCCGTGGTTTAGTCTTCACAGGCAATGAATACCCCTGTAAGGGTGAATGCACGTGTAATTGTGGAGCAAGTGTTGCGTAATGCACACAACCTCACCTGAACCGGTACTGCTCGAATTCAGTTGCAAGGAGAAGTTCAGGACGGCTGGAAACAATACCGATATAAGTGAAGAGCACACACAACACCTGGTATTTCCAAACGTTCAACAATTTTGTATTGCCCAAGCTACATGTCGCTTAACTTCAGTTATCTAACGGGAACAAGTGTGTCCACGTAATTACGTTAACAAATCATCCAAATCACTAATTTACAAGTTCGTTAAAGATGAGGTTATTCTTAATATTAACTGGAAATTGAACCTAATAATTACATTTTGAAATAACCACAAACCATACACAACATATTTGTCAAATAACTGTTTATTTATGAGTTGAATTATAAAATAAAATGATAACCCTAACACATTATCAATGTCTACTAATAAACACATGTGTTTAACAAAAGTTTATTTTTGAGCTGCAGTTGCAAATCTTTGTATTCTTAGAGACAGTTTTGCTCATGCTCTCATTTCTCTTGTCATGGTTTTATCGATTATTATCCACATCGACTTGATATGATGTACAGAAAGTAAATGCTTGAAGTGAACACAGACAATATTAATGCTACCGACGTTTTCTTTCAACAATATCTTAGTAATGCAAAATAAATATTACGATAAGGAGTGTTTATTGATAGATGTCTACCTGGTCACTTTTTCTTAATATACACAACATAAAATGAGAGGTTTATGTAGATAGAGGTGCGTGATAAACTCCATGGAATTTAAAATATGTTATTTCTATTTCAAGTGTACTCCAATCTAAAGACATTCACAACAAGAACTCGTCAACTATCACAACGTAAATAAATGTTGCTGCTTTTCCTCCGCGTGCCTAGCAGAAGCAAAATCTCACCGAAGATAGTTTTTTGTTTGTAGAGCACATACTTACAACGAGACTTCTTTTACGCAGATTAAAAAACAGTCGTGTGCAAATCTAATATTAACAGATTCCTGTTATCAACACCCCCCCCACGTGTTCGAACTTGGTCAACTCCGTCAATCATTCTAGATCCAATCATAAGGTTCTTCATTT
>OY744527.1:26798264-26813264 GCA_963556195.1 Sepiola atlantica | reverse complement strand
ACCTAATTCACTCTAGGAGGTAATTCTAACTCTCCAGTAGGTAATTCAAAATCTTTCCTTTTGTTGTATAATTCCTCTGTTTAGTTTGTATAATTACTGCTGTGTAAATGCAGACCCCAGGATGTTCTTGTATCACCTTTATTGAAACCGAAACATGTTTATCTAAGCACTTAAGCTAATGTACTTTCAGGATATATCTTGTTATGTTTATCTATTTCCAACATATATGCAGGAGTTTGTGAAGTTTTTATACTCTATTTACGTTAAGAATTAATGTGAGCACCACCATATTATTGTAAATCTGTTGGACAGTACAGATACTACATTTTGAAGGCAAGAAAGAGTATTTTAATTCGAGTTTCACGGGCGACAACAGATGAAATAAAAATAATATGTTTTATGCATAGAATCATCGTGCGATACCGAAAGAGTGGATGGTTATAATATACGTATGAACAGGAATTAGCCTTTTATTATTAGTATATAGATGCATCATTCTTTATAAAGGAACAAAAAATAAATGCATGCATGATGAGAAGTTGTCATGAAACTGCAGCAATACGTTTCATTATTTATTAACTTCACAATATTCCATCTAAACAAATATTCAGTCATTTGTATGTAAAAAGTTCAGCTACCTTAAATCAGTGTGGGTTCGACATCGAGGTCTGATCGACCGATTGTAAGAAGTTGAGTGTCATGTTATATATATATATATATATATATATATATATATATTTATATATATATAGGTGTGGAAAAGCTCGTTTTTCTATATAAAATGTGACAAAGATTGTAATACATCTATCTCTGTTTTGATTAATGGGGTCATAATGTTGCGACGTTATCCGCTGTGCACAGTGATTCCTATCTCTGTTTCATTGGATTATTGCACCAAATAATGACGTCATCAAGTTGAAACAGTTTCAATTATCTGTGGAGCGTATCAATTATTATGAACCGATTTTCGTCGCCGGGAAACAGGTATTTGACCGTCTGTAAACAAAATTCCTCGGACGCCTATGTAAGTTTTTAGAAGGTTTATTCATGTAGATAAAGAAGACGCATATTGAATGGCATACAATCACTTTAACATGTTGGCAGTCGCCTCAGAGAGAAAGAGAGCGTATATAGACGGACAGATAGACAAACAGATAGACATACAGATCGCTTTTGCTTCAGCTAGCAACATTATGAGCACCCCCTTTGCGCCTGTTACGCGTCTGTTCTGTAATGTTGTAAGCAAGAGACCGAATTCTCCCTAACTCGGAAGTCATATGATTTCGTCAACTTCCGTTAACTAGCGGTTAAATTTAGATCTCCCATACGTCACTCACTTCTCTATTACACGAACAGCTTCGATTATGTAATGAAGTGTGCACGAAAGAAATACAACATGATCCACAGAGTGTGATGTCGTATATATATAATACACTATTCTGTATAGATTACTTAACAAGTATATTCAAATGTAATTCCTCTAATGATGGAAAATTACGAAGAACCAGTCCAGAAATGATAAAATTATTGACGGAAACGCATATGAAGAAAATTATTTCAGTTGTTTTTACGACTAAAATCACTGCAACCATTTAGAGATAGCAAATTTTAAGACATGCAATCCACAATAAATTATTTGATTATTCAACTGATCTCCTCTCGTTTCGACTATTTTTGTTTTAATCTTATTTTTGGTTTTATTCCGTTTTCTTCTGGAAATCAAACTGAGCCTATGTAATGTGGAATGTTTAAGGCATTGACACGTACACATTCTCTTGTTAGAGCTTTGTTTAATTCATTGAAAATCTGGGAAATGAAAAACCGAGAAGATTAATGCAATTGCATTAAAACAATACGCTGGTTTACTTTTTTATTTTAATAGAAACAATAAATAATCTCCAGTCTACAAAAATCGTCATATGACCATAATTTTGGGTTGGTCTAAGAGTTTGTCCATTTTCGGAATGTTGTTCTCAACTGCAATAACAAATGGTCATTTGGAATTACACAATGCAAAGACAAATCCTGTCTAATTAGTGGATACATGAAGCCAATTTGCCTTTATACATATTATAATAGTAATGAGTGATGTGATGTATATATATATATATATATATATATATATATATATATATATATATATATATAACATCAGTCATTACCCTTATATGTAAAAAGACAGATTGACATCATGTATCCACATATTACAAGAGGATTGAGTAGTATTATATACATATATACACACACACGCGCGCACACACACACACACATATATATATATATATATATATATATATATATATATATATATATATATATATATATATATATATATATATTGGAAATGAAAAAGGAAAGACAAAGAGGTATTTTTATATACTCATCAACGTTTCATCTCTATTTGTAAGACTTCCTCAGGATGATAATTTTAAGAAAAATGTCATGCTAGTACATCGAAATATTGGGTTGACATGATGGGTTGATGTGAAAATGTAGTAGCCGTGGTTACTAAGAGCGCTGGACCAAGGTCCGGGATGAGAGACGTCAGTCAGTGGCAAGAGTGAAATGAATGGCTGTGAGTGAAAAAGGGGAGATGGGGGAGTGTTAGTAAGTTTGTGTTAGGGTGAGAGGGAGGGGAGGGGGTGCTGAAGTTTTTGTCGTGGTGAAGTGTAGCATGGATTTTGAGGGGGAGGGGAAAGAGGAGGGAAAGGGGGAACTCTGTGTCTTTCGTATGTAGGTAGTATCGTAGTTTTAGAAAAACGATTTGAAGAAATTAAGATAATTTGAAAGTAGGCGGGGTAGGTGGGTAAGATTGTGGGTGAGATGGGTGAGGGGGGAGATTTTGTTGTGGTAAGGTGTGACATTTTTGGAGAGTAGGAGCCATTTGGCTATGCCAGGAGGTGTGAATTAAGGAATATTGTTGAAATGTATAGTGAACATGACAATAAAGGGAAGGAAAAGAAAAATAATGAGAAAAGTGATATGAATTTTAGCGAGAAATATGTGAAATGTAATTTTGTGCAGGCTGTGTTGATGATTGGAAATTAAATTGAGGACAAAAGGGCTTAAATATCTACGTATTTGTAAGGATGTCTAGATAGTGTTCATTGGTAGGGCTTTTATTTGTGGTTAAGTGATTTAGATTTATAGTGAATGAACATTATGTGAGGGAGAGTTAGTACGTGAGTGTGTATGCGGGGACATGTATATAAGTACAATTGAGAACGAAGAGAAGAAAGGTTAGCCATGATCTAGGTTTAGTTTTTGTTCGATCAGTATAATTTTGCTTATTAAGTGGGATATATTGTAGAAGCCATTTCGTTGTCTGATGGTGTTGGAGGCTGTTATTAGTGGTGTTTCCAGTAGTCTTCGCCGTGCTTTGTTATGAATGTGTTTGGTGATTTGGGCCTGTTCAAATTTGAAAGCATGATCGTGCTCTGATACATGGGGAAAACGTGCAGAGATATTTATTGTTTTTATGTCCATTTTGTGTTCGCTCAATCTTTTTTTCAATTCACGTTGCACGTCCCCCACGTAAATTTGATGGTAGTTGTTGCATGGGACAGTATATAAACCAGTATGGGATGTGTTTTTTTTTAAATGTCTTGCTGTGTTTAATGTTTGTTTTATGGTTTGTGATGTGGTTTGTTAAGTGTGTTGCAGGTGGATGTGTTATCATGTAACATTTCATTGTTTACTATCAAACTCAACACTTACTATCGATATACTTGAAAAAATATGCGACCGGAAGAAACATCTTGTTGCTAGTATGTATAATATTTTAAGATTATATAAAATGGGCAGTATATAAAAATGGCTATCCAAACATATGAATATGCCTGCATATTCAATAGCATTAGCTGGTGATATGCTATTCGATCATTTAAATTTGCACGTACAGTAGAAAACATATTCCTTTAAGTAAGATGAAATTAAATGACAGCTGTCAGAACAATATATTTTTAAGACACGTGGGAATGGCTCATGTTGTGTTTCCCTAAGTTTTAAGAAGTGACTTAATATATTATTAATTTTGAGAGTGACAGGATGATTACACTCTAACGTTTTATTATAATCGCATAGGTGTGGCTTCCATTAATGTTTGTTTAGAGATAAAAAAAAGGTCATCCGTTATTATTATCTTAACAATAATGTTGCCATTTGTCCTGGGGCTTGAGAGATGAAAATGCTATTTAAAACTTAAAGCTTTTCCGACTCTAATAGAGATGTTTGGAGACATGTATGAATACTTTTAAAAACGTACGTGTTACGTGTTACCACTGCAATAAAGATATTGTCATAGAAATGCGTGAACATGTGACCCGACGGTTTACCAAGGAGGTAACTTGGTGTGTGTGCGGTGTAGAGACGTCGCTAGAAGAGCTGTTACGTCTTGGGAACAGCACTACACCAGATTTCCGGATTTAACGATCGTTACCTTCCCCTTAAACGAAAGGGGTGGATCCGTTGTTGGTTTGATGAGTCTTCGGCAGCGTCATTAGGCGTCATTAATTCTAGCTTTATAAATTCTAACCTGAGAATTATTTATCTGATGTTGACCATCGCTGGAAATTAAAGTTTGTAATGAGGGAATTGACAACATGCATTATATATCAAAATATATTTTATTACATTGCAGCTTCCAAAACAACATAGCTAAGACCGAAAGTCGCTGAGCTGCTTGTGTACGACCCGTCGCATCGCGTACGAAGTCGTAAACCAAACTGTTTCAAAATCTATCACGATGCAATTAAATCGAGAGAGAAAGGGGGTGAGAGCGAGGAGGAGAAAAATACACAAAAGTAGAAAGATACAGCGACAATACAGTCATTGCTGTTCTTAGATTCAACATGTCTCATGCGACAGCCAATGTGATCTTTAATCCCATCTTATGCACCTGTGACTGGGATTGATCTTACACCGACCTATGAATTCCCAAACTACCTGCCTCTCTGAAGCGGCTGCCATCTGAGGAGCGCTGTTTCCAACGTTATGTGTCTCCTTTTAAGGTTAATAGAAGTATGTTGCAACGTTGCTAAATGTGGGGAACCCAACATCCAGCAAAAGTGTAACTATATTTGTCACAAACATATATATGAAGTCAATTTCAAAATAAAGCGTGATCACGACTGTGACTTTACAGAATATCTTAAGAGAGATACGTAGACATATATATATATATATATATATATATATATATATATATATATATATATATATAAATATATATATATATATATATATGAAGTGTGTACTAAAAGCGAACTTTAAGGAAAGGTAAAACCTATTGTGAAGAGTATACAGATAAATATTCAGCATAGAGCAGGTAGATATACCTTGCTCTGAGCAATTGAATTGAATTTTGATTTGGCGTTTGCTTCTCTAATTCCTTTCCATTCTTCTTCATATATATATATATATATATATATATATATATATATATATATATATATATATTATAAAAGGGTTTCACACATCCTTTGGAAAATGTTGTATTATAGAAAACGTTGTATTATAGATATTTGAGAAAACCAGGAAACATTATTTTTTATATGTATTAATTAAATGAATAACACAATTTTGTTTCATAAATATATGTCTGAGACTTTCGCTGATATCACAGCATCATCAAAGAGTTATTTTCTTTTCTTTCTTTTTTAGTTTTTCTCTTCATTTTTCTAGTGTTTAAAATCACAAGTAAATACCTTCGTGTTGTGAAAATGTCATTTATCGTCTCTTCTTGTTAGCAGATTTGACGAAAGTTAAATTGTTAATGTGTAAGGGGCGGCTACGCAGAGCTCAATTAGAAAAGGAGGTTTACACATCCTTTAGAAAACGTGTTTTGTAATTGTATCAAATAATTTTAAAAAACCCAAGAAACCTTATTTTTTCCTATATTAATAAAATAAATCAAATATTTTTTCATAAATATATGTCTGAGACTTTTGTTAATATCACGACATTATTAAAGAGTTATTTCCATTCTTTTTTCTCTTAATCTTGCTGAGTAAAAAATCGCAACTAAATACTCTTGTGGTCTCAGAAGGTTATTTATCGTCTGTTCTTGTTGACGGATTTGAGGAATTAAAAGCGGTCCGTGAACCGAATAGAGACCACATTTGATAAAGAGGTCTTACCTCAGAATATTACGGTTACATGCACTTGATCATTACGCAGAAGTTTAAGCTATACAACGAACTCAAGTATTTATATATATATATATATATTAATGCAGAAATTCAATATAACATATGGGCTAATGGTTTCAAGCACAGAAGGTGAAACCTCTTGATCTCATCAGCATAGAAAGTAATTGGTGAAGATATGATAAAATACTATAATATAATGCTATCTCAATAGGCTCACGTGTGTGCCGTTAAACGAATATAAAGATGATGTGATTTTTCATAAAATTAATAGAGTTAAGTTCCATCGATCATGTCCAACAAATTAGTTAAACTGAAACTGGTATTCTTAAACATGACTTGAAAGGGCCGTTCTACCGGTTTCTTGAACCTTAAATTTTAAATGTTACACTCTTAACTGCTTTATTGAACGTTATCTTATCACACCATCTTTATATTCGTTTAACGGCACACACGTGAGCAAGCCTAGTTGACGTCAGTGTCCCTAATGATGCAGGATTAAACAGAGTTGAAAGGGAAAAGATTACGAAATACGAAGGTCTTATGTACGACATGAAAAGAAACTGGAATCTTAGGAAAATCTCCATCATACCAGTAATTATAGGAGCAACAGGACTAATGATAAATAATTTCAGAAGCTATCTGGCGAGTATACACAGTAAACAGAGTGCAAGAGAAATACAAAGAATTGCACTTAAAGGGACGGTTAGAATCTTAAAAAGATATCTAGGCTGGAGTGTCTGAAATAGCCGGTGAATGTCTGGAATCTCCAGCAAAAACGGAAAGATAAGAAACATTTTAAAAGAGTATTATATAATATTATTTCATCATTACATCACCAATTACTTTCTATGCTGATGAGAGCCATAGGTTTTAGCTTCTGTGCTCGAAACCATTGGCCCATATGTTTTATTAAATGTATTAATAAACAAAAATTAAACTCTTAATTCTGATTCTCTTAATAAATTGAGCACTCTGCTGGGATTTTCTTACCATTTTATAAAGAATTTATATATATATATATATATATATATATATATATATATATATATATGAGTACTATTTAAAACATAAATCTTCCAATGACGTGTGGACACATATATGAATATGATTTCAAAATAAGGTCCCACCAGCAGATAGTCTTATAGTGACGCGTAGACACATCTCTCAATACTATTTCAAACATAATTCTGACTGTTGCACGCAGAGCATTTTATAGAGATGCGTGACACGTACATACATTATATTCTAAACCTACTGCATCACTCAATATCTCTGGGAATTAACCAACAACATGTAGGAAGAATTAAACTTTAGTCATCAACCGAAACATAGTCTCTAACAATTATATGTTTTTTGTAACCCATTTTTTTGTTTCACTTAATAATACGCCCCTTTTTCCTATATCGCTAATTTGTTAGAGCAAGATATCTATCTATCGGGGTATTTCTCAGGTCTGCACACACTCACGTGTGACTGGAGACAACTGGTGAATATCTGGTTGATGCGGAAGCAATTGAAAGTGCAATACATGAAGTTTTGCCAGGTTGCGATCGACTTCTGACACGATACATTGACTTTGTGAACTTGCATTTTTCTTCTTTAATTATTAACCTTTTAGGCGATTTACCCCCTTCACACGCATCAAAAATGCCATTCGCTATTGATTGTTTACCTTTCGCAAAGTAATCGATGGACAAAATACCTTGCACATCCCAAAATTATGAAGACTAACATTTTGCTTGCTTATATTTGCGTTTTGTATCGCTTTGTACGACATTCCTCTGCTGTTGTGCATTCAGCAACCTGCTGATTTGACTAAGAGGTAAACTGCTAAATCCATGTTTCATCCATTGTTAAATATTTACGAAGAAACTACGTGTTTTTGATTTGAAACGTTAAAGACAACATCCTGAATTTTCGGCGCGTTGTTGGTATTGATAGACTGTGAGGAAACGCTGTACTTACTGAAATGTAAAATGTTGAATACATACCATTCTGATATCGTGTATTCTATTTACGATCTACCAAAACGAATTTGTTAAATTAATTGATATGTTTTTCATGAGAACTGTTGAATTACAGCGACATGAGCGTTTAGCATCATTTGTCTTTGTACGACCATGTTTAAAGCCATCATATAACATTTTGTAACCGTTGTTTCCGACAACGCAGAGTCCAAATACAACTCATCAAGCCATTCTTGAACAATACTTTTCACTATCGGGAAGCCATGCTTTATCCACATAAGAAATTCAGATTTTTCTATTCTTTCGAAAATATTTAATAGTAGATTCATATAAATAACTGTAATTTGTGTAGATTGTAATTTTTGTCGGAATCTACTGACAAATAGCGGAATTGGAGAAAAATGTTCGAATGATATCTTACAGCGCTGCAGTTATCGTCAAACACGGCTTTAACAGGTACTGAGAAATATACCCTTCTCTTACATGATGTCTCTACTGTTATTTATAGAAATTTATCTGAATGTGAGAATTACGAAACTGCCGTAAACATTTTAGAAGTCATGTTTGTCAAGAAAAAAAAAACTATTTTTTCTGGCGTCAACAACCAGAAGAAAGCCTTGAAGAGTACCTTCAGATTCTGAAGACATTAAGTCGCGAATGTTAATTTAGAGCCTTAACTGCGACCCTAACGAGATACGTTTTTATCAGGGACGCATTTATTAATGGCATAGAGTCCAACCTGATAAGAGAAAGACTACTAGAGAATAAAGACCTAGACTTGGCAACAGCTTGACTTCTATTTTACAACCTGATATTTTGGGAGCTGCTATCGTATCCCCTCCTCTGCATGTTCAAAATTCTTCAATTGTTCAAGATGCTCCCACACCCCCTTCTAACGATCACGAACAACGTATCACTGCCGCCTCAGCTGGATCCCCATACTACTTTTGTGGCCTTCGTATACATTCTCGTTTGTCCCGCCCGGCTCGAGACGTTAGATGCCACAAGTGTGATAAGCAGGGACATTTTTCGAAAGTTTGCCAGTCAGCTACTCTTGCTGCTGTAACACCAATTACAATATCAGCTGCATTCCCAGGCTGCCCCCAAAAACAATTGTGAGAGTTAGAATCAGCGGCTTCACTATTCATACCCTTATTGATACAGGCAGTTCCGAAAGTTTTATTATATCAGTATCGTAAAAGCGAATAAATAGGAAATATTTCCTTGTTCCAACCAAATATCAATGGCAAATTCATATTTATCGTCCCATGTAATTGTATACTGCATGGTTAATCTGAAACTAAAAGGGCACTCCTATGAAGGGATCAAATTATCGGTAATAAAAAACGTCTGCTGCGAAGTGATTTTGCGTCACAATTTCCTAAAACAGCATTCATGTGTTGAAATCCATATTGGTGACCCAAGCCGCTCCTAAGCGTATGTGGACTTGCAGCTGTCAAAGTGCACTTTTTACAAACTTGACTCCTGACTGCAAACCAATAGCAGTAAAATCAATACGTTATTCACAAACGGACAAACAGTCCATAGCAGCAGAAGTAACAAAACTACTCAATGAAGAATTTATAGAGCTAAAGGAATCTCCATGGAGAGCCCATGTCCTCGTAACAGCCACCGTAAATTACAAGAAAAGGATGATCATTGACTATTCCAAGACTGTCAACATATACACATTACTCGATGCCTATCCACTGCCTTGTATTGACGAAATGATTTCTAATATTGCAAAATATCACGTTTTCAGTACTTTAGATCTCAGAAGTGCCTATCATCAGGTACCTATCAAGCCAGAGGATAAGACCTACACGGCATTCGAGGCCTGCGGTCGCCTATATCAGTTCTGCTGAATTCCTTTTGGGTAACAAATGCTAGCTTCTAGAGGGTAATAGATAAAATAATCTCCAATGGAAAAGTGAAGGGTACTGTTGCATATATAGACAATGTCACAGTATGCGGACATATCAAGCTGAACATGACCACAACCTTAAAAAATTCATGGCTGCGTCAAGAAATATAATCTGACTTTGAACAGTGAACACTGTTCATACAACTTGAAAAGCATTAAGCTATTGAGATACATTGTCAAAAATAGCACCATGCCGCCGGATCCTGAGCGACTGAAACCCCTAATGGAATTACCAATCCTTGGAAACATACCTTCTTTACGACGAGTCCTCGGTATGTTCGCTCACTACTCCCAATGGGTTGCGCCATTTTCAGAAAAAATACACCCATTGACGAAAGTATCTACTTTTCCTTTGTCCTGTTCCGCCATCAAAGCATTTCAAAACATGAAAAGGGGCATTACTCAGTCTGCCATTTCTGCTGTGGATCCTTTTACCCCTCTATTAGTTGAGACGGATGTCTTCGACCGTTCGATAGCTGCTTCACTGAGACAATCCGGTCGTCCTGTAGCTTTTTCTTCAAGAACACTTTCGCGATCTGAGCGACGACTCTCGGCAATAGAAAAAGAGTCGTACGCCATATGTGAGGCATTACGAAAATGGAGGCATTACCTAACCGGCCGACATTTCGAATTAATCACTGACCAAAAGTCGGTCTCGTTTATGTTCAACCCAAAAACAACAAAACAAAAATAAAAAAACCAAAAAGCAAAATAAAAAACGAGAAGATAGCGAGATGGAGAATGGAGCTTTCTAGCTACTCATTCGATGTAACTTATCTGGTAAGGAGAATGCCGCGGTCGACGCGCTTTCAATGGTATGTGCTCTGGTAACTGACTCAGATGATCTTCAGTATATACACCCAGGTATCACAAGAATGATTCACGTAGTCAGGAGCAGAAACTTACCATATTCTGTCGAAGACGTAAAAAGTATTACGAACTCCTGTCGGATATGAGCAGAAACTAAGCCCAGGTTCTACAACCCCCCTCCAGTAACACTCATTAAGGCCACACAACCTTTTGATAGACTTAACCTGGATTTTAAGGGCTCTTTACACTCTAAAACTAAAACTAAATACATGCTCACAATAATAGACGAGTACTCAAGATTTCCGTTCGTTTTACCCTGCCCAGACGTAACGGCTGCAACTGTAATTCAAGGCGTCTGCTCCATTTTTTTCGTCTTTGGAATGCCCGCATATATACATTGAGATTGTGAATCTGCTTTTATGTCGGACGAACTCAAGCAGTTTCTGTATGAACAAAGAGTAGCTGTAAGTAAAACAACTCCTCACAATCCTCAAGGAAACAGACAGTGCGAAAGATACAATGGCATAATATGGAAGGCAATACAGCTGGAGGCCGCAAATCGCAATAGTCCGATCTCCGATTGGAGATGTCTCATCACAATGGCCTTATACGCTATTAGGACTATTATGTACAACGACAAACCCTACTCCACATGAAAGATTCTTCTCTTTCCCACGACGAAGCTCAGCAAGTACATCACTCCTCTCGTGGCTGGCACAACCTGGTACAGTGTTACTGAACCGCCATGTTCGTCACAGTAACATGACCCATTGGTGAGCGAGGTAGAATTAATCGAAGCTACCCTTCAGTATGCACTGGTCAGAAATTCGGAATGAAGGCAATCTACTGTCTCCTTAAGCGATCTAGCTCCAACAGGGAATGTGTATGAACGTAGAACTGCTTCGGATAGATATACAGTTCAAGTTAGTGGAACAAGTCCGGCCCACTTAGGTAATCGTGCGCCATATACGTCAAGTCCAGAATCCCAACAAAATGAATTTTAATATTCTAACAGAGTCCAATCGGACTCCAGTTCTGATGACAGATGGGTACCACGAAGGCGACTTCACCCAATATCTGAGACATATACTCAATTTTCAGACACCAAGCAACCGAAGCGACGAAGAAAACGAGAGCGTTTCAGCTTTTAGCCAGCCACACAAGACAGTCCCGAAACGTCGGCAGGTCCTGAGGAGCCTAGGTAAAGCCGGTCACGAACAACCAAGACGCCCTCAACGAACCCACAGAAGGCCATATCGATGGGATGATTTTGTTCCCTGAGAATCAGAAGGTAGATGGGTAATTGTTGCCTGTCTCACCCCTGTCATTAATGGTGGAATGTTCTATATTCGTGTAATATATTAAGAGCGAATATTGAATAATATTTGTGTCAATAAACAACGAATAGTTAAATAAAAGTCATTCGTAAGTTATTTTCGCCTTCCAGTCTTTATTGCTATTTGTACATTATAAATTCGATTTTAAAAATCTTGATACGTTCTTTAAAGATAACTATTTCATCAAAAGTCCTTCATTTTGTTTCAGTAGTGGACCAACTATATAGCAAACCCATTTTTATTCTGTTTATCCAATTGTTTGTCCGTGTTTTCTTTCCTTTGCGGTAATTTTAAAAAGTAAATTGTTTCACTAAATAAATAAATAAATAATAACATAATTATATGAAGCTTTCTCTATACTTATATTATGCTACAATCAGCATGATGTATTTTACAAACGTATTACTGTTTACTTGTTTCTGTAAATAGCGAACACACAAGTATATTCATATATATATATATATATATATATATATATATATATATATAAATATATTTATTTTTATTGCCTTTGGAATAATATGCGTTATACTTGTAAACAAACATTTTACTTTGATGACTAATAGAGTTAGACTGAACTGTTCATAACTTCCTTTGACCTTGCTGTGAAACGCGCGTAAGGAAATGTTTTAATTTTGTAAAAACATAAAATAAAGAGAAAAAAATGAAAAAAAGATGCGGTGATTAAAAAAATACAGGTATATACCAAAATATGACGATAAAGAAAATTGAAGTGAATGTGAAAATTATGATTTTGGATAGATTTTTCCGTGGTGATTGGAATGCAATTATAAAGTGTGTGTATATATATATATGTATATATATATATATATATATATAATAAGAGTTTTTAAAAAGGTTTAAGGCAATGCGAAGATCCGGGTTGCTGGAAGCTGTGAAGAACAAAAACAGAACAAAACCGAAATAAGTCGGATATAGATCGAAAGGTTTGTTTATTTTTCTAGACAGCAAGGGTGTTAGTTTGTAATGTCCGGATTGTCAAGAATCAATTTGATATTTCGAGAGATTTTTTTTTTTTTTCTTCTTCCTCTCCTTGTCAAAAATAAATAAAAGAAAAATCCCGGGTACCGAGAAAATGCCAGGAGCGCTGGGGGGTTAAACCGGAAGTGTTCAGAGTAAAGTATTCAGAGGAAAACTAAATAGATTCATTTTATTTATTTATTTATTTATTTTTTTTTTAAAATATATATATATATATATACACCCATATATATGTAATTATCTGTTGTTTCTATTTATTTAATTTTTATTTTTATTTATATGTTTACTATTATTGTTATTTTTTTATTTTTATTTTTATTTTTTATTTATTTTTTTTTTTTTTCCGTATATAAAACGTAGTTATTACTTATAGTATATATGTTTGTCAACAGGCTGATTCCGGCATTAGATTTTAAATGTGTGTTGATAGCTAATTATTTGTTGTCGGTGCAGTATATTAAAATTTAGTTATGTCTGGTTAAGTTTAATCCTTATTTATTGGTTTTAATTTATCTCTTAAATGCCTATTGTTTTAGTTATGGAAAGTTTGCTGGTTAAGGGGAAACAAATCTCTTATTTTTGGTATTCTGTTATTCTGTTAATTGGCTTTGTATGTTGAATTTATTTAACTAAAGTAATGGTCAATTCTTAGTATAACGGATATGATTTGTGCAAATAGTGTTTATTATGGGGGGGGGTTATTATCTGGGGATGGGTTCGGGGGGGGGGGTAGGTTATATGATGAAGGTAGAATTTAATTCATGTCTTTGATTCAAAAATGGGCTAAGTTTGGAAATGAGAATAGCTTCCATCAGTCTTAGGTCGCCTAGGTTCCTGGTCGAGGCTAAAATGGAAACTTTTATGTCTTGTTGTGTAGTATTGCATGAGGAAGTATGTTTGAAGAAGGAAGATATATTTGTATTCATGTGTTCTTTTATACGTTGGTGTAATTGTCTTGTAGTATATCCAATATAGGAGTGGTTACAAATAGTGCATGATATATTGTATACACAGTTAGTGCGGTGGCATAGTCCAGTGGTAGGAATGGGACGATTGGCTAGTGAGCATGGTTCTTGGGTGCGTGTAGTGCGTTTTTTGGAAAGGTGTTGGCGTAAGGTGGTGCCGGTGTGGGTGAGTTGAATGTCTAGTTTTTCTTTATGTATTGCACTGCGGATGGCATTAGTGATTCTGTCGTTAAAGAAAGGTAGTTTTAGGAAGCATGTGTTGGAGAGTGTGTTGTGTCTGCGTGGTCTGGTCTTGCTGAGGTGGGTTATTGTGGAAGTGGGGTAGCCGTTGGTGATTAGGGTTTGATGGAAGTCTTTGGTGTGTTTAATTTTATTGGCAGTAGATGAGCATTTATTTTGTATGCGGGTAATTTCATTACGGGCATAGTCTAGTTTGGCTTTAAGGGGCAGGGCAGATTTAAAATGAACAAATAGGTTTTTACAGGCAGGTTTTCTGTAGAAGTTGGTCTGTATAGAACCGTCTTCTGTGATTTTGAGGTTGAAATCGAGGAGAGATAGTGAGCCGGAGTCGCTAGGGTGTTCAATAGTAAATTTTATATGGGGGTCGGTGTTGTTGAAAGTGTCGAAAATGCTGATAGCTTCTTCACCAACTCCCTTTCTACAGATGAAACAAATCTACTCAGCCTTGGCCCCAAATTCATTACTACCCAAAAACTGAACGACCATGCAAAATTCAATATAGAAACCCAATTCTGTAGAACAGCCTACCACCTGAAATGGCTCTCGGCATTCAATTCCAATACCCCTGACCACCCCAATAACACGAACAACCCTAACGAATCCTTC